>CM066040.1:88241905-88634405 GCA_033557465.1 Ichthyophis bannanicus
ATAAACTCGAAACTGAGGAGAGCTGTTCAGGAAGGCGGGAAGGCAGTGCGCATGTGCAGTGGGAGGTCCCAAAAGCTTCTATTCTAAGAAGCTGGGGAGCTTTCCCGCACGGGCTCCGTCGGTACCGACGTACCCATATGTGAGGACTAATTCCTGCTGTTCCCAGAGATCACCTGTTACAGGTAAGTAACTGTGCTTTCTGTTCAAGAACTAGCTTGATTGCCTTGCTAGATGTAGAGAGAAAGGAGAACTTTGCATATGGTGAAGTGATAACCATTTGTTTCCTGATGTTAATTTCCATTGAGTTGAAAGAAGCCTTAACCCAGATAAACAGTTAATTGTGAAGCCTACAACCTTTAACTGTTTATATAACGGTGGAACCTTTTTGTTAGAAGAAAGAATTACCTCCATTTTCTTTTGTGTCGTATTGAACCTAAGCGTTGACCGGGGAAATAAAGCCTTATTACCCTACACTTTGGCGTAGATTGTTCTTTATAAGGAGTTCTGCACTACAAGGACCAGAATCCTCTTGGTCCTTCAGCTCAACCACTCCTTAATATAAATTAAATGTCACCGGACGCCCTTATTTCCTACGCCAGTAGGGGCACCTGGGGACAGTATATATATCTATATACATCTCTATAGATACATATGTCTGTCAGCTGCGTGTGCATATGTTATGCCCCTCTAGATCTCACTATAGACATATATATATATACTTCTATATATATAAATATATATATCTATATGTATGTATGTGTATCTGTCGAGATGCTTCGTTAAAGGTAGATATGTATTTACATACTTATCTCTCTAACTGTCTATGCTCATAAAGGTTTTACCTTCCCATATGTTCCAGACAGTGGGCTTTGCACATGTTCATACTGTTCCACAGTATGTTTGGGGTATTATGCACACAACCACTGCTGTGGTACTGACAGCTCCTACCATAACCCTAGGTTTAGGTATCCCTGAAGCTCCATGCTCCAATATCTTCCTACCTCTCACCAGTTAGGAAAGACATGGTGGATCTTCAGTAGATCTGAGGTTTCAACTCCTCAGACATCTGTCCGTCCTTGGGAATACGGGGTTTTTCCCATACCCCTTCTTCCCTCAAGGACTAGGCCTGTTTGTCCAAATCGGTCAGTCTTCCTCTTTTGCTCCTGTGAGTAACTCTGTAGCAAAAAGAGTTTTCGGCTTTTTCCATAAAGCTTCCCACTAAAGACCTACCGTTTTTGTACTACCCCAGTTGAATCCTGGGGTCACCTGTCACTTCCAGATTTTGACCTTCACCTTCACTTCAGTGAGGTCACCTTGAAGATTCCTCTACTGGATCCCCAGTAGACTCCATCAGCCTCTCTACTTCCTGCAATCCAGTAGGTGAGGTCCATATTGTGATTGTTCATTTCAATATATTTCATGATAATTATCATACATACAAGGACTCCTTGCCTGTAGTCCTATCTTAGGTTAGCTGTTTTCTACAGCTCCTCTCTTTTTCAACTCCTACCCTCCATCCTCAGGATGCCTGGCCATATGAGGTGTAGCATGTTTCAATCTCCAACATGCTAGGGCTCCAGGCATCTTAGCTTAGGAGTCCCCATATGTGAAGACTCATTCCTGCTTGTTCCTGGAGATAGCACAGTTACTTACCTGTAACAGGTGATTTTTATTTTATTTATTTATTTATTTATTTTTATTTCTTATATACCGCACTCTTTCAATCAGTGCGGTTTACAAATGAACAGAATAAACACAATGGTACAAACAGCATTGGTTTTTACATTGAACAGGGTATAACAACTAGGAGGTAAAACAGGGTTAACTATATACAAAGAACATGGATGTGAATAGGGTTAACTATGTACATGGCAATTTTTGGATAACTACATGGTATAGGTCACAGCTAAAATTACAGTAAAGTATAAAATATAAGTACAGTATGGATATAGTGGGCAAGTATGGATCTGCAGGATTATCCATTTTCTACCGAGGTTAAATGTGAAAGATCAGTATGAATGCAATGTTCATTTGGGGTTGCTTCAGGGTAATATATTAGGAACAGATGATGTTTTAAGGACTTTCTGAATGTAGTGAGGCTAGTGATGGATCTGATTTTGGGTAGGAGGGCATTCCAGGCCCTAGGTGCAAACAGTGAGAAGGCTCTGGAGGCTGTTTTGGAGCATTTGGTTAGGATTTTTGGAAGGTTGATGGAGTTCAATGCAGCAGTTCTCCTGGATCTATTTGTTGGCGTGACTTGAATCATATTGCTGATGGGTGATAAGGAAGGGCTCTTGACAGCTTTAAAAGTCATGACCAGGGTTTTATATAGGGTTCTGGCCTGGAGGGGTAGCCAATGTAAACTCATCAGAATTGGGGTTATGTGTTCTGATCGTGGAGCACCTACGAGAATTCTTGCAGCAGAATTCATGGCTAACCGGAGGGGATTTAGGGTAGATTGTGGGAGACCGTGTAGTATTATATTAGCAAAATCCAAGTGAGGTAGAACCAGGGCTTGGAAGATAGTACGGAAGTCGGAGTAGTCAAGAAGAGGTCTGAGATTGCGTAGGGATCGAATCTTTTGGTAAATTGAGTTTGTTATCTTCTTGATGTGTGCTGACATATCCAGCCGCTGATCTAAAGTAATCCCTAAGTATCGAATTGTGGGTTGTGCTTTCAGTTCAATGTTGTTTACTTGTAATGAGGTTGGGGGAATGAAAGTTGGATTCCGTGTCACGAATAGGATGTCTGTTTTGTTATGGTTTATACGTAGATTCTGTTTGAGAAGCCAGTTTGATACCTCTTCGAAGCAAAGAACTATTGATGTGAAATCCGGTTGTTTTACATTGAAAGGAGCATATAGCAGGATGTCATCAGCATATGCCAGACATTGAATGTTGAAAGTGTGTATCAAATCACAGATTGGCTGCATATAGATATTAAACATTAGTGCGGACAAGGAAGATCCCTGAGGGACACCTTGTTTAAGTGGGAATGAATCAGATGTTTCTCCTGTTCTGACTTGCTGCTGTCTATCGGATAAGTAAGATTTGCACCAGTTCAGTGCTAGACCTTGAATACCCTTATCTTTAAGGCGCTGAAGGAGAGTGTTATGATTTACTGAATCAAATGCAGCAGCTATATCAAGAAAGATGAGAATGAACCCTTGATGGATATTGTCGATGCTTATGATTAGGTTATTGAATAGGGTTGTGAGGATGGTGTCAACACCATGTTCTTCTCTAAAACCATGTTGTGAGGGGTCCAGGGGCGCTTCCGAGTCAACATGTTGTTGAATTTGTCTCTGGACTACTTTTTCCATGATTTTAGCTAATAGAGGGATGCTAGAGATAGGTCTGAATGATTCGACTTTGCTGGATCAAGCTTGCTGTTTTTTAGGAGAGGGCGGATGGATGAGTGCTTCAGGCTCTGAGGGAAGGATCCAGTTGAGAAGGAGTAGTTGACAATCTTGCTTATAAATGGGCTAAGTTCATGTCGTAATTCCTTGATCCACCTGGCTGGGCAGGGGTCGTTTGGTGCAGTAGTTAGGTTAATAGCTGCTATTATTTCTTCAATCTCTTTATTGGATACTAGAGAGAAATTATCAAGTGGGGTTAATTTGAAGATGTTCTGTGGGGTGGGAGTTGGAAATGCTGTAAGGGTCGAACTAGTCTGTATCATTTTTGATTGTAGATATTCGGCATAATCTTGAGGATGTGGCATAGGAGGTTGGGATATGGTTGGATCACCTGATAAGGATTTAACAATATTGAAGAGGTCATGTGGCTTGTTTAAGGACCTCATTAATGTATCAGATTGGTATTTCTTTCTTTTCTCCAATATCATCTTCCGGTAAGATTGTAAGTACGAATTGTATGCGAATAGTGCATCAGAAGACCGGGAGGAGCGCCAGCGTCTTTCAAGTCTGCGAAGGCGAAGGAGAGATTCTTGTAAGTCAGATGAGAACCATGGTTTATGTTTGCCCTTGTTCTTGGTCCTGTCAGTAGAGGGGATGCAGGCAGCGGCTTTCAATGTGTTGTCCCAGTTGGTTACTAAGTCATCTTGAGAGGGTAAGTTCTTGTGGAGAGCAGGTAAGATTTTTTCCAAGATTTCAATTTTATTGAAAGGACGGAATCGTGTTTCAGGGGCACTTGGTGGGTGATCTGATTTGTTGTTGTCGTTGGATAAGTGTTCAGTGGGGATGTTAAAGATGAGTAAATTGTGATCGGACCAGGGTACAGGGGTTATGGAGATCAGGGGCTTCTGAGGTGTGTTGAGTACTGCTTGAGGAGCAAAGATTAAATCTAGTGTGCCACCTTTGCTATGGGTAGGAGCATCAATAAGCTGTTCATATCCAAGCTGGCACATGGCTTCAAGGAATGCTGATGCGTGTGAGGTTTGTAGCGATGGTAGGTTAAAGTCACCCAATAACCAGTTGGGGGATTGTGGGTTAGTAGAGTTACATGCAATGTTGATTATTGATGGAAGGTCTTCTGGGGAGGGTGACGGTGCTCGATAGAGCAGGTGGATCGTACAACTCCTATTGGATATGGAAAGAGCATCAAGGTGTGAAGTGCTGAAGGTATTGTTCAGTTTAAAATGGAGGTCCGATTTGGCGAGAATGAGTGTGCCACCACCTCTCTGGTTAGATCTGTGGCAGGTATAGATGGAAAATTCTGGTGGAATCATCAGGTTGATGAGAACGTTGTCGTTGTCGGTTAACCATGTCTCCGTTATCATCAGAATGTCAAGGTTATGTGCTGTTATCAGATCTGTAGCTGCAGGCCATTTAGAACGAATAGATCTGGCGTTTATTAAGGCACACTTGAGTAGTCGATTGGACTTATGTTTCTCAGTATGTACTTTGTCATTGGACAGCAGTGGGATATGTAGTAGATGTGAATAAGGTACTCTGGTTCTCGTGGTAGAGAAGCAGGGGTCTTTCATTGAACACCTTCCCGTGCTATAAAGTATGGGGATCTGCTTAATGCAAGGGTCAAGGGCCAGAGTTAGGAATGGGATAGCTGCGATGAGCAGGAAGGGGACTAAGTAAGGAGTCTGGTACATGATAGGGGACATGGCTATAGACAGAGTAGTCAGCTGGAGAGGGGGTATAATTGAGTTCCCTGGAATAGTCGAGGGAGGAAACTGTATAAAACAAGTAAACAGAATATCTCTAGTTGTGTACTATGTTTCCTTAGTGGAGTGGTGAATTGACACTTTGTGACTTTATCTCAGTGACAGAGAGAGGTAACATGTGATAGCCCACAGTAGCAGGAGGTAGCACTAATAAAGGGGAGTCTTCAATTGGAGTTGCGGGTATCTGTGGTGTTTTTATCTAGTTACCGGCAGCTGCAAGGGGAGGATAATGTCTAGCTTGAGGAATAATTACGAACAAAGGATTTATTAGAGTATTAATAATATGCAGTACAATCAAAGCAGGCAGTATGCTAGCAGTATAAGTATATTCAGGAGTTATCAGTAGACAAATTCTAGGCTAGGTATTTATTTACAGACCAACCTCGCTGATCGAGAAGAAATATGAATCAGAGGGTCGGAGCTAACAGCTAGTAGGGGAGAGAGTCCAAACAAAATCAGAGCTTACAGTCTCTTGTCTGTTGAGCTGGACTTGCCAACTTATGTAGTGAAGAGACGTGTGGTGATCTGGATCTGTACTTGTTGGATGTAAACTTTGTTAGATGTTTTGTTTCCCACCTGTCGTGCCCCGCCTAAGGGCCACGCCAAAGGGCCCTCTTGCGAGGCCCTCAGGCGCGGGCCCGCCTGCCGGCGGCTCCTTTTAAACTTGGCCGCGGTAGCCTCCCACAGTCCCGATTGGACTGGAGTGCAGGAGCGGGAAGCCGATGCTGCCCTGTGCTCTACTCCCGATCGGGGAGCTCCAAAGATGGCTGCTGCAGTTTAGGGGATTTCCTCCTGCTGGCGGCTCCTTTTAAACTTGGCCGCGGTAGCCTCCCACAGTCCCGATTGGACTGGAGTGCAGGAGCGGGAAGCCGATGCTGCCCTGTGCTCTACTCCCGATCGGGGAGCTCCAAAGATGGCTGCTGCTGATCTCTGGGAACAGCAGGAATAAGTCTTCACAACCCACCCACCTCCCCTAGGAGTTGTATCTCTCTATCTATCTTTCCTTTCCTCTCTCTCTCTCTTTGCCTCAGCTATAAAACTCAACTGAGGAGAGACAGTTGGAAAGGCGGGAAGGCAGCATGCAGGCACTGAGGGATGCTCCCAAAAGCTTTCTGATTGGACGCTGGGGAGCGTTCCCGCGCAGGCTCCGTCGGTACCGACGTACCCATATGTGAAGACTTATTCCTGCTGTTCCCAGAGATCACCTGTTACAGGTAAGTAACTGTGCTTTCTCTACAGGGAGAACTATTCAGGCAATTGGTAACAGACCCCACACGTGAAGGGGCCATACTGGACTTGGTGCTTACCAATGGTGAAAGTGTTTCTGATATTGTAGTGGGAGATCATTTTGCATCCAGTGATCAGCAGATGGTGTGGTTCAGTATTAGGACTAGGGCTTTTAGAATCCATTCAAAGGTGAGGGTCTTAGACTTTAGGAAGACTAACTTTGCGAAGATGGGCCAATACCTCAGGGAGTCGTTAGTTGGATGGGAACAGCTGAGGGATGTAGAAAAACAGTTGGGAAAAACTGAAAGAGGATATTTTAAGGGCAACCAACCTTTTTGTTAAAATGGTAAATAAAGGTAAAAGGAAAAGGAGACCGCTATGGTTTTCGAAAGAAGGAGCTGAAAAAGTGAAGAAAAAGAGGGAGGCCTTCATGAAATACAAGAGATCACAGAGAGAGGAAGACAGGCATCTGTATTTGGAAAAACTTAGAGAAGCTAGCAAAGTAGTCAAGAAGGCAAAGATTCAAAAGGAGGAGGAAATAGCCAATGCAATAAAATGGGGGAATAAGATATTTTTCAGATATATTTATATTTTATATTTATAATTTATATATTTCATATATAATTTATATATTTCAGTTGATTCTGTGCTGCCTGAGTTGTCCTCAAATGGATCTGATGCTGACCTGCTCCAATGACAAAATTTGTCGCTTCTTCAATTTCTGCACGGAGATGGGGGTATGATGATGCCCTGGCCCAGCCTTGGCCAAGTCAACACCTGCTGTATGTGTTTCCTCTGTGGCTTCTGTTGGGAGCATGTGACTCAGAGTATAGAATGCCACCAGGGGCAGGATTGGCCGAAGAGAGCATGGTTCGGAGACCTGATGCAGCTCCTGCAGACACCTCCTTTTTGATTGCCTCCGTCTCTGGGCCTATTGCATGAGGGACCGATTGTACTGGAGGACCTGGTTCCCTTCTCACGTATGGCTTGGCTCTTGAAAGGAGACAGCTAACTCGTAAGGGCTATAATCCATTGGTGGTCTCCACTCGGCTCAGAGCCCGTAAGAGGTTTAGCAAGTTAACATATGTATGGGTTTGATGCCTTTTTGATTGATGGCTTGGCGCTTGGCCGTTGGCTCCTGAGGTGGCCATTTTTGTTGGCTTTTCTACAGGATGGCCTTGAGAAGGGCCTTTCCTTTAGTCTCCTTGATAGTTCAGGTGGCACCTTTGGCCTGTTTTTGCGGTCCAGTGGCAGGTAAGTTTCTAGCCTTGCACCCGGATATCTCATGCTTTCTTCAGGGGTTCAGTGTCTGTGTCCTCCCTTTCGGTTTGTGGTCCCTTCTTGGGATATGTGTCTGGTACGCGGGGCCCTGATATTGGTGCTCTTTAAGCCATTGAATCGCGCTGCTTTGAAGGATATGATGCTCAATACTGTCTGCTTGGTTGCAATTTGTTAAACAAGGCGGATTTATGAGCTGCAGACTCTGTCTTGCTAAGATCCTTATCTCCCTTTTCAAGGGAGGCCTTCCATTCGGCCTGTGCTTTCCTTCTTGCCTAAGGTGTTTTTTCCCTTTCATGTGAAACAGGTGGTCTGTCTGCCCTCCTTCTCTAAGAAGCAGTGTCAGGAGAAGGATAAGGATGTTTGCCTTGTGGAGGTCCGGAGGGGTCTTTTCCGGTACTTGGAGGTTAGAAATTCCTTTCGTATATCCAACCATCTTTTTGTGCTGTTTGCTAGTCCATGTAAGGGTGATGCGGTGGCTAAGTTGACTTAAGGGTGCTGGATTAAGGAGGCCACTGCCTCAGCATATCTGTTGTGGAACTGGCTGGTTCCAGAGTGTTTGCCTGCCCATTCTGTCTGAGCACAAGTGTCCTCATGGACAAAGTGGAGCACGGTAGCCCTTGCATACATTTGCAGGGTGGCAACATAGGCATCACTGTCCACTTTTGTTAAGACTCATCTTTGATGAATTGATGAACAGTCTCCACTCATCTGGATGATGAATGATATTGAGGACTGCCATTAGACCTTCGATGTTGCAGACTACAAGATCACCTTCCATGAGGAAGAATGTAACAAGGACCTTTAGATGTTTACAGAACATAGAAACCCTAATATCACCTAACAGGAGATTCCACTGCTGCAGCCTGGAGCCCAACAGCTTTACCTTACTGTTAGGTAGTTCTGAATCCCTGACAAGGTCATTCAGTTCACCTTGTGTTATGAGGTGTGGTTCAGAGGAGGATGATGGGAGAAAATCTGGGTCATGTGACATTGATGATTCATCCCAACGTTCCATCCCCTTATTCTTCCTCATCTGACTCAAGTGAGAATGATTCTGGAGTATCAGAAACCAGCTTTCCTTCCCGTGGGATCCTGGGTGTATAGCTGATGGAATGTTTGGATACTGCAGAATCCACTTTTTCTTCTTCGACAAACATTTCCCAACAGGAGGCACCATGCAGAAAACAATTGCTGATGTGATCTGTCGGCTCCCTCTAAATCATTGGCACTGCAAAAGGCATGGATTTCCTTTTTCTATTCGACCACTGGCAAAGATTTGTTGGGGCCCAGCTTTTGTCCTGATTTCAGTTTTGTAGTCAAACTAAAGATGATAGGCTTTCTTAATCAAAGCGATTATACTGTTTTTTTGTGATGCAAAAGTCACTTTACCACAAACATAACAGAAGTGATCTGCATTGTTCAAATGATTACGAGGCATCTTTCACTTTGGCTAAATGGAAAAAATCACACTGAGAAGGCTGGTCTAAAGCCAAAATGCTACTGACGTGTCATGTGTAACTTTTTTTTTTTAATGAACAATTTGTTCTGCAGAGTAATGTAATTAAGCTGAGTTAGGTTTGAATCATCTATGACTTATAGGAATAACGTGATGCAATTCATATCACGTATGACACAATAGCACCTTCAAATTGCATTATTCATTAATTGTTTTGCCTGAAAAGCAAGTACTGTTCAAACAAAAACATTGATTTATAACAAATCCAGTCGAAGATGTGCATGTCTTTTAGTAATTTATGGTTTAAATTGAGATCCCTTCCCATTATAACTCGCAAATCCTTAGAACTTCCAAAGTTAAGGTCCCTATGTACTGACCCAGTAGTGCAAATTGAAAACTAGGCCAGTGCACAATTTTAAGCAGCATTTTTGTTCTCGGTGACCCAGACTTATAAAGTGTGACTGAATTTATTTCAGAAGCATTTTGACTGTAGAACGGTGTGTCCTAAAAGGCCTATCCTGGTGGGAAATCCACATTATAATGCAAAGGTGTATAATGAGTAATTTTCATTCATTTATTCATATTTATCTCCCTCTCATCTACAAAACTACTGAGTGTGAGTTACAAGACAACATACACAGGAAAAGCAAACAATACAAGGGAATACATAATATCATAAAATAACATAATAGTAGAATTATAAAACTTACAAATATAGATTGATCTTCAATGCTTTTTGAATTTTCAGATAAGGATTTTGTTGCCGGATATTTCGCGGAATTGAGTTCTAGCTAACTGGGTGGACCACAGAAAAAATGTTTGCTCTAACAGTTGCTGTATGTTCATGTCACTGAAGAAACATCTAATCAGTCAAGTTGATTTCAGTGAAGCATGTAAGATGGAATATAAGAAATCAACAAAATAGTTCTATGAAAAAGAAATTCAGCATACAATGTTTGATAAACCATGCATAAACATACATAAAATATACACTGCTTAACCTGTAACCAATGTAATATTACAAAGTATGCAAAAACATGATCCACCTTAACTAAACTGAGTTTAACTTGAACAGCAGAATTTTGAATAAACTGCAAAAAGACAAAGTAAATTGTTGGGTAAGCTTAACCCCCCCCCCCCCCCCCAATATAGCAGTAATTAAAAAGGGCAACAGCAAGGATTGTACTACCATGCACTAATCCTCAGCTGGCAGATATTGTTTCAGGCCCCCTGACCATCCTGAGTTTAAAAAAACTAGCACAAACTACTTTCATTACCTTGTAGTCACTTTGGACATGCACCCCCCGATTCTGAATCTCCTTTTGAAGAGAAATAACATGTCTATCCAGAAAGATGCTTGAAAGATCTGCTTCACTATTGCTTCTGTTCTGTTTTTTTAAATAATTGAACATAAGGCAATAAGTCCTCCTCCAATCATAATTGATAACCCTTTAATGTGCCTCTCTCCAAATTATTTACTTCTCTACCTACACTTCATCCATTTGTTCCATATTTTTATAGAAAAGGCAATAAAAAGGATTATGTCCCCCTTCTCTTTTTTTCTAAAGCCAGATCAAGTGTGTCAATGGAATCTCTGCTGAATCCACTTGACTGCGGTCTTTCATCTGCTGTGCATTCCTTGTTTGTGGTCGCCACTCTTTTTTTTTGTTGTTTTTAGACACTGTTCTCAACTCTTTAGGCTCCTGCTGCTTCAGGCTTGTGTGGATCTGTCCTTTTACTGGAGAAGTGCTCGCTCCATTCCTCAGAGTAACATCATTGGAAGTCGGGGTTTAATTTAATTTACTTTAATTCAGAGATTTAAATCCTTTTTCCGCTGGAAGGACATCCAGACTGCCATACAAATTTAATTAAAGCAATGAAAATTAAACAATCAGGTCAGAACATTACAAGACAGCTTTCCTTTTTTTCATTCATTCATTCTGTTTTTTATACCGCCTTATCCTAAAATCAAAGCGGTTTACATTCAACTCGGAACATGAACAGGATGCATACATTGTAATTGGTTTGGGGTAAACAGGGGAGAACTATTTACAACTTGATCAACATATTTACACAATAACGTGGTTGTGTTTGGATATGAATAGGCATTTGTGTCCATATGGGTCAGTCAAGGAGTCTCTGGTTGGGGGGGCGGAGAAACTGTAGGATTAGGTAATGTGACCATAGTGTTCTGTGAACAGAGGAAGGTTTTAAGTTTCTCCAGGAACAAGCAGGAAGTCAATCCTCACATATGGGTGACGGCGCAGACGGAGCCCTCGTGCAGAGCAATTCCCCAGCTTTCAAAGAAAGCCTTTGGGATTGCATTGCACATGCACGGTCCTTTTCCCGCCCAAGGGTGCCATCTTGCTCAGTCTTCTTTTTTCCACGAAGCCCAGCGGGCGTGGTCTGATTTTCACCGTGGAAAAAGTAGAAAAGTTGCTTTATTTTTTTCAACTTCCCAGTTAGTCATCGGTTCCCCTTCCCACCTTCGGCTTGGTACATCGGTACCGAGTCCGGTCAGTTTTTCGTTTTTGTTCTTCGTGACTAGCATTCACGCTCTTCTTATTTTTCACTGGCAGCCTGGCCGTTTGACCTCTCAGGGGCCCTTTTTCCCCCGATGGCTGCCAGCGGGTTTAAAAAGTGTGATCGGTGTAAGAAGTTGATATCTCTCACCGACACACACGGCCCTGACCATGACCCGATGGTCTGTGGGCTGTGAGGTAAGATGTCTTCGAAGTCTTTGAAGAGCAGGCAGCATCAGCATGACAGGAGTTTTCCTGGTCTGCATCCGCCCGAGCCTGGACCTCGTCAGAAGCCTCGACATCTCCGGAAATCGGAGCCAGAGCACCGTTGTGGGTCTTCTGAGCGGGGGTCTCCCTCCAGGGAACACCGGAGGAAGAAGAAGCTCGTGAGGGCAGCGTCAGTGGAAGCCTCTGATCGGCTTGGGCCCTAGGGTTCCAGGCCACAGAGCCCAGACCGCCACCCCCGGTCCTCGGAGTCGGAGTGGCCAGCTAAACAACCTTGCAAGGAGCCGGAGACGTCAGACGAGGTAACTCCTGTTGTCCTCGTGGACTCTCCTCCGGGAGAGCCGTCATCGGGCCCGATGACGTCGGGACCCGAGCCGGGAGCTGCGGAGCCTTCTGAGCTCGGTCTCAGGTTGGCGGCCCTGGAGAGCAGCATGGCTGCCTTCATGGAGCAGCAGCGTGTGCTGATGGCTGGTCTCGCCGGTCCGTCCACTGGGATGTCGACGTCGAAGTCTACGCCAGAGGCCGAGCCGATCCTTGAGTCGATCAGGTCTTGAGTCGATCCTCGGCCAGGGCCCCCCTCGACCTCCCGTTCGGAGCTCATCGAGTCCTCCTCGGAGGACTCGGCGTGGGAGACAGAGGAGGAAGACTCCCCAGACACCTTCCGGACCCGATGTATCCCATCGGACTCTCTGTTTTCGGAGCCTCGGAATAGGTCCCCTCCGGAGGCCACTCAGTTCTCGGACTTCATCAGGGACATGGCCAAGGCTTTGGCATTCCCTGCGTATGCCCTCCAGTATGACTCTTCCCTGAAGGAGGCCCTTACTGTACCAGTGCCTCTGATGTTGGAACGGCTGATGCTCCGCATGTGGGAGTCCCTGGCCTCGATGCCGGTGCTCAGCAAGCGGGTCGATTCCATCTATCGAGTCTGCAAGAGTCCTGGGTTCCAGAAAGTGCAGCTGCTGCACAACTCCATGGTTGTGGAATTGGCCATGCAACGGCTGAAAAGCCAAAAAACGCACTCCTTGGTGCCTCCGGGCCGGGAGGCCTGGAAGCTGGATGCCCTCTGCAGAAAGTGCTTCCAGGACTCGATGCTGTCATGCTGTGTCCAAACTTACCAGCTGTACATGGGCATGTACTTGTGGGACCTGGCAAAGGAGATTGCTGAGTTCTCGGCTGGCCTATCCGAGGAACCCTTGCAGTGCTTCAAAACCTTGTCCACGGGGATCAGAGAGTGCTCAAAGTTCATGTCTCTGGCAGCTTCGAGGCTTCGGCCTGAATAGCCGCGGCCGGCATCTGTGCACGCCGTCAGGCCTGGCTCATGTCAACGGACCTAGAGCCATGGGTTCAGGACAAGTTGGTCGATGTCCCATGCCAAGGAGACAACCTCTTCGGCAAACCCATGACTGAGAGAGCTGTAGAAATCGAGTCCGAGTACTTGACCCCAGACAAGGTTGTCGAAGAAGACATCTGCACCTTCTCACAAGAAGAAGGCCTCGGGGAAGCCCTTTTTCCCGAGGAAGGGTACGGCTTACAGAAACTACCCCACTTACCAGGCCGCCCCAGCTCCCCAACAGGGGCAGCAGGCCAGGGGACAGGAGCATGGCCCACGTAAGCCGAAGACCCCCAAGCCTCCAGCTCCGGCTCCTACCCAGCCGGGAGTGGTTTGGCCCTGCACAGGAGGAAGGCTGGCCCTGTACGGTCACAGGTGGCCAGCCATTACTACTGACGCCTGGTTTTTGCAAGTAGTCCAGCAGGGCTATCTCCTTCATTTCAACCAGATGCCCTCCTCCTTTTTCCAAGGAGAGTCTCTCAGGCCCCCTCTTCACAGGAATCTCCTCCTGCAGGAGTTGACAGGTCTGCTGAAGGATCAGGTGGTGGAACCGGTGCCCCACCACCTGCAGGGGCAAGGCGTCTATTCCAGGAATTTCCTCATACCAAAAAGAAAAGGAGGCCTTTGCCCCATCCTGGACTTGCGAAATCTGAACAAGTTCCTGGTGAGGGAAAAGTTCAAGATGCTCTCCCTTGGGATCCTATTGCCTTACCATCACCAGGGAGACTGGCTATGCGCCTTAGATTTAAAGGATGCTTATACACACATCCTCATACACCCAGACCACAGACAATACCTCAGGTTTGTGGTCGGAGGAAACCACTTCCAGTACAGGGTGCTTCCCTTTGGCCTAGCTTCCGCTCCCAGAGTATTTACCAAATGCCTAGCAGTGGTGGCAGTCTTCCTCAGAAGCCAGGGAGTCTTCGTTTTTCCATACCTGGACGACTGGCTCATCAGGGGCCAATCAACACACGAGGCACAGCAGGCCACTGCTCGCACAGTTCACCTGCTCCAGCACCTAGGGTTTGTTATAAATCACGAAAAGTCCACTTTCCTCCCCACTTAGAACTTGAAGTTCATAGGGGCAAGACTGGACACACCTCAGGCAAGGGCTTACCTACTTCTGGACAGGGCAAGGCGGTTGCTGGACTTGGTACAGCAGGTCTAGCACAGACCTCAGGTCTCCGCAAGGGTCTTCCTACGCCTCCTAGGCCACATGGCCTCCACGGTGCATGTGACTCCATATGCTCATTTCCACATGCGCACAGCTCAGTGGAGCCTCAGAGACCAGTGGACGCAAGCCACTGGCCGCCTCAGAGACAGAGTAGCGATTTCCAAGCTACTGGTGTCAGCCTTGCTATGGTGGCTTCACCCCCCCAACTTGCTTCAGCAAGTACCATTCCAACCTCCCTCTCACACCTGAGTGCTGATGACAGATGCCTCCTTGCTGGGCTGGGGTGCTCATTGCCAAGGTTCCTGCACTCAGGGTCTGTGGTCCTCGCGAGAGGCCGCACTTCAAATCAATCTGCTAGAGCTGCAAGCCATCTGCTTAGCTCTTCAAGCCTTCTGTCATCATCTTGCACATCAGTCGGTGCTGATACAGACAATCAGGTGGCAATGTTCTACATCAACAAACAGGGGGGCAGAGGAACTTGCATCCAGTGCCAGGAAACTTAGGACCTCTGCTCTTTTGCATTGGCACATCACATGTCCCTAAGGGGCAGTTTATCTGCTAGGTCAGGAAAACCCCCTGGCCGAGAAGTTGAGCAGGATTCTTCAGCCTCACGAATGGCAAATGAACTGGGATGTGGCCCAGCGGATCTTCAACTGTTGGGGTCTCCCATCCATGGATCTCTTTGCTAGTCCGCAAAACCATCAGTTGCCACAGTTCTGCTCGAGGCAGCCCATCCGCTGAGCGTGGCGGCGGATGCTTTCCTGATCTCGTGGGCACAGGGCCGCCTTTATGCGTTCCCACCCACGCTCCTGGTGGCATGCACTCTGTTCAAGATTCTTGCGGACAAGGCCTCGGTCATCCTGATAGCCCCCAGGTGACCCAGAAAGCCTTGGTTTCCTCTTCTCCTTCAACTGGCGGTCGAAACTCCACTCCCACTGAGGGTGGAGCCCGACCTCTTGACCCAGGAACGGGTCCTTGCTACACCCCAATTTCAGATCCCTCCACTTAATGGCCTGGCTAGTGAGAGGGTAGTTCTTGCTCCCCTACTCCTTCTCAAGGAGGTTGAGGAGGTGTTTCTGGCCTCTAGGAGGCAATCCACTAGAACATCCTATGCGTACAAGTGGTGTAGATTCGTAGGGTGGTGTGCTCAGAATAAGGAGGACCCGTTCGCTTGTCAAGTACCTCAGGTATTGCGGTACTTGCTCCACCTCTTGGAGTTAGGCCTCAAGTCTAACTCTGTCCGGGTCCACCTGAGTACCCTATCGGCTAACCACTCTTCAGTGGACGGGAAACTTCTTTCAGCTCACCCCTTAGTATCCCGCTTCCTCAGAGGCCTCCTACTATTGAAGCCTCCAATTCACCCACCGGCTACTGAGTGGGACTTAAATGTGGTCCTGCAGCAGCTCACTTGCCCACCTTTTGAGCCAATGTCCACCTGTCCTCTCTGCTTCCTTTCCTGGAAAGCACTCTTTCTGGTGGCACTCACGTCTCCCCGCCGTGTGAGCGAGCTGCAAGCTTTAGTATCGGATAGACCGTATACGCGGTTTTATAAAAACAGTGTGGTACTATGTACTCACCCCAAGTTCCTTCCAAAAGTGGTTTCCTCGTTTCACCTCAACCAGGAGGTGGTTCTTCCAACTTTCTTCCCCAGGCCACATACCAGCAGGGCAGAAGCGGTTGTGCATACCCTGGACTTTAAGAGGGCGCTCGCCTTCTACCTGGAGCGTACGCAGGGACATCGGAGAGCTTCTCAACTCTTTGTCTCTTATGACCCTAGTAAGCTGGGTCTCCCTGTCTCCAAGCGCACACGTTTTCCACCTGGTTGGCGGACTGCATCGCTTGGGCTTACAGGGCAGCTGACCTTCAGCTGCAGGGCCTAATCACGGCCCACTCGGTCAGGGCTAAGCCGCTTCAGTGGCTAATCACCGCTCTGTTCTGTTGGCAGACATCTGACGGGCCGCAACTTGGTTGTCAAGCCAGACTTTTGCAGCCCACTACTGCCTGGAGAGAGAGTCCAAGTGGGACAGTGTTTTCGGTCAGGTGCTACTCTGTAACCTATTCGAGGTTTAGGCAACTCCTACCCTTTGGTGTCAGGCTACTGTGGGGGTTGTGTTCTCGGAGAAAAATCCTATCACTGCTGCTGCGGCTCTTCTAGAGGGAGCCATTTTCAGCTATGGGTTCTCGGTAGCCTATAGCTAGGGAGTCTCATATGTGAAGACTGACTTCCTGCTTGTTCCTGGAGAAAGCGTAGTTACTCACTTGTAACAGGTGTTCTCCAGGGACAGCAGGAATCAGTCCTCACGACCCTCCCTCCTTCCCTGGAGTTGCAGTCCTTGATTAATTTTTTCTCATTTTTGCTGTCTTTTTAGCTATGTCATCTGACTGAGCAAGATGGCACCCTTGGGCGGGAAGGGGACCACGCATGCGCGATGCAATCCCAAAGGCTTTCTTTGAAAACTGGGGAATTGCTCTGCACATGGGCTCCGTTGGCGCCGACGTCACCCATATGTGAGAACGAATTCCTGCTGTCCCTGGAGAATACCTGTTACAGGTGAGTAACTATGCTTTTCTACAGAAGTCTTTAATGTCTCCAGTTGCACGTATATCTTCAGGGAGGGAGTTCCAGAGTTGTGGTGTGGCTAGGGAAAATGCTCTTTTGGAGGTTGATTGCTTGCTCTTTCTGTAGTCAGGAGGGATGTTGATCATGTGTTTGTTTCTGGTTCTTCTAGAGCAGGGTGAGGCTTCTTTTATGATTAGTGAGTCGAGCACATCTGCTAAGAGGTGATGGATGATTTTCAAGATCATACTAAACATCTTAATTTGGCACATGATTGAATTGGTTGCCAGTGTAGTTGATGCATTAGTGGTGTAATGTGGTTGGTTTTGCTGGTTCCACTGATACACATAGATTGTGAGCCCTTTGGGGATGAGGGAATGTATTCAGTACCTGCTTATATAGTGATTGTAAACCGCTCTGATGCCCTTCAGCCTGGGCGGTATATCAAAAATTGCATAAACAAACAAAGAAACAAACAAACTGATTCGTGCTGTCATGTTTTGAACCATCTGCAGTGGGTATATGATTTTTGTTAGACCCTGGTATATCGAGTTTCCATAGTCCAGAATCGGTGTGATGATGGTTTGGCAAACAGTTCGGAAATGGTCTTTTTGAAGGGAGTGGTTTGAGTTGTCTTATAAGGTTTAGTTTGCGGTATGCTTTGTTGCAGTTAGGTTTATGTGTGATTGGAGGTTGATGGTTTTTATATATTATTATGCCAAGATATCGCACCTCTTCTTTTACGGGAATGGATTGATTTAGTAGTTGGATTTGTTGAGGAGGGTTGAAGTTTGTGTTACCACTAATGTATAATGCTTCTGTTTTGTTTATAATTCAGTGAAAAGTTGTTTTTGTTGAGCCAGAGGGTTACATCTTCTATGCATTTTGTTATGGTTGTAAGGTTTGGTGCTCCAAGATCAATCAGCGTGTATAGCATGAGGTCATCAGCATATAGATGAAATAGTATTCCATGTTTTTTGATGATGTCACAAATAGGGTGCTTGTATATGTTGAAAAGTATTGATGAGAGTGGCGATCCTTGTGGGACGTCTTGTGGTATAGTGAAGGGTTGTGAGTAGTTTGTTCCACATTTAACTTGTTGTAATCTATTGTTTAGGTATGAGGTAAACCATTTTAATGTGGTATTGCAAATGCCAATTTCTTGGAGGCGTCTGATTAGGATGGGATGTGAAACACAATCAAATGCAGAGGATATATCCATGAAGATGAGGAGAACACCATTTTTTTTGTTGTCAGTTCCTTTTATGATGTTACCCATCATTATCACAGTTAATCCTCAATTCTTACATCTGATCCGTGTTAGGTTAAAGAACTTTGTGATTTATTTAGCTTGTTTAACTCTTGGTTTATCTACAAGTCAAAGTGGGTTTCCTGTAAAATAAATAGTAGATTATATTATAAGATAGATGGTAATATTAAGTGGGTACAGTGCATTTCAAAGTTCTGGGGTGTAGAATTAAAAGGCTTGCCTGCAGGCAGCCTGACTTGAGTTTTGAGTGGCAGGATACTGAAGGTATTTTGTGTGCAGGGTCTGTAGTTTGGAGCCTTTTGTAGCTTGGGTGTGAGGCAGCCTGCAGAGATATGTGATATTTTAAATATGGTTAAGGGACTTTTGTATTTGATTTAACTTAAAATAGGGAGCCATTAAAGTTGTTTTAGGTGAATCGTTGGATGAGAATTTTGTGGCGCTCCATTGAGAATGTGTCCTGCAGTGTGTTCTGCAAGCTGTAAGGCATGAGTTGTTATATTAAGATAGGCCTTTGATATAACTGATAGTTCTCATGCACAACCTTTACATTGATCAAAAAGCAAAAGTTTGAATGGAACAATTAGAAACCGAATGAGAATCATTAGAGAAGCAAGACTATGAAAACAACTGAGGTGTAAAGATTGTAGAAGACTCATCAACAACCTTCGCTATGCTGATGGCACCTCAGTACTGGCTGAAAGTGAAGACTATCTGAAACATTTCCTTCTCAAGATCAAGGAATATAGTTTTAAAATGGGTCTGCATCTTAACATAAAGAAGACAGAGATCCTGAAAACTGGCAAAATCAATACGTTCAACATTGATGGAGAAGAAATTGAAATGGTGGACAACTTAAACCTGCTTGGATTTTTTTTTATTAACAGATTTTTTATACTGGTTTATCATTTCAGTCAAAGCAGCTTACATCGTAACTTAAACTTGGTGTGATGCACATTAAACATGGACCATGATAACTTGGATGTTTCTGAGGCAATGGAGGGTTAAGTGAGTTGCCCAAGGCCACAAGGAATGCTATTGGGAATCGAGCCCTGGTCTCTTGGTTTCCAAGCCAGTGCTTTAACAATTAGGCTACTCCTCCACTCCAATCAGTAAAGAAACGACAAGCAGTCAAGAAATACAATGACTCATTGCTCTTGGCAAATTGACTATGAAGGACCTCATAGATGCCTCTCTTCATACAAAATTTGACTTGTCCAAGCCCCATGGTATTTTCAATAGCATCTTATGAATGCGAAAGTTGGACAGTGAAAAAGATGAGAAGAAAATCGATGCCTTTGGACTGGCCAAAAAAATAAACCAATCCATACTAGAGGAGATCAAATCAAGGCCTTCTTTGGAAGCTCAGATGACAAGACTACTTTGGACATGACATATGCGAAGAGAAAGATCAATCTCCAGGAACAAGCAGGAATGTTGTCTTCACACATGGGTATTGTCAGTACTGACAGAGCCTGCACGGGAACACTCCCCCGCGTCCAATGGGAAAGCTTTTGGGAGTATCCCACTGCGCCTGCGTTGCTGCCTTCCTGCATTTTCAGTTTTTCGTTTTCCGCGGAGCCAACAGGCAGCAAACCCTGTCACCGCAGAAACTTTTCTTTTTGTGGTCACGTCTGCCTTCACCGTCCACACCTATACCGGTACCACCAGTCTTTTCTTCATTTTCTTCCTTCTTTTCTTTAAAAAAAAAAGAAAAAAATAATTATTCATTTTTGGAGGGTCTGTCCCCTTTAGGTGCCAGGCGCCATTTTGGGCACTAGCCCACTTTTCTTCTAAAATGGAGAAACCAACTAATGGCTTCAAAATATGTTCAAAGTGTAGCGGTACCATTTCTGCTACCGACACCCTTGACTGGTGTCTTAAATGTTTAGGTCCTGACCATTTACCATCGGAGTGTCTGCTCTGTAGAAAGATGACCAAGAGAGGCCTGCAGAATAGAGCTGCAAAACTTGGCACCCTCTTTGCTGCAGATGCGATGTCCGTTGCATGAACGTTTTCCAGGGCTTCATCTTCCTTCCATGAATCTCAGGTAACTAAACCCAGGTTTTCCAAGATCGGCCGGTCCTCAAAGGGTAGATCTCCTTCGAAACATCGAGATGCTACTAGCGTTACCCTCGAGGAAAACATACCGGCAAAACAGCCCTGGCGGGAGCCCCTGGTCTCCAAAGCACTTACGGGGCTCCAGGATGTTCCAAGGGCTTCCACCTCGGGGAGAACTCTTGGTGCCATGTTCTGGTGTCATAGCCGCTTCCTCCAGTACCGACTTCCAGGCATCGGCAAGGCCTATGGATCAACGAATCCTAGCCATCGAACGCAGTCTAGCGGCTCTCTTAGCAGCTTCGGTACCGCTAAGACCGCTCCAGACGTTCCACAGTCATCGGTACTGGTACCGATGGCAACTGCTTTAATCAATGTGCTTCCCCCCCCATGCTGGCTCTTGAATCAGTATCCGATATCGAGGGCCTGGTATCGAGATAGTCCGACGCCGACTTCGATCGATACCGGCGCCAAGCAATGCAAGAACACCCGGCACGCAGATATTTAGTCCTTCAATTCCAATGACTCTACTGGTACCGGGGTGATTTCTACCGGAGGATCCATCTCCTTCTCAACGCAGGATGTCTCCTCCAGAGGACATGTCTTTTCAGGATTTCATACGTGATGTAGCCCGAGGACTTTAATCACGGTGACTCCTGAGAAGGAACCGAGAGCAGAAGAATTAGAAATTCTTCAATATCCGGCAGCTCCTAAAAAAGCAGCTACCCTTCCCATTCACCGAATCTTGCATGATCTCATGCTAAGGATATGGGAAGCTCCTTTAACGGTGTCTCCACACTCTCGGAGACTCCATACCATGTACCAAGTTCCACAATGCTCTGGTTTTCAGAAGAGACCATTCAATGGTAGTGGAATCGGCGATGCTTAGGATCAAGAGTGCTAAAACACATTCTTC
This sequence comes from Ichthyophis bannanicus, assembly GCA_033557465.1. NCBI lineage: Eukaryota > Metazoa > Chordata > Amphibia > Gymnophiona > Ichthyophiidae > Ichthyophis > Ichthyophis bannanicus. Next base: position 88,263,058 of record CM066040.1, read on the forward strand.
CAATCCTCCAGGCCGTGAAGTGAAGACACTCAATGCCTTTGGGTGTCGATGCTTTCAATCCTCGATGTTATCAGCCAGGATCAGCTCTTACATTCTCTACATGGGAATGTTTCTCAAGGAGGTTACAAGGGATCTAGAACTTATGGCTCCACTTCTCCCTGATGATAAAAGAACAGACTTCCTCACCCTGGTCAAACATGCCCAGAATGTGTCTAAGTTCATGAATCGTGCAACCTTTGATTGCTTTGAGTGCATTAGCAGAACCTCTGCTATTTCCATCGGTGCACGTCGCATTGCCTGGCTTCAGGCATCAGCTTTAGAAGAATGGGTGCAAGATAAGCTGGGGAACATTCCTCGCACAGGAGAAAATCTCTTTGGCAAGGATTGGCAAGACAAGGCTAATCAGATTGAATCTGCAGGAGTGGAGGAGTGGCCTAGTGGTTGGGGCAAGGTACTTCAGGCCGGAAGGTCGGGGGTTCAAATCCTACTAGAGGACAGCAACCTTGGGCCGGAAGGACTGAGGTTTCTAGTTCCACAGGTGCTCCTTGTGGTCTTGGGCAAGCCACTTAACCCTCCATAGCCCATGTTCCCTGTAAAATAGTTATCTCCAAGTTATAATGCCCTGTTCAATGTAATTTCAGTTTGTTCAATGTAAACCGCACTGATGCAGAATAGCGCGGTATATAAGAGAATGTAAATAAATAAAATAAAATAAATAAATCTGAAAATGCAACCTTGAACAGACAGTCAAAGGTTACAGCCAACCCAGCAAAGAAAAAGACAACTAAGAAACCCTTTTTCAACAAGAAAAGAAATTCTACCCATCTTATACCCAAGCTGTCCACTGTCCAGTTCATGCTCCCCAAAAGGGGCAACAACAACCCAGACAGCAGAGGAAGGCACAGGTCCCAAGAGCTCAACCAGCTCAACAGACTCGGCCTCCTCAGGGGCTTTGACCCTTTCCTAGAGAACTTAGTCATCCTGCCCCTGAAAGGTCCAGAACCTCTCACCATCCCTGGCAGACTTTGTCATTTTGCCAGACGATGGCAACAAATAACATCAGAAAACTGGACTATTTCCATTGTACGAGAGGGGTACAAACGCCATTTTCACAGTATGCCCCCTCCCACCATCACAAGACAGTTCAATTCTCAGGGCCCTACCACCACTTCTTGTGTCGGGAGGTCACCTCACTACTTGCTCAAGGGGCAATAGAAGAGGTACCCATATCCCAACAGGGCATGGGTTTCTACTCCCCCTATTTCCTCATCCCAAAGAAAACAGGGGGGGGTACAGGCCCATACTGGACCTCAGAGAGTTCAACAAGTATCTGTTCCGAGAAAAAATCAAGATCTCCCTCGGAACACTTCTTCCCTACATTCAGAGTCAGGATTGGCTATGTTCTCTAGATCTAAAAGATGATTACATGCATATTCTCATCCATATAGATCACAGGAGGTTTCTTTGATTCCTTTTCCAAGGAAGACATTACCAGTACAGGGTTCTTCCCTTCGGACTGGCTTCTGCCCCAAGAGTTTTCACGAAATGCATGGCAGTAGTAGCAGCAGTCCTAAGAACTCTGGGGATATTTGTCTTCTCCTACTTAGACGACTGGCTCATCCGAGCATCAACGGCTCCAGAAGCCAGTTTTGCTCTCTTCCTGCACAATGCAAGTCCTGCAGTACTTGGGACTGGTCATAAACCTCACCCCATCTCAGTCCCTAGAGTTCATTGGGGCTCTTCTCGACACAAGGCAGTCAAGGGCTTTCCTGCCACAGCCATGTTGTCTTCAGATTCTACAGCTGGCTTCTCAAGCAGCTATGAAAACTTTGCTAACTTCTCGAGAAATGCTTTAGCTGCTAGGGTATATGGCATCCACTGTCCATGTGGTTCCCTATGCTCACCTTCACATGTGGGCAGCCCAGTGGACCCTATCCTCTCAGTGGACACAGGTCTCGGGTCATCTGTCTGACAAAATCAGAAACTCGACTCGTCTCATTTCGTCCCTGCAATGGTGTCAGTCGCTGGAAAACCTTCTAGTAGGCTCTCCCTTCCAGCAGCCACTACATCAGGCAACCTTAACGACAGATGCATCCAAGTCAGGCTGGGGGGGCTCACTTGGACCATCTCTCTACCCAGGGTCTATGGACCCAGCAGGAGGCTTGTCTTCACATAAACCTCCTGGAAGAGCCATTTTTTATGCTCTACAGGTGTTCCAAACCCACCTCAGCTACAAAGACAGTCTTGGTGCAGACCAACAATCAGGTAGCCATGTTCTTTGTGAACAAACAAGGTGGGATGGGGTCTCAAGCCTTGTGCAACGAGGCTCTACGCCTCTGGGCATTTGCCAAGTGTCTTCAAATCCACCTTCTGGTGGTGTATCTTCCAGGCACGCAAAATCTCTTGGCAGACAAACTCAGTCAAGTACTGCTGCCACACGAGTGGTCTCTTCTTCCAGAGCAGGTTGCTCAAAATTTTCAGATCTCGGGAACTCCAGATATAGACCTCTTTGCAAGTCCTCACAATGCCAAACTTCCCTGGTTCTGTTCCAGAATACCAGCTCAGAACTGTCAGGCAAGGGATGCTTTCCACCTCCACTGGAGTCAGGACTTCCTCTACGCCTTCCCACCCATTCCTCTCATTCCCAAATCACTCTTCAAACTTCAGAGACACAGGGGCCATATGATCCTCATAGCCCCACGCTGGCCACGGCAACCGTGGTATCCTCTGCTTCTACGTCTCTCTCGAGCCAAACCTCTGGAGTTGGGATTTGCTCCAGATCTTCTTTCCCAGGACAACAGGACGCTATTGCACCCAAATCCTCAGTCTCTACACCTCAGGGTGTGGCTCATGAGATCCTAGAATTCCAGGATATTAACCTTTCTCAACCAGTAAAGGATATCCTTTTGGCTTCAAGAAAACCTTCCACAAGGCGAGCCTACATCTTTAAGTGGAAAAGGTTCTCTATTTGGTGTTCAAAAAAGGAACTCAATCCTTTTTCAGTACCATTGGAGGCTTTGCTAGAATATCTCCTCCATTTGTCATACTCTGGTCTTAAGACCAATTCAGTAAGAGTCCATCTTAGTGCCATTGCAGCTTTCCAAAAGCCCTTGGATGGACAACCGGTTTCCTCTCAACCACTTGTAGCAAGATTTATGAGTGATCTACTCTTAACAAAACCTCCCATTAAGCCACCGCCCGTGGCATGGGATTTAAATCTCGTCCTTGGGCAGCTCATGAAACCGCCCTTCGAACCCTTAGCCACTACATCCCTGAAATTTCTTTCATGGAAAGTAATCTTTCTGATTGCCCTGCAAAATGCATCAGTGAGCTACAAGCTTTAGTGGCTGATCCTCCTTATACAAGGTTCCACCATGATAAAGTAGTTCTTAGGACTCATCCTCACTTTATGCCAAAGGTGGTTTCGCCTTTTCATTTAAACCAATCGGTTTACATTCCTGTATTCTTTCCTAGGCCTAATGCTTCAAATGCAGAAAGGAATTTACACACACTAGATTGTAAAAGAGCCTTGGCCTTTTACCTTCAGAGAACTAAGCAACATAGAAAATCTTCCCAGCTTTTTGTTGCTTTTGACTCTAGTCATCTTGGACTACCAGTTTCCAAGCAAACTTTGTCTAAATGGATTGCTAATTGCATATCCTTTGCATATGAGAGTAAGGGACTTTCTCTCGAAGGTCATGTTACAGCTCACAATGTGAGAGCAATGGCAGCCTCTATGGCTAACCTTCGTTCTGTGTCCATTGATGACATTTGTAGAGCAGCCACTTGGGCTTTGGTACACACCTTTGCAGCCCACTACTGCTTGGACAAGGACTCCCGTCGGGATGCCTCGTTTGTCAGGCTGTTCTCCAGCATTCTTTCAGACTTAGAACAACTCCTACCCGCCATCCCGGGTTTCGATGTCAGAGATCCATGGGAGGAAGCATGACCCATCTCAACCTGGGTTTCACAGCTTTCTGGGGTCATCTCCCTGGCATCTCTTAGCTGAGGAGTCCCCATGTGTGAAGACTACATTCCTGTTTGTTCCTGGAGATAGCGTAGTTACTCACCTGTACAGGTGATCTCTGGGAACAGCAGGAATGTAGTCTTCACAACCCACCCACCTCCCCTAGGAGGAGTTTTTTTTCTCTCTCTCTATCTCTCCTTCTCTCCTTTGTCTCAGCTGTAAGCTCAGCTGAAGAGGGAGAGTTGGAAAGGTGGGAAGGCAGTGACACAGGCGCAGTGGGATGCTCCCAAAAGCTTTCCTATTGGACGCTGGGGAGCGTTCCCGCGCAGGCTCCATTGGTACCGATGATACCCATGTGTGAAGACTAAATTCCTGCTGTTCCGGGAGATCATCTGTTACAGGTGAGTAACTACGCTTTAGAGAAAGACATCATGTTTTGGCAAGGTTGAAGGTCAATGCAAAAGAGAGAGGCCAGCAATGAGATTTATTTAACCAGTTTTGTATACCACCTTATCCTTCAATCAAAGTGGTTAGCAACATAACATGGGGATCTACATTCAACAGGAGGGGGGATGACAGGATAATACACACAGACTATCGGCAGTTGGTTCACAGTCCTCAGTCGGTTGTGCAGGCTGTTGGTGGGCCACATGTGGCAGGGTTGTGGTGTTTGAGATGGATTAATACAGTAACAGTAGCTATGGATGCCACTCTATCAACAATGAGACGCCTGACTGAAGACCGAACACAGTTTAGGACAGCTAGCCAGAGGGTCGTCATAAGTCTATACTGACTCGAAGGCAGTTAAGAACCAGCCTTGGTAGCTTATATTACAGTAATCAAGGTGACGAAATACAGGGGCTTGGAAAACAGTTTGAAAGTTATTTTTGGCTAGGAATTGGCGAAGGTGTCTGACAAGTTTCATCTTGTAATAAACAGTGTTTAAAATATTCTTAATGTGTTCATGGAAGTTAAGTTGCTATTCTAGTGTTATGCCTAGATAACAAATTTTGGATTTGACTTCTACTTCAGTGTTATGAACCTTACGTGTCTTGGGCAGGCAGAAGGAATTATTCCTTGATAAAAGAGCACTTTTTTTTTTTTTTTTTTTTTGTAGTTTACTATTAATCCGTTAGCAGAGAGCCAGTGATTGACTTGGTTGAAGTAGTATGTTAGGGTACTGTAATCAGGTTTGAAACAAAGAAACACATGACCTATCTAGTCCGCCCTTTCATAACAACTATTACGATAGTCCCCTTTAGAGATCCTCTGTGTTTGTTCCATGCTTTTTTGAATTCAGATACTGTCCTCATCTCTACTACCTCCACTGGGAGGCTATTCCATGCATCTACCATCCTTTCCATAAAGAAATATTCTCCGGGAACAAGCAGGAAGTCAGTCCTCACATATGGGTGACATCAGCGCCGACGGAGCCCTCGTGCGGAGCAAATCCCCAGCTTTCAGAGAAAGCCTTTGGGAGTTGCCGTCACGCATGCACGGTCCTCTTCCCACCCAAGGGTGCCATCTTGCTTAGTCTCCTTTTTTCCGCGGAGCCCTTCAGACGTAGTCCACAGTGTCTCCGAAAAAAGTTGATATTTTCTTATTTCCTTTGACCGGTCGACACCGGTACCTCTTCCTGCCTTCGGCTCGGTACACTGGTATCAAGTCTGTGTCTCTTTTTTGGTTTTTGTCAGTTTGACTTGCGGCATTTGTGCCTTTTTTCTTTTCACTGGCAGCCCGGGTCTTCGACCTTGCAGAGGCCCTTTTTGCCCGATGGCTACCAGCGGGTTTAAGAAATGCGATTCCTTAGCAGAACTCCAGTCCAGTCCCTTTACTCTCGGGGTTGCGCAACCCTTCCAGCAGCTTGGAGGCTGAGCCCATCATCGTTTTGATGATGGTGTGGTATAAATACCACTGGCACCACCCATAGGCACCAGTATTCTCAGCCTCCAAGCAGCTGGAGGGTTACCGTAAGCCAGGAGCTTACTGGTCTTTAGTTCTTTTTTTGATACCTTTTTTATTGCTTTTCTTTAATTTCTTTAATTTCCTTTTACTTTAGCTGGGGGAGTTCTTCTTACTCCCGTGCGTTTTTAAATCACTGTTGTTTCTTTTTTTACTCTCCCCTCCCCCCCTCCCCGGTTCCCCGGTGTCCTTTGGAAGGAGAGGGCTTACTTTGGCAGCGGGGTGCTTTGGGGCACTCTCCTCCCGCGTTCGTGGCATCCGGCTCATCGGCCTCCTCTCCGCTCCCATTTGTCTCGCGCCGAAGCCCCCGAGGCGGGCTGAGCGCTAGAGACAACACCGCGCTGAAGCCCCTGTTGTGGGCTGAGCGCGGGAACCAACAACGCTCCTCTTGCTGCTTCTCTGCCACCTCGCGCTTACAGCGGCTGTCCAGGCTGAGCGCTAGAGGCGTCGTCGGAACGACGAATCCATTGCCCCAACGTCGGGGGGATCCGGGCTCCGGCGACGAGGACACGTTCGCCGGCCGCAGGACCTGACTCCACGTGGCTGCGGCCTACCACGTGGAGCCTAACATCAGTCAGCGGTCCCAGCGTGAGGAGCGGCACGCAGAGCATCGGGGCAGCGAAATCGCAAGTATTGCAGACTGTTCAAAGTCCTGTATTTTTAATTTATTTTAATTTATTTTAATTTTAATTTATTTTTAGCTTGGTCAGAGTCCTGGTCCAGCCTTGGGGTCAGTCCCCCCCCCCTCCTCCCTCCTTTTGGTTGGGAAATCTTTCATTTATTTGCATTTAATTTCATTGATTGCCAGGTTTGTTTATTTTCTTGGGATCCTTTTTACACTAGGGGGACTCCAAAAAAAAAAAATAATAGAGGAGGAAGAATGACGGGAAAATTACGGTGCCCGTCCTGCGGAACACGCAGAATTGCGGATTCTGAAGCCGGGATCTGCCGGTGTTGTGCTGCGGAAGCAGCGTCTGTGGAGCAGGAAATTCAGTTGTCCATGGATCAGACTGCTCAGGGGTCTCAAGGTCTCCGGGAAGGGGGAGGGGATTCTTCCTCCACTCCCCCGCCGTCTACCTCTGCCTTACCAGGCCCCTCCCAGTCCCTTCCCCCTGCTCCCAGTGGGGCAGAGGGAGGCTGGGAGCATTTTTCTCCAGAATTTGTCCTTCTGTTGCACAAAGCTTATTGTATGCGTCAGCAGGGACTCATGGAGCCGGCGCTGCTGAAAGAAGGTGGCCGGCCCGGTCCAGGGAAGACAAGCTCCCATGACACTGGAGCCCCTCCCAAGCGCTCTAGACTAATGAGCGAAGAACCTCTCACGTCTCCATCTCCGATCACTCCGGTTGAGGAGGGATCAGACAGAGAAGTGGGGAAGAGGAAGAGGAAGAGCTTGAGGGAGAGATCCCAGAGGAACAGCATTCCCGAATAGTTAGAGTATTTCGTCGAGAGGAGCTCCCAGCCTTAATTAATGAATCCCTGAAGGTGCTCAATATGGCATCGGACATCCCTACAGAGGAAGAAGCGTTAGAGGATCCTTTGATTCAAGCCGTCAGGAAATCTCAGAAAGTTTTTCCGGTCCACAGGGTAGTACGCCAGATGATCCAGGAAGAGTGGAATCAACCAGAGTCGAGTCTAAGGGGGGTGAGGGCCATGTCCGGAAACTGACAAGGATCTGCTGAAGTCCCCAAGGGTAGACGCGGCGGTTTCAGCGGTGACAAAGAAGACGACCATTCCGGTCGAGGGCAGCGCAGCGCTTAAAGATAGTCAGGATAGAAAGCTGGACTCTCTGCTGAAGCAAGCCTTTGATGTTAGTGCCCTTGCCCTGCAGGCCTCAGTGTCAAGAGCATGGGTAGCAAGAGCCTGCTTGAGGTGGGCTCAACAGCTTCAACTAACGGATGGCGCCTCTACCGACGCACAGGCTAGTGCTGCGCGGTTAGAGTCTGGTTCCGCCTTTCTAGCAGATAGCCAGTACGACCTTATTAGGAGTCTAGCAAAGAATATGGCCTCGGTGGTAGCAGCCAGGAGATATCTGTGGCTGCGCAATTGGGCGGCGGACCCCTCCTCGAAGGCTCGCCTGAGTCACCTCCCCTTCAAGGGGAAGCTGCTATTTGGTGAAGACCTGGAAAAGTTGGTGAAAGACCTTGGCGAGTCTAAGGGAGGTAGACTCCCGGAAGATAGACCTAAGCAAAACCGCTCGACGGTTCCAGCTCGCAGCCAGCCGAGGGATTTTCTTAGGTTCCGGTCGACCAGACAGAATTTGTTTCCTAAGGGTCGCCCCTTGCCTAGAGGACAAGGCTTCCGAGGGTTTCGAGGAGCTGTAAGAGGTTTTGGAGCTTCCTCCTCATCCTCAGGCCCTAGGAAACCACAATGAAACTGCGGGGGCCCAGGAGAAAGGCCTGCTGGTGGGGGGGTCGGTTAAGGCAGTTCCTTCCCGCCTGGGCCCGAGTCACATTGGATCGTTGGGTACTGGAAGTGATCAGAGAGGTTACGCTCTCGAATTCACAAAGCAAGTTCCCCCAGCCTTTATGCAGTCTCCCTGCGGCTCTCCAGAAAAGAGAGCAGCGATAGAGGACACTCTTTCAAGGCTGATCGCGTTAGGAGCGGTGACTCCCGTCCCGAGAGACCAATACGGTTCCGGTTGATACTCGATCTACTTTGTGGTACCAAAGAAAGAAGGGTCCTTCCGTCCAATCCTGGACTTAAAGCAAGTCAATCGCTGCCTCTCGGTTCCTCATTTTCGAATGGAAACCCTGAGGTCGGTCATTGCAGCGGTAAGACAGGGGGAGTTTCTGACATCCCTAGACTTGACGGAAGCATACTTACATATCCCGGTACGAAAATCTCATCAGCAGTTCCTGAGATTTGCAGTGCCGAGGGGTCATTTTCAGTTCCAGGCTCTTCCCTTTGGCCTAGCAACAGCCCCCAGGACATTCACCAAGGTAATGGTAGTGGTAGCCGCGGCCCTTCGCAAGGAAGGGATTCTAGTTCATCCATACCTGGATGATTGGCTGATTCGGGCAAAATCGGAGACGGAGAGTCGTACAGCTACAGCCAGACTGGTGGAATTCCTGGAGGAGTTGGGTTGGGTCATCAACCGGGCAAAGAGCAGATTAATTCCCTCGCAGGAGATCGATTACCTCGGAGCAAGGTTCGACACAGGGAGAGGAAGGGTCTTCCTGTCGGAACAGAGGTTACGAGATCTGAAAAGCCTGGTCTCTCGCTTCATATCAAGACGGATCCCTACCGCCTGGCATTACCTACAACTGTTGGGCACCATGGCGGCAGCGATAGAGGTAGTACCGTGGGCCAAGGCACATATGCAAAGAATCAATGTAAATAGACAAAGCATTACTAGCTAATGTTAAAATGTAAATAGTTCTGTAACAATAATCCATGTTAAACTGTATTTAGTTCTGTAACAATGTTCCATGTTATCGTTTATCATGTTAACTGTACATAGTTATGAAAAAAAAAAACGATGTTCTATGTAAAACCATGTTCACTAAATGTTACCTGTAAACCGCCTTTGATCTTTGGAAAAAGCGGTATAGAAATAAGCATAAATAAATAAATAAATAAAAATATGCGACCCCTTCAACGCGCCTTGTTACGACGTTGGTCCCCTCAGCATCATCCCTTATCCATGCAGCTGCCCTGTCCTCTTCAGATCAGGAGAACTCTCCTCTGGTGGGAGTGCCCAAGGAACTTAGGATGCGGGATGCCTCTCGATGCACCCCAATGGATACAGCTGACGACGGATGCAAGTCTAGCAGGCTGGGGTGCTCATTGCGAGGGCCAGTTCGCACAGGGGAGCTGGACCCCGAGGGAAGCTCGGTGGTCCATCAACAGGCTAGAGCTGAGGGCAGTGGCGCTGGCACTCAGAGCTCTCGAGCCCTTGGTTCGGCAAAGGGCAGTCCGCGTCCTCTCGGACAATGTCACCATGGTGGCCTACATCAACCGCCAAGGGGGAACGAGCAGCCCCTTGCTGGAGAAGGAGGCAGACAGCCTCTTAAAGTGGGCCGAAGCACACATATTGGACCTGTCAGCTCAGCACGTGGCGGGAGCAGAAAATGTGACGGCCGATTACCTCAGCAGACACAGGATAGACCACGGGGAATGGGAGCTAGTGCAGGAAGTGTTCGACCAAGTGGTAGCCCTTTGGGGAGCACCAATCATGGACCTCATGGCGCGCTACGAAACATCCAAAGCAAGCCGGTTCTTCAGTCGAAGAAAGGAAAGGATGTCAGAAGGCTTGGATGCCCTGGTCCAGAAGTGGCCTTCGGAAGGTCTCCTGTATGTGTTCCCGCCCTGGGCCCTCATAGGGAGAGTTCTAAGGCGAATAGAGGCCCACCAAGGTCTGGTAATCCTCATAGCTCCAGACTGGCCTCGTCGCCCATGGTATGCAAACCTGGTGAGACTAACGGCTCATCGCCCTTGGAGGCTCCCCAACAGGAAGGATTTGCTATGGCAGGGTCCAGTCCTCATGCCCCACGTGCATCGATTCTCGCTTACGGCTTGGCTCTTGAGAGGGCGCGGCTCGTGAAGCGAGGTTACTCGGCTTCGGTAATTTCGACCCTGCTGAACGCTCAGAAACGCTCGACCTGCCTTTCCTATATCAGGGTTTGGCGCATATTTGAGGCGTGGTGCGCGGATCTCCATAAGAAACCCTTAGAAGCCTCAGTTCCGGAGGTGTTGGAGTTCCTACAAGCAGGCTTCGAGAAAGGTTTGGCTCACAGCTCGTTACGAGTTCAGCTAGCGGCCATTTCTTGTTATAGGGGAAAGATTCGGGGCAAGTCTCTAGGAGACCACGCTGATGTGGGTAGATTCCTGAGGGCGGTCAAGCGCTTACGGCCTCAGCAAAGATCAATTATTCCCCCTTGGGACCTAAACCTGGTTTTGGATTCCCTAACCAGAGAGCCCTTTGAGCCAGCAAGGAGTTCCTCCCTAAAGGACTTGACCCTGAAGACGGTATTTTTGGTAGCTATTTGTTCGGCTAGGAGGGTCTCGGAGCTTCAAGCTCTATCTTCTCGACCTCCCTTCCTTTCCTTTTTCAAGGATAAGGTGGTCTTGCGGACGGTCCCTTCCTTCCTACCCAAGGTCTCCTCTCCCTTTCATATGAACCAAACAGTTTCGCTCCCGTCCTTCGCGGGAGAAGCACAAGGGGGGGAGAGTGCCAAACTGCGTCTCCTAGATTTGCATAGAGTGCTGAGACGTTATCTCTCACGCACAGCATCTTTCCGCAAGTCCGAACGGCTTTTCGTTCAATTTGGAGGGCCGCACAAGGGGGAAGCAGCGGCCAAAGCTTCCATTTCTAGGTGGATCAGGGAGACCATTGCCTCTGCCTACATTCTCAAGGTGAGGCAGGTCCCAGTAGGTCTTCGTGCGCATTCAACTCGAGCGCAGTCGGCCTCCTGGGCAGAGCATAGCTTGGTTCCACCGTTAGACATCTGTAAAGCGGCCACCTGGTCCTCTCTGCATACCTTTTCCAAGCACTACAGACTGGATGTCCAGAGAAGAGCAGACACCAGGTTTGCGGGTGTGGTACTTCGGTCCGGGTTGGCGAACCCCACCCAGGTTTGAACTGCTCTGTTACATCCCGAGAGTAAAGGGACTGGACTGGACTGGAGTTCTGCTAAGGAAAGAGTAATTAGTTCTTACCTGCTAATTAGTGTTCCTGAAGGAACTCCAGTCCAGTCCCTGATCCCGCCCAGGTTCGGTTTCTAGTGTTCAGAATGGAATAAAGGACCGAAGTCGGTGAACGGAGCGGAGCGGAAGCGGAAGCGGAAAACTCCGGTCTGAGGAGCCCCAGCGGCGGGGCTACATGCTAGGGAGGTACGGGGAGGAGTGAGTAAAGGCTGGGTCGGCCTCGGGTAAGCCTTCTCCTTCCCTCCTCTCCCTTACCATTGTTTTCTTCCTTAAAAAAAAAAAATATAGAAAAACTGTTTTGGTTTCCTGTTTCTTTGGTTTTTGTTTTTCACGCATTATAGTTACGGGTACCTGTCAGGACTGCTTTTTCATCAGATTACTGGTGCCTATTGGTGGTGCCAGTGGTATTTATACCACACCATCATCAAAACGATGATGGGCTCAGCCTCCAAGCTGCTGGAAGGGTTGCGCAACCCCGAGAGTAAAGGGACTGGGCTGGAGTTCCTTCAGGAACACTAATTAGCAGGTAAGGACTAATTACTCTTTGGTGCGTGAAGCTTAGGTACCTCATTGACACGCACGACTGCTGCATCCAGTGCCTCGGGCCTGACCACGACCTGACGGTCTGTGGCTCGTGTAGGAAAATGTCTTCCAAGGCCCTAAAGAGCCTCCAGCAGCAGCATGATAGGATTTTTTTCTGAGTCCCCCATGCTTCCAAGAGCCCGGACCTTGTCCGAGGCCTCCACGTCTCGGGGGGAACATTCCGAGCCCGAGCAGCATCGAGGTTCCTCGGAAAGGGGGTCCCCCGCGAGGGAACCCAAGAGGAAGAAGAAATCCTCAAAGGCAGCGTCTCTGGATGGTTCTGAGGATCACTGCTCCTCCCGGGACCTGTTGCGGAACCCTGAGAACCGGCCCGGATCTTCGGAGAAGGAGCTCCCGGCAAAGGTTCCTCGTTGGGAGACGCATCAGCCGAGGCAAGTACCAACTGTCCTCGTCGAGGACTCTCCTCCGGGGGAACTGGCGTCGGGCCCGACCGTGTCCGGGCCCGAGCCAGTAGCTGCGGAGCTTTCTAGACTCAAGAATGGAGCGCGGTTTCACTGCCTTCATGGAGCAGCAGCGGGCAAGGATAGCCGTCCGGTTCCTCTGCCTCAACGTCCAAGTCGACCCTGGAGGCCGAGCTGATCCTCTAAGCCTTTTGGGCTCGAGTCGATTCTCGGCCGAGGTCTCACTCGGCCTCCCGTTCGGGACCGAGGTTGCCGCCGTCGATGCCTGATGATCCCCTTGATTCCTCCTCGGAGGCATCGGCATGGGAAACTGAGGACGAGGAGTCCCCGGATACCTGCCGGCATAGGAATGTCCCTTCCGATTCCCCGGTATCTGAGTCTCGGAGAATGTTCCCTCCAGAGGACATGAGGTTCTTGGACTTCGTGCGGGATATGTCCAAGGCTTTGGCGTTCCCCACGGAGTCCTAGGAGGATCCTCGAGCCGACGAGTTTGAGATCCTCCAGTATGAGACCCCCCCCCACAAGAGGCCCTTACTGTACCCGTGCCTCCGATCCTGGAACGACTATTGCTCTGTATGTGGGAGACACCGGTGCCAGGGATCAGCAAGCAGCTCGACTCGATGTACTGAGTCCGCCGGAGCCCTGAGTTTCAAAAGTCACAACTGCCCCACAACTCCATGGTTGTGGAATCAGCCATGCGCAGGCTGAAGAACCAGAAGACGCACTCCTCTGTGCCTCCCGGGAGGGAGGCCCACAACTTGGATGCCCTCGGCAGGAAGTCCTTCCAGGGTTCTATGCTGAATTGTCGGATCCAGTCATACCAGCTGTACATGGGCATGTACCTGAGGGACCTGGGGAAGTAACTCACCGGGTTCTCGGCTGGTCTCTCCGAGGAGCCTTTTCAGTGCTTCAAGAGCGTCCAAAGCCGTCCGTGAGTGCTCAGTTTGTCTCGGGTGGCCTATGACAGGTTTGAGTTGGCTGCCCAAGTAGCTGCTGCTGTCATCGGTGTACGCCGCCAGGTTTGGCTGCAGTCGTCGGACCTTGAACAATGGGTTCAGGACAAGTTGATCGATGTCCCTTGCCAAGGGGAGAATCTCTTTGGCAAGCCCATGACCGACAAGGCCGCAGAGTTGGAGACCGAGTACATGATGAGGACACGGCTCTCCAAGAAGACCTCTGCCCCTTCTCGTAATAAGGGCTCAGGTAAAATGCCCTTTTACCCGAGGAAGGGTGCTGCTTAATGAAGCTACTCCCATTATCGGGCCTCCCCGGCTCCCCAATAAGGGCAGCAGGCCAAGGTACCAGGGGCATGGCCCGTATAAGCAGAAAGCCCCAAATCCCAGGCACCGGCTCAGGCCCAGCCTGGGAGTGGCTTTTGACTCTTGTAGCATGGCCCCTCTTCCCACAGGAGCCAGGAAGACCACAGGGGGCCGGCTGGCTTTGTATGCCCACAGGTGGACAGCCATTACCACCGATGCCTGGGCCTTGCAGGTAGTCCGGGAGAGCTATTTTCTTCACCTAGCCCAGGTGTCTCATCATTTCCCAGGAGAGCCCCTCAGGTTTCCCCTTCACCGGGACCACCTTCTGTAGGCGTTAGCAGGTCTTCTCGAGGATCAGGCAGTAGAACCGGTGCCCCTCCATCTGCTGGGCAGGGGCTTCTACTCCAGGTACTTTCTGGTGCCAAAAAGGACAGGAGGCCTCAGACCCATCCTCGACCTGCGCAACAACAAATTCCTGGTGAGAGAGAAGTTCAAGATGCTCTCCCTTGGAATATTGCTGCCTTACCTCCGTGAGGGAGACTGGCTATGCTCTTTAGACCTAAAAGATGCGTATACACACATCTTAATACACCCAAGCCACAGGCAGTATCTGCGCTTTGTGGTGGGGGGCAATCACTACCAGTACAGGGTACTCCCCTTTGGCCTTGCCTCTGCCCCCAGGGTGTTCATAAAATGCCCGGCTCCAAGGAGTCTGTCTTTCCCTACCTCAACGACTGGCTCATCAGAGGCACCTCAGCCATCGAGGTTCACCAGGCCACAACTCGTACCATCCAGGTGCTACAACACCTTGGGTTCGAGATCAACTACCTCAAGTCCAGCCTCACTCCGACACAACAGCTATTGTTCATTGGGGCCAGAATCGACACCCTTCAAGCGAAGGCCTATCTGCCTGCAGGCAGGCTTATGGCTCTGGTAGGACAAATGAGTCGCAGGTCTCCAGTGTCAGCAAGACATTTCCTGCACCTTCTCGGGCACATGGCTTTTGCAGTCCATGTGACCCTGGATTCCCGCCTCCACATGCGAACCTCTCAGTGGTATCTCAGAAACCAGTGGTCTCAGGCCACAGGGCGCCTCCGGACAGGGTGAAAGTGTCCAGGTGTCTGGTACGGTCCCTGGCCTGGTGGCTCCAAATGCAGTACTTGGAGGCGGGAAAGCCTTACCAGGCTCCCTCTACACATGAGGATCCTGACCACAGATGCATCCCTGCTGGGCTGGGGGGCCAATTGCCAGGGTTTCCGTACTCGGGGAGTTTGGTCCTCGAGCGAGAGGACCCAACAAATCAGTTTCTTGGAACTCTGCAATCCGCCTAGCCCTAGAGGTTTTCAGGCAGCTCCTGGCCCACAAACCTGTCTTGGTGCAGACAGACAACCAAGTGGACATGTTCTATGTGAACAAACAGGGTGGTACGGGGTCCCATCTCCTATGTCAGGAAACCCTGGACCTGTGCTCGTTCACAGCCCGGCATGGCACTCGTCTCCGAGCAGTCTATCTGCCAGGCCAAGACAACTGGCTAGCCGACAGGCTCAGCAGAATTCTCCGGGGTAGCCGAATTGCTTTTCCGAACCTGAGGGCGGCCAGTGATGGATCTCTTTGCGAGTCCGGACAATCACCAGTTGCCCCTTTTCTGCTCCAGGCAGCCGCATCTGCACAGGGTGTCCGCCAATGCTTTTCTGATATCTTGGTTGGTGGGCCTTCTGTATGCATTTCCCCCGATGCCTCTGGTGGCCAAGACTCTGTTCAAGATTCTCCTGGACAGAGCCTCGGTCATCCTTATTGCCCCACGGTGGCCCAGGCAACCCTGGTTCTCGCTTCTACTACAGCTAGTGGTGGAGGCTCCCATTCTCTTGGGGTCCTCCCTGCATCTCCTATCCCAGGAGGGGGGCTCTCTCCTGCACCCCAACCTCAGCTCCCTCACCTTGATGGCGTGGCTGCTGAAAGGGTAATTCTCGCTCTGCTCCTCCTTCCAAGGAATATTGAAGAGGTATTGCTGGATTTGCAGAGGCCCTCCACTAGACGGGCTTACGCCTTGAAGTGTTGCAGATTTGCGTTGTGGTGCAAGGAGCAGGAGGCGGATCTTTTCTCTTGCCTGGTGAGGATGGTTTTGCAATACCTTCTTCACCTCTCTGATTTGGGCCTCAAGTCCAACTGTCAGGATGCACTTCAGTGCCCTTGTGGCGAACCACTTTCTGATGGATGAGAAGCATCTCTCCGCCCACCCCTTGGTCTCTCTTTTTCTGAGAGGCTGGCTTGCTTCTTTTGAAGCCCCCGGTCTGCCCCCCGGCGACCGAATGGGATTTGAATGTGGTGTTAGGGCAGCTTACTAGGCCGCCCTTTGAACCGATGGCAACCTGCCATCTACGCTATCTCTCTTAGAAAGGTGGTTTTCTTGGTGGCACTCACGTTAGCCCGGAGGGTGAGTGAGCTCCAGGCCCTAGTGTCAGAAAGGCCTTACATCAACCGTGTGGTGCTTCGCACGCACCCCAAGTTCCTTCTGATAGTGGTCTCCTCGTTCCACCTCAACCAGGAGATGGTTCTGCCTACCTTTTTTTCCCAGGCCACATGCCAGTCAGGCAGAGACGGTCCTGCATACCCTGGACTGTAAGAGGGCGTTGGCCTTCTATAGCCAGGGTGCGCAAGCGCATGGGAAGGCTTCTCAGCTTTTCGTTTCCTATGACCCCAGTAAGCTGGGGCTAGCGGTATCAAAGCATACACTGTCCTCATGGGTAGCAGACTGTATTGCCTGGGCATACAAGGCAGCCGAGCTTCCGATGGAGGGTCATGTTATGGCCCATAGAGTCAGGGCCATGGCGGCATCAGTGGCTCATTTGCACTCTGTTCTTCTGGCAGACATCTGCCGGACCGCCACCTGGTCTTCGGGTCAGACTTTCACAACCCATTTATTGTCTGGATAGGGAGTCCCGACGGGACAGTGCATTTGGCCAAGCTGTACTCCGTAGCTTTTTCGAGGTCTAGGCAACTCCTGCCCTCCGACACTTCTATGTTAAGGCTACCGGAGTGCTATTCCCTTAGTTTGGATTTTTATTACGGCTGCTTGTGGCTCTCATAGAAGGAGCCTTTTTAGCTATGGGTTCTCGGTAGCTTGTAGCTGGAGAGTGGCATATGTGAAGACTGACTTCCTTCTTGTTCCTGGAGAAAGCGTAGTTACCTGTTGTAACAGGTGTTATCCGGGGACAGCAGGAATCGGTCTTCACGACCCTCCCTCCTCCCCTTGAAGTTGCACTCTTATTATTATTATTATATTTTGTTCTTTTTGCTGTCTTTTTAGCTATGTCATTTGACTGTGCAAGATAGCACCCGTGGGTGGGAAGGGGACCGCACATGTGTGATGGCAACTCCCAAAGGCTTTCTCTGAAAGCTGGGGATTTGCTCCGCATGAGGGCTCTGTCGGCGCCGACATCACCCATATGTGAGGACTGATTCCTGCTGTCCCCAGAGAACACCTGTTACAGGTGAGTAACTACGCTTTTCAGCATATTACTCCTGAGTCTATCCCCCTTTCACCCTCATCCTATGTCCCCTCATAGCAGAGCTTGCTTTCAGTCGAAAGAGGCTCTCTTCCTGTGTATTTATGCCATGGAGGTATTTAAACGTCTCTATCATATCTCCTCTATCCCGCCTTTCCTTTAACATATACATATTAAGATCTTTAAGCCTGTCCTCATAGGCTTTATAACGAAGACCACTATTTTAGTAGCCACCCTCTGCACCAATTCCAACCTGTTTATATCCTTTTGAAGGTGCGGTCTCCAGAATTGAACACAATGCTCCAAATAAGGTCACATCAAAGACTTATACAGAGGCACTATCACCTCCTTTTTTCTGCTAGTCATTCCTCTCCCTATGCACCCAAGCATTCTTCTAGCTTTTGCCATCGCCTTCTCTACCTGTTCAGCTACTTTAAGGTTGTCGGACACAATCACGCCCAGTTCCTGCTCTTTTTTTGTGAACAGAAGTACTTCACCCCCTATATTGTATCCTCTCCCTTGGATTTTTGCAGCCCAGATACATGACCTTGCATTTTTTTTAGCATTAAATCTCAACTGCTAAATTCTTGACCATTCTTTAAGCTTAGCGAGATTCCTCCTCATGTTATCTACTTCTTCCAGGGTGTCTACTCTATTGCAGATTTTGGTATCATCTGCAAAGAGGCAAACCTTATCTGACAGCCCTTTTGCAATATCACTAGCAAAGATGTTAAAAAGAATCGGACCAAGGATAGATTCCTGTGGCACTCCACTGGTAACCATCTCTTCCTCAGAGTGAGCTCCATTTATCTGTACCCTTTGTCGCCTCCCACTCAACCAATTTCTTACCCAATCAGTAACTTTAGGATCCATCCCTAGGGTGCTCAGTTTGTTTATGTCACATGTGCGGAACGCTGTCAAAGGCTATCTCCAGGAACAAGCAGGACTGTAGTCTTAACATATGGGTATAGTCGGTACCGACGGAGCTTGCGCAGGAACGCTCCCCAGCGTCCAATAGGAAAGCTTTTGGGAGCATCCCACAGCGCCTGCGTGCTGCCTTCCCGCCTTTCCCAACTGTCCCTCTCCAGTTCTTCGTTTTCCGCGGAGCCGACAGGTCGCACATCCTGTCACAGCAGAAAATAATTCTCTTTTATTCTTCTTTTTTGTGTTTGCGTCTGCCTTCCTTCGATGCTACACTGGTACCGCTGGTGGTTCTTCCTTTTTTTTCCAAAAAAAACCAAACAAACCCTTTTCTTCTGGAGTCTTTTCCAGGTATTTTCTCCTCAGGTGCCACGCGCCATTTTGGGCACTAGGCCCAACTTTTCCTTTAAAATGGAAAAGCCCTCTTCGAATTTTAAAAAGTGTTCCAAGTGTGGCGGTACCATCTCCGTTACTGACACCCATGAGTGGTGCCTCAAATGTTTAGGTCCTGACCACTCTTTTGGAGTGTGTTGTCTGTGGGATGATGTCGAAGAGGGGCCGGCAGAACCGAGCTGCTAAACTTAGCACCCTTTTTCCCTCCAATGCAGCCTTTGTGGCATCGACATCTTCCAGTTCTTTGTCTGCCTCCCATGGATCTCAGGTAACTAAACATAAATCTTGCCAGTCCTCAAAGGGTAGATCTCCCTCTAAGCATCGAGATGCCTCTGGCGTTGCCCTTGAGGAACTTTCACCAGCAAAATTGCCCCGGCGGGAGGCTTCGGCTTCCAAAGCACTAACGGGGCTCCAGGATGTTCTCGAGGCCTCAACCTTGGCAGAACTACTGGTGTCATGCCCTGGGGTACCGGCTGCTTCAAACAGTACCGATACCCAAGCATCGGCAGCATCGATAGACCAGAGATTCTTGGCTATTGAATGCAGTCTGGCGGCTCTTCTCACGGCCTCGATGCCCCTGAAACCGCTTCAGACAATTCATTCGGTACCGACTGCATCGACATCGGCAGGTATTCTACCGGGACCGAGTTATGCTTATCCATCCGGTATCGACAAGTCGCTACCAGACCCCTCTGATGCCGACTTCTATCGGTACCGGTACCGGGCCTTGCACAGTCACCCAGATTGGAGATACTTTGAAACCTCGGATGAGTCTGAAGACTCAGAAAGCTCTGCCGATACCAGAGTACTTCTTCCTGAGGATTCTTCTCCTCAGCATAGGATGTCTCCATCAGAGGATATGTCCTTTCAGGATTTTATCCAAGATGTGGCTCCTGAAAAAGAGCCTAGGGCAAAGGAATTAGAAATCCTACAATACCCTAAGGATTCCAAGGAGGCAGCTACCTTACCTATTCATGAGATCTTGCATGATCTCATGTTAAGGATGTGGGAAACACCTCTAACCACATCTCCTCACTCTCGAAGACTCGACACCATGTATCGAGTTCCTCCTTGTCCTGGGTTTCAGAAGACTCAGCTACCACACCATTCCATGGTGGTGGAATTGGCTATGAGAAGGATCAAGCATGCAAAAAGGCATGCATCTAATCCTCCAGGACGTGAGTGTAGGACTCTTGATGCCTTTGGACGTCGAACCTTCCAGGCTTTCTGCTAGAATCAGTTCCTATATATTATATATGGGAATGTTCCTTATGGAAGCCACAGGAGATTTAGAGCTTATGAGCCCTCTCCTTGCTGATGATAAGAGGCAGGATTTCCTCGCCCTTGTCAAACATGCTCAGGATGTTTCCAAGTTTGTGAATTGTGCAGCCTTTGACTGCTTTGAGTGGATAAGCAGAACCTCTGCTATTGCCATAGGTGCATGTAGGATTGCCTGGCTTCAGGCATCTGACTTGGAACTTTAGGTACAGGATAAACTGGGGAATATTCCTTGCACAGGAGAGAATCTCTTTGGCAAGAATTGGCAGGAAAAAGCTAATGAAATAGATGCTGACAATATCACTTTGGAAAGATTGTCTAAGTCTACAGCTGATCCTGCAAGGAAAAAATCCTACAAGAAACCATTCTTCAGTAAGAAGAAGTTTTATCCCTCCTATACCCAGCAGGGGCATCGTTTAGGTCAGTCTGCCCAAAAAGGACAGCAGCAACAACCTAGGCAAAGAAAAACAAAAGCTGCTAAGCCTCAGCCGGCTCAGCAGACTCAGCTTCCACAGGGGCTTTGACTCCTATCTAGAGAACTTTGCCTTCCTGGCCCTGAACGGCCCAGAGCCTTCCACCATTCCAGGAAGGTTATGTCATTATGCCCCTAGATGGGGTCAGATAACAGCAGAAAATTGGACTCTGTCTATTGTAAGAGAGGGCTACAAGCTTCATTTCCTCAGCATGCCCCCTCCTACAATGGTAAGACTGTTCAATTCTCAGACCTCTCTCAACAACCAGTTAGCTCAAGAGGTCACTATGCTTCTTGCCCAAGGAGCAATAGAAGAGGTACCCATTCTCCAACAGGGTACAGGGTTTTACTCCCCCTATTTCCTTATTCCAAAGAAAACAGGAGGACACAGACCCATCTTAGACTTCCTGTTCAAAGAGAAGTTCAAAATTATTTCTCTAGGATCTCTGCTGCCATACCTTCAGAGTCAGGATTGGCTTTGTTCTCTAGATATCAAGGATGCGTACACTCATGTTCTCATCCATCCAACTCATCGTAAGTTCCTTCGCTTTCTGTTTCAAGGGAAGCACTACCAATACAGGGTTCTTCCTTTTGGCCTGACCTCTGCACCAAGGGTGTTCACAAAATACATGGTTGTGGTGGCAGCATTTCTCCACACCCTAGGAATATTTGTCTTCCCTTACTTAGACGACTGGCTCATTCGAGCCCTTAAAGAGCCAGAGGCCAGGGTTGCTCTCTCTCGCACAATGCGCATCCTTCAATATTTGGGACTTGTCATAAACCTCCCAAAATCCATCCTTGCTCCCTCTCAGTCCCTGGAGTTTATAGGAGCTTTGCTGGATACCAGACAGGCAAGGGTCTACCTTCCACAGCCCCGCTGCCTTCACATTGTGCAGTTAGCTTCCCAAGCAGTGCTAAAGCCTCACCTCACTGCTCGGGAAATGTTACAGTTGCTAGGCCACATGGCATCCATCGTGCATGTGGTTCCTTATGCTCGTCTCCATATGAGGGCAGCCCAGTGGACTTTATCCACTCATTGAACTCAGGCGTCAGGTTGCGTGTCAGACAAAATTGGAGACTCGGATCGCCTTATTTTGTCCCTCCAATGGTGGCAGTCACCACAAAACCTTTTGGTGGGGTCTCCTTTTCAGCAACCCCCACTCCAAGCCACTCTAACAACAGATGCCTCACAGGTGGGTTGGGGAGCCCACCTGCAAGGCCTTTCTACCCAGGGTACCTGGACTCCACAGGAGGCCTATCTACACATCAGTCTCCTGGAACTCAGAGCAATCTTCCTTGTTCGTCGAGTATTCCACACCCAGCTCAGCTACAAGACAGTGCTAGTTCAAATGGACAATCAAGTAGCCATGTTCTATGTGAACTAGCAGGGCGGAACAGGCTCTTTGTCGCTCTGCAACGAAGCTTTGCGACTATGGGCTCTCGCCAGAGAGCATCAGATTCATCTCCTTGCGGTATATTTTCCAGGCATTCAAAACTCTTGGGCAGACAGACTCAGTCAAGTTCTGCTTCTACAGGAATGGTCTCTCTATGCAAACCAGGTGGCCAAAATATTTCAAATTTGGGGAACCTTGGACATAGACCTATTTGCAAGTCCGCTGAATGCCAAACCTCCCCGGTTTTGTTCCAGAATTCCGGCTCAGGATTGCCAGGCCAGGGATGCTTTTCTCCTCCATTGGGGCCAGGACTTGTGTATGCCTTTCCACCCATTACCCTGATTCCCAAAACCCTGTTCAAGCTTCAGAGAGACAGAGGTCATATGATTCTCATAGCTCCACATTGGCCACGGCAAATGTGGTTCCCTCTGCTCCTGCATCTCTCTCAAGCTCTGCCTCTGGAGTTAGGATCTGTTCCAAATCTTCTTTCTCAGGAGGACGGGATGCTGTGGCATCCCAATCCCCAGTCTCTGCATCTCAGGGCCTGGTTGCTGAAAGCATTGAACTTCACGGTCTTAACCTTTCTCAACAGGTAAAGGATATCCTTTATGTTTCCGGGAAGCCTTCCACAAGACGCTCTTATGCATTCAAGTGGAAAAGGTTAACCATATGATGCTCGCAGAAGGGTCTTAACCCTCTTGCGATACCTCTGGAATCATTACTGAAGTATCTCCTTCATTTATCTAATGCAGGGCTTAAGACCAATTCAGTGAGAGTTCATTTGAGTGCTATTGCAGCTTCTTTCAAGCCTCTAAATGGACAACCTATTTCCTCTCATCCTCTCATAGCGAGATTTATGAGAGGCCTTCTTTTAACTAAGCCTCCCATTAAGCCAACACCGGTGGCATAGCACTTAAATCTGGTTCTTGGGCAGCTCATGAAGCCGCCTTTTGAAACATTAGCTACTACCTCTTTGAAATTCCTTTCCTGGAAGGTCATCTTTCTTATTGCAATCACATCATGTCGCATCAGTGAATTGCAGGCTTTGGTGGCTGATCCTCCTTATACAAGGTTCCATTATAAGGTTGTCCTTAGGACTCATCCACACTTTATGCCAAAGGTGGTGTCGCCTTTTCATTTAAACCAAGCGGTTTACCTTCCTGTATTCTTCCCAAGGCCTCGCGCCTCAAATGCAGAAAGGAATCTTCATACTTCGGATTGTAAAAGGGCTTTGGCCTTTTACTTGCAAAGGACACAGCAACATAGAAAGTCCTCTCAACTCTTTGTTGCTTTTGATCCTAGTCATTTGGGACTTCCAGTCTCCAAAAGGATACTATCCAGCTGGATTGCACAGTGTATATCTTTTGCCTATGAGAGTAAGAACCTGCCTCTTGAAGGCCATGTCACAGCTCACAATGTGAGAGCCATGGCAGCCTCTATGGCTCATCTTCACTCTGTGTCTATCGACGACATCTGTCGAGCAGCTACTTGGGCTTCGGTTCATACCATCACAGCCCATTACTGCTTAGACAAGGACTCCCGCCGTGATGCCTTGTTTGATCGGGCTGTTCTTCAACACCAGTTCCATACTTAATCAACTCCTACCCATCATCCCTGGTAGGATGCCAGAGATCCATGGGGGGGAGTGGAGCCCTTTCACAGGGGCACACAACTTCTGAGGCCTTCTCCCTCGCATCTGCAGCTAGGGAGTCCCCAAATGTGAAGACTACATTCCTTCTTGTTCCTGGAGATAGCATAGTTACTCACCTGTAACAGGTGATCTCCGGGAACAGCAGGAATTTAGTCTTCACAACCCACCCACCTCCCCTAGGAGATGTATCTCTCTATCTCTCTCTCTTTCTCTCTCTCTTTGACTCAGCTTTAAACTCAACTGGAGAGGGACAGTTGGGAAAGGCGGTAAGGCAGCACGCAAGTGCTGTGGGATGCTCCCAAAAGCTTTCCTATTGGACTCTGGGGAGCATTCCCGCGCAGGCTCCATCGGTACCGACGATACCCATATGTGAAGACTAAATTCCTGCTGTTCCCGGAGATCACCTGTTACAGGTGAGTAACTATGCTTTACACTTGAACGTAAAGGTTGATTAGCATGTAACCTTGAGGTGGTGATAGATTTGTAATTATTGAGATGGACAGATAGTAAATTGGATCTGGTGATTTTGATTCAGCTTACAGGACATGGATCTAATGGGAAAGTTGTGGTGTTGAGGCCTATAATTATTTTGTCAAGTAGTTCAGCTATATAAATGATGAATAGTAGTAGTAGTAGTAGCATGTGTGTTGGGACCACTTGGCAATAGTGATCATAGCATGATCGTGTTTGATTTAATTAGTAGAGGAGGGATAGTAAAGAAATCCACAGTACTACCTTTTAACTTTCGAAAGGGAGACTATGATAAAATAAGGAATATAGTTAAGAAAAAACTAAAAGGAGCGGTTGCAAAGGTTAAAGATTTACATCAAGCTTGGGTGTTTAAAAATACTATCCTGGAAGCCCAGACCAGCTGTATTCCATGCATTAAGAAAAGTGGAAGAAAGTCCAAAAAACTGCCAGCATGGTTTAAAGGTGAGGTCAGAGAGGCTGTTGCTGCCAAAAAAGCATCTTTCAGGAAATGGAAAAAAGAGCCAAACGACAAAAACTGGAAACAGCACAAGCACTGGCAAGTTAAATGGAAAGCATTGATAAGGCAGGCAAAGCGAGAATTTGAGAAGGAACTTGCTATGGAAGCAAAAACACGAACTAAAGACTTTTTCAAGTACATTCGTAGCAAAAGGCCTGTGAGAGAGTCAATTGGACCATTAGATGATAGAGGGGTAAAAGGGTCAGTAAGAGGAAACCAGGCTATAGCGGAGAGACTGAATGAATTCTTTGCTTCGTTCGTTACTGAGGAAGATGTAGGGATTTTACCCAAGACTGAAGTGGTATTTAAAGGTGATACTGCAGAGGAATTGAGAGAAATATCGCTACACCGGGAAGATGTATTACAACTATTTGATAAACTGAATAGTAGCAAATCACCTGGACCGGATGGTATAAATCCAAGAGTGTGTTGAAAGAACTGAAATATGAGATTTCAGACCTGCTATTAGTAATCTGTGAACTTTCATTAAAATCATCTGTAATACCTGAAGATTGGAGGGTCGCCAATGTAACGCCAATTTTTAAAAAGGGTTCCAGGGGTGATCCGGGAAATTAGACTGGTGAGCCTGCCGTCAGTACCGAGGAAAATGCTAGAAACTATGTTCAAAATGTTGTTCAAAATATGTTCAAAATATGTTCCCTGTAAGCACACCTGTATATAGTTAAAGCATAATGTTCCTTGTAAATGTATACAGAAGTATACAATTGTTCTGTTTAAAGTTCAATGTAAACCGCCCCTGATCTCTGGAAGGGGCGGTATAGAAAAGACCGTTAAATAAATAAAATAAATAAATAAATAAATAAATAAAAGAAACCATCATAAAGAACAAAATTACACAGCATGTAGATAGTCATGGCCTATGGGAGACAGCCAAGGGGAAACACAAGGAGCAAGAGTGGTGATGACACAGAGGCTTTATTGGAAATCCCCAACGCGTTTCGGCAGGACTTGTTGGGGACTTCCAATAAAGCCTCTGTGTCATCACCACTCTTGCTCCTTGTGTTTCCTGTTGGTTCTGCAAGAGCTGCTGCTCTTTTTGTGCCTGACCTATGGGAGACAGCCAACATGGCTTTAGACAAGGAAGATCTTGTCTTAATAATCTGATATGTTTTTTGAAGGTGTGAATAAACAGGAGGACAAAGGTGAGTCGGTTGATATAGTGTATCTGGACTTGCAGAAAGCCTTTGACAAGGTCCTTCATCAGAGACGTTTGGCAAAACTAAAGAGTCATGGGATAGGAGGCAGTGTACTATTGTGGATTGGGAACTGGTTAAAAGATAGAAAGCAGAGGGTAGGGCTAAATGGCCAATTTTCCCAATGGAAAAAGGTGAATAGTGGAGTACCCCAGGGATCTGTGCTGGGTCCGCTACTTTTTGATATATTCATAAATGACCTGGAAAAGGGAATAACTAGTGAGGTTATCAAATTTGCAGATGACACAAAACTGTTTAAAGTTGTTAAAACCCAAGAGGACTGTGGAAAACTGCAGAAGGATCTGGATAAATTGGAAGACTGGGCATCCAAATGGCAGATGAAATTTAATATGGACAAGTGCAAAGTTATGCACCTAGGAAAGAACAACCCACACTATGGTTACACGATGCAAGGTTCCACATTGGGAACCACCACCCAGGAAAAAATGTAGAAGTCGTCGTGGATAACATGTTAAAACCCTCCGCCCAGTGTGCAGCTGCGGCCAAGAAAGCAAATAGAATGCTAGGTATTATAAGGAAAGGAATGGAAAATAAAACAAAGGATATTATAATGCTTCTGTGTAGTTCCATGGTATGACCGCACCTTGAATATTGTGTGCAGTTCTGGTCGCCGTATCTTAAAAAGGATATAGCGTGTTTAGAAAAGGTACAGAGAAGAGCCACCAAAATGATGAAGGGGATGGAAGGCTACTCCTATGAAGAGAGGCTACAAAGGTTAGGGCTCCTCAACCTGGAAAAGAGACGTCTGAGGGGAGATATGATTAGATGTCTATAAATTAATGAATGGAGTGGAACGGGTAAACGTAGATCAATTGTTTATGCTATCAGAATATAGAAAGACTAGGGGACATGTAATGAAGCTACAGGGTGAACTATTTAAGACAAGAGAAAATATTTTTTCACTCAACGTGTAATCAAACTCTAGAATTTGTTACCGGAGGATGTAGTAAGAGCCGTTAGTGTAGCTGGGTTTAAAAAAGGTTTGGACAAGTTCCTGGAGGAAAGGTCCATAAACCATTATTAAAAAGGGACCCAGGATATCAATGCTTGACCCAATACAAGCATTGTGGAACCTGTGTCTTTTGGGGATACTGCTAGGTACGTATGACCTAGATTGGCCGCTGTTGGAAGCAGGATACTGGGCTTCATGGACCTTGGTCTGACCCGGTACGGCATATCTTACGTTCTTATGTTCTTAGCAGTTACTGGAGCAAAGGTTTGCCATATGTGATTGATGGTTGAAAGGTGTGCTGGTGAGTGCGAGGTTCGTTCTTATTGATTTTGTTCTGAAAGTAGTTAATCATAAAGCTGTGGGCAGAGGCTCCTTTTTTCCTCTGTTTTTGTTGGGTTCTTTTGCAAGGGATTGAATAATCGACAAACTACCAAGATGGTCACTTCTCAGAGCGATTAACCTGTTGAATATATGCATTTACGCGGTCTAACACTCAACTGGGAGATTGTGATGTTATGATATTTCAATTATCGTAAACTAGTTTTCATTGACAATCAAAATTTAAACATTGAAATTATTATAAGCAACAAGGTCTCAGACTTATATGGGGCTATGATTGAGACTTTAACGTGTCTGACCTTTATGCACCCGTTTGCATCAATGACCTTCTGGCGTCGCTTAATATCTCTTCACTTCTCAAATGTCATGAAAAAACAGAATCAATTATGTTCTCCAGGAACAAGCAGGAATGTAGTCATCACATATGGGTATCATCGGTACCGATGGAGCCTGCGCAGGAACGCTCCCCAGCGTCCAATTAGAAAGCTTTTGGGAGCATACCACAGCGCCTGCGTGCTAACTTCCCGCCTTTCCCAACTGCCTCTCTCCAGTTCTTCTTTTTCCGCGGAGCCAGCAGGTCGTCGTTCCTTTCACCGCAGAAAATTCTTCCTTATTACTTTCTTTTTTTGTGGTCGCGTCTGCCTTCCTCGACGCTTTACTGGTACTGCCGGTTTTTCTTTATTTATTTCTGTTCTTTAAAAAAAAAAAAAAAAAAAATCTATCTATATCTATCTATCTATATCTATATATACCTTTTTTCCCATTTTTTCCCAGGTGCACGCGCCATTTTGGGCCTTAGGCCCAAAAAGTTTCCTACAATGGAGAAACCTGCTTCAGGTTTCAAAAAGTGCACCAAGTGTGGCGGTGCCATCTCCGTCACCGACACCCATGAATGGTGTCTGAACTGTTTAGGTCTTGACCACTCCATCACGGATTGTATGTCCTGTGCCATGATGTCTAAAAGAGGTCGACAGAACCGAGCTGCGAAGCTAAGTACCGTGTTTCCCTCTGATGCAGCTTCGGTGGCATCGACGTCTTCTAGGGCTTCCTCTTCCTCCTATGGATCTCAGGTAACTAAACATAAGTCCAGCCGGTCCTCAAAGGGTAGATCTCCTTCTAAGCACCGGGATGCCTCTGGCGTTACCCTTGAGGATTCTGCACCGGCAAAATTGCCCCGCCGGGAGGCTTGGCCTTCCAAAGAATTATCGGGGCTCTATGATGTTCTCGAGGCCTCGACCTCAGCAGAACTACTGGTGCCATGCTCTGGGGTACTGGATGCTTCATCCGGTACTGATACCCTAGCATCGGCAGTGTCGATAGACCAGAGATTCCTGGCTATTGAATGCAGTCTGGCGGCTCTCCTTGCGGCATCGACACCCTCGGAACCACGTCAGACAGTTAGCCGGTACCGGCACCGACTCCTGCACAGGTATTGGTACCAGTACCGATAGCATCGACATCGACATAGATGTCCGCATTGCCGGCACCCAGTTACCCGATGCCCTGCGGTACCGATACACCGGTACCAGTTCCCCCCGGTACCAGTTCCCCCCGGTACCGACTTCCCCCCGGTACCGACTTCGGTCGGTACGGGTATCGGACTCTACAAGAGCATCCGGACAGAAGGTACTTTGAGTCCTCAGAAGAATCTGAGGATTCCGATAGTTCTGTCGATACCAGAGCACTTCTTCCAGAGGAGCCCTCCTCCCCTAAATGCAGGATGTCTCCTCCAGAGGATATCTTCTTCCAGGATTTCATCAGGGAGGTGGCTCGGGGTCTCTCCATTACTGTGGCTCCTGAAACAGAGCACAGAGCAAAGGAGTTGGAAATTTTACAATATCCCAAAGCTCCTAAGGAGGCAGCTACTTTGCCCATCCATGAGATCTTGCATGATCTAATGCTCAGAATGTGGGAGACCCCTCTTACCACCTCTCCTCATTCTCGTAGACTTGACACTATGTTTCGAGTCCCTCCTTGTCCTGGTTTACAGAAAACTCAGCTCCCTCACCACTCTCTTGTAGTGGAGTCAGCTATGAGGAGGATCAGGAGTGCAAAGAGGCATGCCTCTAATCGCCCAGGACGTGAGTGCACAACTTTGGATGCTTTTGGACGTCATACTTTCCAAGTTTCCATGCTTTCTGCCAGGATCAGTTCCTATATTTTATATATGTGAATGTTCCTGAAGGAAATCACAGGAGATTTAGAGGTTTTGAGTCCTCTTCTTCCTGAGGATAGGATACAGGATTTTCTCACATTGGTCAAACATGCCCAGGATGTTTCGAAATTTGTCAACCGTGCAGCTTTTGACTGTTTTGAGTGCATAAGCAGAACCTCTGCCATTGCCATAGGTGCACGTAGAATTGCCTGGCTCCAGGCATCTGATTTGGAGCTCTGGGTACAAGACAAATTGGGCAGTATTCCTTGTACTGGTGAGAACCTGTTTGGCAAAGATTGGTAGGAAAAGGCCAATGAGTTGGATGCTGACAACTCCACCTTGGACAGATTATCCAAGGGTACAGCTGATCCTGCAAGAAAGAAATCTTTCAAAAAACCATTCTTTTCTAAAAAGAAAAGGTTTTATCCTGCTTATTCCCAGCAGGGACGCGCTGCAGGTCAACCTGTCCGGAAGGGTCAGCAACCATCCAAGCAAAGAAAAGCAAAGACTGCTAAGCGTCAACCGCCTCAGCAGTCTTAGCCTCCACAAGGCCTTTGACTTGCATCTAGAGAACTTGGCCTTCCTGGCTCTAAATGGACCAGAGCCTTCCACCATTCCAGTAAGGTTATGTCACTTTGCCCCAAGATGGGGGCAGATAACAGCAGAGCATTGGACACCCTCCATCATAAAAGAGGGGTACAAGCTTCATTTCTTGAGCATGCCCCCTCCCACAATAGTAAAACAGTTCAATTCTCAGACCTCTCTCATCAATCTGTTAGATCAAGAGGTCACTATGCTTCTTGCCCAAGGGGCAATAGAAGAAGTACCCATTCTTCAGCAGGGTACAGAGTTTTACTCCCCCTGTTTTCTTATCCCAAAGAAAACAGGAGGTCACAGACCTATTTTAGTCCTCAGAGAATTGAACAAATTCCTGTTCAAGGAGAAATTCAAAATGGTTTCTCTAGGAATTCTGCTGCCATACCTTCAGAGTCAGGATTGGCTATGTTCTCTAGATCACAAGGATGCGTACACTCATGTTCTCATCCATCCATCTTGCAGAACGTTCCTTTGGTTCCTTTTTCAAGGGAAGCACTACCAATACAGGGTGCTCCTGTTTGGCCTGGCCTCAGCTCCAAGGGTGTTTACGAAATGCATGGCTGTAGTAGCAGCATTTCTCTGCACTCTAGGAATATTCGTCTTCCCCTACTTAGACGATTGGCTCATTCAAGCCCCATCAGAGTCAGAGGCCAGGATAGCTCTATCTTGCACAATGCATATCCTTCAGTATTTGGGTCTAATCATAAACATCCCAAAATACAGTCTAACTCCCACTCAGTCTCTAGAGTTCATAGGAGCTGTGTTGGATACCAGAAAGGCAAGGGCCTACCTCCCTCAGAGCCGTTGCCTTCGCATGGTGCAGTTAGCTCCTCAAGCAGTGCTAAAGTCCCATCTCATTGCTCGAGAAATGTTACAACTACTAGGCCACATGGCTTCTACTGTGCATGTGGTTCCTTATGCTCGCCTCCATATGAAAGCAGCCCAGTGGATTTTATCCACCCAGTGGACCCAGGCATCAGGGTGCCTGTCAGACAAAATCGTAAACACAAATCGCCTTATTTTGTCACTTCGATGGTGGCAGTCCACTCAAAACCTGTTGCTGGGCCCGCCGCTGCCCGGTGAGACAGTTTCCTGCTGCTGTTTGGATCCTGGTGCGGTGCTTGGGTGGAGGAGGAGTTTGGAGACCCCGCCCCCTCCGGGCCGTTATTTCAGCGTCGGCCCACCGCTGCCCGGTGAGACAGTTTCCTGCTGCTGTTTGGATCCTTGTGCGGCGCTTGGGTGGAGGAGGAGTTTGGAGACACCGCCCCCTCTGGGCCGTTATTTCAGCGTCGGCCCGCCGCAGAACGCGACCCGCGGGCGCGTACCCGTGGGTGCGTGCCCGAAGGGGCGTGACCAGAGGGGCAGGCCACACCCCTTTGGAGTCCCTTCGGAGCTGTGAGGAGCTTCTTGTCACGGTCTCATGGGTAGACGGAGGAAAAAGGTGTTTCAAGCAATCCCTGCCAAAGTTGGTAAAACTGTTGGCCCTATGGATCGACATCTCGTGTGTCCTGGATCTTCTCCCTCGCAGGAAGATCATTTGAGGGAGTCGGTGAGTACTGTGTCTGAGTCCTCCTCTATTACGCTAGGGGTTGTCCAACCCGGAAGGGAAGAGGTGTTGGAGGTTTTTTTCTGTCCGGGAGGGTATACCCGGTGAAAATCCTCGCTGTGTTCAGGAGGCCTCATCTTTAATGACACTGGGAGAGCAGAAAGTTAAGATGCCTTCTCCGGTGGTATTTTCTTCTGGTACGCTGGAAGTGACTGTACCTGCTGAGGTTTCCTTGAGAGATATTTGGGAGTTGGTAGCGCGTATGGAAAGTTCCTTTCGCGCTTCCTTCTCCCAAGTAGAGCGGTTTTCTACGGAAGTGATACAGAAGCTCTCAGAGCATGAAGCATTGCTTTCCAAAAGTAATAAGTTGTTGACTAAATTGGAGGGTCGCTTTACTGTATTAGAGGCGGCTGCATCGTCTTCTATTAAAGATAGTGCTTTGGTTCACCATCAGTTAGAAGCCCTTGAGAATAGTAATCGTTCAAAAAATTTGTGTTTCTTAAATTTCCCTCGTACTCATTATCTTGCTCCATTGATTTTGCTACAAAAATATTTTAAGGTGGTCTTGCTAATTGATGTGGGTTCTATTACGTTTTCCTCAATATATTATATTCCTACGTTCTCTGCAGTAAAGACTTCCTCTCCTGATATTGTATGGGAAGGGAACCCCAATGGCGTAGAGTCCTTAGATGTCTCTTAGTTTTTGGAATCTTCTATTGACTTAATTCCTCAGCGTGCTACTTTGATTGTTTCTTTTATTTCATTACAAGATAAAAATTTGATTTTAAGTTTATACTTTAAAAAGAAAAATCAGGTTTTTTGTGGAGTTAGGGTCTGCTTCAGATCTCCTATCTCAGGAGGACGGAGTGTTATGGCATCCCAATCCCCAGTCTCTGCATCTCAGGGCTTGGTTGCTGAAGGCCTAGATCTCCATGATCTTAACCTCCCTCAGCAAGTGAACAATATTCTTCTTGCTTCCAGGAAGCCTTCCAGAAGACACTCTTATGCTTTCAAGTGGAAAAGGTTTACCATATGGTGTTCGCAGAAGGGTCTTAACCCCCTTGCGATACCTCAGGAATCTTTACTGGAGTATCTCCTTCATTTATCCAATGCAGGACTTAAGACTAACTCAGTAAGAGTCCATTTGAGTGCTATTGCAGCGTCCTTCAGGCCTCTAACTGGACAACATATCTCCTCTCATACTCTTATAGCAAGATTTATGAGAGGCCGCCTTCTAACTAAGCTCCCATTAGGCCACCGCCGGTGGCATGGGTCTTAAACCTGGTTCTTGGGCAGCTCATGAAGCCACCTTTTGAACCCTTAGCTACTACCTCCTTGAAATTCCTTTCTTGGAAGGTTATCTTTCTCATTGCAATCACATCAGCACGTCGCATTAGTGAGTTGCAAGCACTAGTAGCTGATACACCTTATACAAGGTTCCATCATGACAAGGTAGTCCTTAGGACTCATCCACACTTTATGCCAAAGGTGGTCTCGCCTTTTCATCTAAACCAAGCGGTCTACCTACCTGTGTTCTTTCCAAGGCCTCATGCATCAAATGCAGAGAGGAATCTTCATACCTTGGACTGTAAAAGAGCTTTAGCTTTTTACTTACGAAGAACACAGCAACATAGAAAGTCCTTTCAACTTTTTGTTGCTTTTGATACTTCTCATTTGGGACTTCCAGTCTCCAAGAGAACACTGTCTAACTGGATTGCACAGTGTATTGCCTTCGCCTATCAGAGCAAGAATCTTCCTCTGGAGGGCCATGTCACAGCTCACAATGTAAGAGCCATGGCAACTTCAATGGCTCATCTGCACTCTGTGTCTATCGACGACATCTGTCAAGCAGCCACCTGGGTCTCGGTTCAGACTTTCACAGCCCATTACTGCTTGGACAAGGACTCCCGCCGGGATGCCTTGTTTGGTCAGGCTGTTCTCCAACACCTGTTCCATACCTAATCAACTCATACCCACCATCCCTGGTAAGGATGCCAGAGATCCATGGGGGGAAGTGGAGCCCTAGTCAGGGACACACAACTTCTGGGGTCTCTCCCTGGCATCTAAAGCTAGGGAGTCCCCAAATGTGATGACTACATTCCTGCTTGTTCCTGGAGATAGCATAGTTACTCACCTGTAACAGGTGATCTCTGGGAACAGCAGGAATTTAGTCCTCACAACCCACCCACCTCCCCTAGGAGTTGTATCTCTCTATCTCTTTCCCTTTCCCTCTCTCTCTCTTTGTCTCAGCTTTAAAACTCAACTGGAGAGAGGCAGTTGGGAAAGGCGGGAAGGCAGCACGCAGGTGCTGTGGGATGCTCCCAAAAGCTTTCTAATTGGACACTGGGGAGCGTTCCCACGCAGGCTCCGTCGGTATCGATGATACCCATATGTGAGGACTAAATTCCTGCTGTTCACGGAGATCACCTGTTAGAGGTGAGTAACTATGCTTGCTCAGAATAGAAAATAGTGCTTAACTTCAATATATCATGGGGGATATCATATTGAAGTTGAGCACTATTTTCTATTCTAAGCACATAATTGATTCTGTTTGTTCATGACATTTGAGAAGTGAAGAGATATTAAGCAATGCCAGAAGGTCATTGATGCAAATGGGTGCTTAAAGATCAGACACGTTAAAGTCTGAATCATAGCCCCATATAAGTCTGAGACCTCATTGCTTATAATAATTTCAATGTTTAAATTTTGATTGTCAATGAATACTAGTTTAAGATAATTGAAATATCATAACATCACAATCTCCCAGTTGAGTGTTAGAGCGTGTAAATACATATATTCAACAGGTATTTAATAATGTCAAACAACTCTTTTGGGTTTTGGAGGTGCCTTGGATTTGTTTGTTACTTCCACTTAGTTTCAACTTCTGTATGACAGTATTCTTCGCTCGGTGGGTATCCTTATTGTGTCGCTATTTTTGTTCTATTCGCTGAAGTTTGCACTTAGATTCATTTAAATCTGGTGTGTACCATGCAACATTGTGCTGCTTTTTTATGATCCCAGTGACTTGAAGGGAAAATATCACTTCACTTATGGCTTTGTTCCATGTGTGTGTTGCAGCTTGTGTCATCACTGAGAGTGTCTAGTGATTTATTATTATTATATATAAATATATATATATTTCCATTTCGTCTCTCCGGGCCAGTCCAGGAACAGGAGGGTTGTCAACCTTGTCTAGCAGCTGAGGACTGAATTCTAAAGCTTTACTGAATGAACATCTGGCTCCCCCTGCTGGTCGAAGCTCAGTCTATTCAGTCCTCAGCCGGAGAGAGAAGAGTTTTGAAACTTTCAGCGATTCCCTTCTTTTTTGTTTTCTTTAGCTTTCGCTGGTATTTGAAGTGTAGAGCCCTAGCAGGGTTCTACAGAACCTGACTGCAGAGTAGGTCTTTTCTGTCAGGGCACAGAGCAGTCTTCAGTCCGGAGCACGGGAGGCAGGGCCTGCCTCAGTCAGCAGCTCCGGATACCAGGGGGTCAGGCAACGAGGTGCTGGGAGCCCCAGAGACCATCCGGCCACCCCTGAAGGCATGTCCACGCTGCCGCTAGCTGCGGGGGTGAGTGGCTTACGTTAGGAACCGCCTTTCCCGATGTCGGGCTCAGGTATGTGGTTTTTGTCTTTTGGTCAGCTGGTTCCTGCGATTTCTTAACGGCAGTTTTTTTCGTCGGCGCGGTTGGCTGTGAGGGCAAGCTTCTCAGGCGCTTCTTTTCTTTGAGCGGTTGGCGTTGTTTGTGGCTCAGCGTTCGGTTTGCAGTTCTTCCTTAAACGCCATGGAGAGCAAGCCCGATGGTACCGGGGCTGTAGGGGGGCTCCAGTCCAGCGCAGAAAAGGCGGGAACGGCGGCCATGTCTGCTGCTGCTCCTGGGTTACCATCTAGTCAAGAAAAGCCCGCTAAAAAGAAATATAAATCAAAACGCTCAGAGCACGTGGGGGTAGCTCCTCTACAATCTCTGAGTGCAGTACAAGGAGACTTGGGGTCTGTGTTTTCTGCGGATTTTATTTTAGCTCTTCATCAAGCTTATTGTTTGAAATGGCAGCAAGCGCAGGGAAAGGGTTCTGCTCCTTTACCCGAGCTTCCTGTGGTCAGACAGCCTTCTTCATTGGACCCGGGGGAAGGCTCCTCCAAAATGTCCTTGGGAGCTGGGACGGGGGCTGATGGCATCGGTCAATCCAGTTTGGAATGGCAAGGAATAGAGGAAGGAGAGATCCTATCAGAGTCTGGGATGGAATGGCCTGTGGATTTGGAAGACACTGAGCAGAGCAGTAGTGAAGATCCTAATATGTTTAGGGTGTTTCGGAAAGAGGAGTTGGGTGCTCTCATCGCCCAAACTTTGGCAGTTTTGAATATTGCCTTGCCAGCGGCACAGGAAGAGCCTTTAGAGGACCCTCTTTTGCAGGGGTTTAAAGTAGAGCAGCGGTGTTTTCCAGTTCACAGGGTCATGAAGCACATGGTAGAATCTGAGTGGGAGTGTCCGGAGGCTACCCTATGGGGAGCTCGGGCTATCAGCCGCTTATATCCTTTACCTCAGGAAGAGCAGGATTTATTAAAATTGCCTAAGGTAGATGCCCTGGTTTCGGCGGTCACTAAGAAGACGACTATTCCTGTGGAAGGGGCGGCTGCCCTGAAAGACTTGCAGGATAGGAAGTTGGAGTCCCTGTTGAAGCAGGCTTTTGAGTCTTGCGCGCTAGCACTCAGAGCAGCTATCTGTGGAGCGTGTTTCTCGAGCATCCATTCGGTGGATCCATGGCAGCACTCTCTCCCGAAAGGAAGAGGACGAAGGCGCAAAGCTAGAGTCAGCGTCGGCTTTCTTAGCGGATACCTTTTATGATCTGGTCAGGATTTCAGCGAAGTCCATGGCGACTGTGGTAGCGGCTCGAAGATTCCTCTGGTTAAGAAATTGGGCGGCGGATGCCTCCTCCAAAGCGCGGCTGAGTAAGCTTTCGTACAAAGGCACTCTACTCTTTGGGGCGGCTTTGGAACAGATCGTGAAGGATCTCGGTGACTCGAAAGGCGGCTGGCTCCCTGAGGACCGCCCGAAAATTCAGAAACCTGGCGTTTTGCACAGAGGTGCTTCGAGAGAGTTTCGAAGATTCCGGGGTTCCCGTTCTGCCCCATACCCGAGGGGCCGTTTTGCTCCCAGAGGTCAGCCCTTTCGAGGAGCTAGAGGATTCGGTAGAGGTTATTTCGGAGCCCAGCAAGCTCCCAATAAAAAGCCGCAATGAAATGAGGCTGGTCCAGACAGAGATCCCAGTGGGGGGAAGGCTTCAGGGTTTTCTTTCTGTCTGGACCACTATAACGTCCGACCAATGGGTTCTGGAAATTATTCGAGAGGGCTACGCTCTGGAGTTCGCTTGTCCCTTGTCAGAGGCCTTCGTGATGTCCCCATGCGGATCTGTGGCAAAACAAAGAGAGGTTACGGGCACTCTTCAACGGTTACTGCGCCTGCAGGCGGTAGTTCCGGTTCCTCCAAGCCAGTTAGGCTCAGCTCGATACTCGATTTATTTCGTCGTGCCCAAAAAAGAGGGTTCTTTTCGACCTATTTTGGATCTCAAACACGTGAACTGCTGCTTGAGGGTGCCTCATTTCTGCATGGAGATGCTTCGGTCAGTGATAGCGTCTGTGCATCCGACGGAGATGCTTACCTCCATAGATCTTACCGAGGCTTATCTACACATTCCGATCAGGCCGGACCACCAGCGTTTTCTCCGGTTTGCGGTGCATATGGGTCATTTTTAGTTCTGCGCCTTGCCGTTTGGCTTTGCCACGGTGCCGTGAACCTTCATGAAGGTGATGGTGGTGGTGGCGGCTGCC
Organism: Ichthyophis bannanicus; assembly: GCA_033557465.1. Classification (NCBI taxonomy): domain Eukaryota; kingdom Metazoa; phylum Chordata; class Amphibia; order Gymnophiona; family Ichthyophiidae; genus Ichthyophis; species Ichthyophis bannanicus. Next base: position 88,300,148 of record CM066040.1, read on the forward strand.
TTGAGGCGAGAAGGCATCCTGGTGCATCCGTACCTCGACGACTGGTTGATTCGAGCGCCGTCTGTGTCAGCGTCAGTATCGGCGATGGCACGGGTAGTTCATCTCCTGGAACAGCTTGGTTGGGTGATAAACCAAGCAAAGAGTCACTTGCAGCCGGTGAGTCGTCTCCTTTACTTGGGTGCAGTTTTCGATACGGAGATCGGTGCGGTGTTTCTTCCGGAGGTCAGGGTGCAAAAGATTCTTCGGCAGGTGGCGGAGTTTTTACGTCTGCAAGCTCCAACGGCGTGGCGTTATTTACAACTCCTCGGTTCGATGGCGGCGACGTTAGACCTGGTGCCTTGGGCGAGAGCCCATATGTGTCCGTTGCAGCATGCGTTGCTCTCAAGGTGATCGCCTCAGGAGCATCCTCTCACGCGGAGGTTACCCAGTTTACGGGAAGTGAGAGACAGCCTGCAGTGGTGGCTAGATCCAGCCCACCTGAGAGCGGGCATTCCTTTGCGGCAACCGGACTGGGTGCTTGTAACGACAGATGCCAGTCTCTCGGGCTGGGGAGCGCATTGTCAAGATTCCGTGGCGCAAGGGCCTTGGCCTCCGGAGGGGCAGGGTGCTTCCATAAATTTTTTTGGAGCTCAGGGCCGTTTTTCTGGCTCTTCACGAGTTTCTTCCCCTGGTAGATCACAAAGCCGTGAGAGTGTTTTCAGACAATGCAGTAATGGTGTCCTATATCAATTGGCAGGGGGGGGAACAGGGAGTGCCCTGTTGTTGGAGGAGAGTCTGCGCTTGATGGCCTGGGCCGAGTTACATCTGGTAGCCATTTCAGCAGCGCACGTGGCAGGAAAAGACAGTGTGCAGGCCGATTACCTCAGCCGCCATGTTGTCGATCCCGGGGAATGGGAGTTGAACGCAGCAGTTTTTCACGACATAACCCATCGTTTTTCAGCAGGCGCAGGGAACGTATGTTGGAGGGGCTCAACGGCTTGGCGCAGCCGTGGCCGACAGGAGTGTTGCTTTATGTATTTCCTCCGTGGCCGATGATAGGAAGAGTACTTCGGAGGATAGAAGGTCACTCCGGTTGAGTGATTCTCATAGCTCCGGATTGGCCCAGGAGAGCTTGGTGTGCCAATTTGGTTCGTCTCTTGATAGACCATCCCTGGAAGCTTCCCGCTCGAGCGAACCTGTTAGTTCAGGGTTCGCTGGTAATGCCAGATGTCGATCGCTTGTCGCTTACGGCTTGGCTATTGAGAGGGAACGGTTGAAACGCAGAGGCTATTCACCTGCAGTCATTGACACCTTATTACAGCTAGGCGGCGCTCAACATCGTTAGCTTATGTTCGAGTTTGGTGGGTGTTTGAGAGCTGGTGCGAGGAACGGAGTTTTAGTCCGCGAGCCGTTTTGGTGCCGCAGGTGTTGTCTTTTCTTCAGGATGGGCTGGATAAAGGCTTGGCCCTCAGTACTATCTGGGTTCATTTAGCGGCCATTTCCTGTTTTAGGGGTTCAGTCAGAGGTCTCAGGCTGTCTTTTCTCATCCAGATGTCCTTCGGTTCCTGAAGGCGGTGCAGCACATTCGTCCTCCGCTGCGGGCGGTGGTTCCAGCCTGGGATCTCAATCTCGTGCTCGAGGCATTGGTGAGGCCTCCTTTTGAGCCGGTGGCGGAAGCTTCTCTGCGAGAGCTTTCCTGGAAGGTGGCATTCTTGGTGGCTTTGTGCTCGGCTTGGCGAATTTCCGATCTCCAGGCGCTTTCATGTAAAGCTCCGTACCTCCAGTTTTCGACGGAAAAAGTGACGTTACGAGCGGTGCCTTCGTTTCTGCCAAAGGTAGTGTCCAAATTTCACTTGAATCAGACTATTTCGCTGCCGACTTTTCAGAAGCAGGGTCAGCTTCCTATCTATCAAGTTCTAGAGAAGTTGGATTTGGGTAGAATGCTCAAGAAGTACCTTCACAGGACCCAGCCTTTCCGTAAGTCGGAACGATTGTTTGTGCTGTTTGGGGGTCCTAGGAAGGGAGAAGCAGCGTCCAAGGCTTCCATTGCTAGGTGGGTGAAGCAGGCCATAGTGGCAGCATATCAGGCACAGGGTCGATTGCCCCCGGAAGGGCTTAGAGCTCATTCCACTTGTGGCCAGGCGGCATCCTGGGCCGAGTTGGCGCTGATTCCACCGGTAGATATCTGCCGGGCAGCTACTTGGTCTTTGCTTCACACGTTTGCAAAGCATTACCGTTTGGATGTGCAAGCCCATGGAGATACAAAGGTGGGGGCTTCCGCCATCATAGCGGGCTTAGCGGGTCCCTCCCGAGGTTAGTTACTGCTTTGGTACTTCCCTCCTGTTCCTGGACTGGCCCGGAGAGACGAAATGGAAGAAGAAATTAGACCTTACCTGCTAATTGTCTTTCCTTGAGTACTCTCCGGGCCAGTCCAGGGCCCACCCGGGTCATTTGTGTTAGAGCATGGAGGATCATCAGTTTCGGGTCCTCCTTCAACCCTTGTTGCGGGTTCCCGCAAGGGTTTATCAGGCAACGAAGATCGGTTTGGCGTGCGGTGCTCGGTTTGTTCGAATCCCTGGTCGGGGTGGTCTATGGGGCTGCCTCGATTTCTGTCATCTACAATGACTATGGGGTTATATGAAAAAAAACAAAAACAAAAAAACCAAACAAACAAACAAAGTAACAGGGAGGTATAGGAAGGGGGCAGCTGCCGGTCGGGTCGGTAGTTCTGCTGTTTTTCCTTGCCGGTTTAGTACTGTAGTATAGTTTCTCGGTTTGTTTTGTTCAAGTTTTTCTAGGCTGTTCAGAGTCTGCTTTGTTAGGATAAGACTGAGCTTCGACCAGCAGGGGGAGCCAGATGTTCATTCAGTAAAGCTTTAGAATTCAGTCCTCAGCTGCTAGACAAGGTTGACAACCCTCCTGTTCCTGGACTGGCCCAGAGAGTACTCAAGGAAAGACAATTAGCAGGTAAGGTCTAATTTCTTCATATATAGGTCTGTAGATTTAGCATAGAACCTAATTTTTATTAAAGATGATTAACATGTCAAAATCCTTGGTGTGGTCAGCACTTATTAAATTTTAAATTGTTTTTGGCAAAGATGAGAACTCCATCTCTACATCCTAGGCGTGTGCAGTTGAAGACATTGTATCTTTAACTGGTTCACCAAAACACTATCAGAAAATCAAGAATCTGTTACACACATAATGTCAAGATTGCGGTCAGTAATATAGTCAGTATCAGTATCTTATTGTGAGCAGAGTGTGCATTAATAAGCATGCATTTTAGCGTATGCCAACATGATAGCAGATCATTGTGGTTGACTGCTAGAGTTATTTGTGTATGGATTGTCTATGGGGGTTCCATAAACCATAACGACCATGGCCATAAATGGTAGGAATGGGATTTGAATAAGGTGTGTGTTTGTCGTGTTGGATAAGAAGTATTATGATGAGAAATAATCTATATATTGGTGGGGTGAAGATATAGGAGGTTGTAACAGGAGCTAATTTGAGGTATGTATAAATGTGAGAAGGTTTACCTGCAGTAGGTTTACTTTGAGGATGGTAAATGGTAGAAGGTTTTGTAGTCTCGAGTGCTGGATGTTTGGTGGAAATGGTGAGTTTGTTTTGAGGAAGTTCACTGGTTTATGTTCAGTCCATGCTTAAGGGCCCTTGAGGAAGGTCCTCTGCCGATAATGCTCCTCGGTGGGGTGGGGGGGGGGGTGGGGGGGTGTCGTCAAGAGGCTGGAAGAAAGTTGGCAAAGCTAGCGAGTCAGCATGCGAGTGCTCTGCGGCCAAATGCTGGATGGAAACATAAAATGGATGGTTGAGTTCCCCCTCCTTTATGGGCCTGCCTTGATGTTGCGGGAAGGTCTGCCAATAATCCCTCTCAGGGGGAGGAGAAGGGGGGCTGGGAGATGCATTAAAACTATAGTACTGTATACACAAGTAATTATCTCAACATATTTATACATATGAAAAATTCAGTCACCGAGTAGTCTTATCTTATCCTTGAGATGAGATACTCATGTTTCATTGTTTCTGTTTAGAATTTTACAAATAATGCGGTTTTCAGTGAACACCTAAAGTTGATATAGGAATCTTCAGCATGTGACTGCATGGAAGGACTGAATGGAATAGTCTGTCTTTTTGCAGATGACACAAAAATTTGCAACAGAGTGGACGCCCCCGAGAGAGTGGTTAACATGAGGAAAGATCTACAAAAGCTGGAAGAATGGTCTAATGCTTGGCAATTAAGATTTAATGCAAAGACGTGCAGAGTCATGCGCTTGGGTAGCAGAAATCCAAGGGAAATGTAGGCTTTAGAGGGCGAGAGGCTGGTGTGCATAGATCAGGAAAAAGACCTTGGTGTGATTATTTCTGAAGATCTCAAGGTGGAAAACAGTGCGACAAGGTGGTGGCAAAAGCCAGGAGGATGTTGGGCTGCATACAAAGAGGAATTACCAGCAGAAAGGAAGAGGTACTTATGCCACTGTACAAGACACTGGTGAGGCCTCACTTGGAATACTGTGTTCAGTTTTGGAGACCATATCTTGCAAAGGATGTAAAAAGACTGGAAACTGTTCAGAGGAAGGCGACCAAAAAGACTTCAAACAGCAAGTATTAGCCGGGATCGGCAGCATTTCCTTGTTTAATGTTAATATTAATTTTACTTTATTTTGCCTACATTTTTCTTTTAATGTATTGACTGTGAGCTGCCTTTCCTGCAGCCCCAAGGCCATCCCGTTGCCCGCGAAAACGCTAACATCGCTTGGGGGAGGGGACATCGCTGGGAGAGCTTCCCTACAACAGCATTTCTTGTTGCTCATATTATTAGGGGGATTTCCTTTGATTGACCTGTGGGGTAATTGTGGGGTATTCCTCCTACAGCGCCTTGATTAGACCGGGCCACTTACGCTCCGCCCCATTGATCCTCCTGGAAAGCATGACCACTAAGTCTAAGTGCCCATCCTGTGGCACTCGGAGGGGCACATCCTCTGAGACAGGCATCTGTAGAGCTTGTGTGGCAGTCTCCACCTCCGTAGAGCAAGAACTCAGCTTGCCCATGGCCCAAGGACCTCAAATGCCCGGGGACTCCCTGCAAGCGGAGGTGGGGGTCCAATTACCCCCGACGGCTACCTCTGAGGTTCTCGCACCCCCTCTGTCCCAGTCTACGCCGGATGGGGGGGTCGGAGACCTCTTCTCCCCTGACTTTATCCTATTGCTGCACCAAGCATACTGCATGCGCAAGCAGGGACTTGGGCCAGGCGATACAGCTCCTGCAGCAGAAACCAGACCAGCCAGACATAGGAGAGCGAGCGGTCAGGATTCAGGGGTACCCTCCAAGCATACCAGACTAATGAGCGAAGAGATCCTCCCACCCCTTTCTCAGGGCACCCCAGAGGAAGAAGGCTCGGAAAGGGAGCTGGAGGACGAAGAGGAGGAGCTGGAAGAAGGAGAGATCCCAGAGGAGGACCATTCTCGCATTGTTAGAGTTTTTCGCAGAGAAGAGCTCCCTTCCTTAATCAATGAGTCTCTAAAAGCCCTCAACGTAGCCTCTGACTCCCCGGCAGAGGATGAGGCACTAGAAGATCCCTTAATTCAGGCCATCAGAAGGTCCCAGAAAGTTTTCCCTGTCCACAGGGTGGTACGTCAGATGATACAGGAGGAGTGGGATCAACCTGAATCAAACTTGAGAGGAGTTCGAACCATGGCTCGCCTCTACCCTCTTCCAGAGTCAGACAAAGAACTGCTGAAGTCCCCCAGGGTGGATGCAGCGGTATCAGCAGTCACCAAAAAGACCACTATCCCAGTGGAAGGCGCCACGGCCTTAAGAGATGCTCAAGACAGGAAGGTGGATACGCTCCTGAAACAAGCATTTGATATAAGCGCTCTCGCCTTGCAGGCCTCCGTGTCAGGAGCTTGGGTGGCTCGGGCCTGTTTAAGGTGGGCTCAACAGATCCAGACAACAGAGGGATCATCGGCCGAAACACAGGCCAACTCGGCTAGGGTGGAATCCGGAGCAGCCTATTTAGCGGATAGTCAGTATGACCTCATCAGAAGTTTGGCCAAGAACATGGCCTCGGTGGTGGCGGCTAGGCGATATCTTTGGCTAAGAAATTGGGCAGCGGATGCCTCCTCTAAGTCGCGCCTGAGCCGACTCCCCTTTAAGGGGAAGCTGTTATTCGGTGAAGATTTAGAGAAGTTAGTCAAGGATCTGGGGGAGTCCAAGGGAGGCAGGCTTCCGGAAGACAGGCAAAAACAGGGGCGCCCCCTTCCCCCAGTGCGTACCCAGCCTAGGGACCCCCGGAGGTTTCGCCCAACTAGGCCAGCCCCCTTTTCTAAGGGCCGTTTTCCCTCAAAGGGTCAAGGCTTCAGGGGGTTCCGTGGAGCTGGAAGAGGTTTTGGCGCAGCCTCTTCCTCCTCCTCGGGCTCCAGAAAACAACAATGAGAAGACGGGGGTCCAGGAGGGAAGGCGCCCGATAGGCGGTCGCTTGACGCTCTTTCTTCCCGCCTGGTCCCGTGTCACGTCCGATCAATGGGTCCTAGAGGTAATCAGAGAAGGCTATGCCCTCGAATTCGCAGAACAAATACCCCCGGCTTTTGTCCGATCCCCCTGCGGATCCGCTGCAAAAAGGGCGGCAGTAGAGGAAACTCTCGCACACCTAAGAGTGCTCGGAGCTGTGATCCCCGTGCCGCCAAACCAGCGCGGCTCAGGTCGGTACTCGATCTATTTCGTGGTGCCAAAGAAGGGAGGCTCCTTGCGACCGATCCTGGATCTAAAACAGGTCAATCGCTGCCTCAGAGTGCCACACTTCCGGATGGAGACTCTACGTTCCATCATAGCAGCTGTCAGGGAAGGGAAGTTCCTAACATCCCTCGATTTGACAGAAGCCTACCTGCATATCCCGGTTAGGAAGTCTCACCAACAGTTCCTGAGGTTCGCCGTCCCAGGAGGCCACTTTCAATTCCAGGCCCTACCCTTCGGCCTAGCTACGGCTCCCAGAACATTTACCAAGGTAATGGTGGTTGTAGCGGCCTTCCTTCGGAAGGAGGGAATATTAGTTCACCCTTACTTAGACGATTGGCTGATCCGGGCAAAGTCCGAAGAAGAAAGTCGCTCGACAACGGCCAGAGTGATCCAGGTCCTAGAGGGCTTGGGGTGGATCATCAACCAAGCAAAGAGCAGACTGACTCCCTCCCAGGAACTCGAGTACCTCGGGGCAAGATTCGACACCAACAGCGGCAGAGTGTTCTTGTCACGAACAAGGTCAAGGGATCTAAGACTTCTCGTCGCTCAGTTTCTGGCCAGAAGAAGCCCCTCGGCGTGGCATTATCTTCAACTTCTGGGAACAATGGCGGCGGCAATAGAGGTAGTACCATGGGCCAGGGCCCACATGCGACCATTGCAACGGTCACTGCTGCGGCGGTGGTCGCCCCAGCATCATCCCCTCTCTCTGCAGTTACCTTGCGCTCCGTGGACCAAACAGGCACTCCACTGGTGGAGATACCCAAGGAACCTGGATCGTGGGATGCCTCTAGAACCCCCTCAGTGGTTACTGTTGACGACGGATGCCAGCCTATCAGGCTGGGGGAGCACACTGCGAAGACCGTTTTGTCCAGGGACGCTGGACACCGTTGGAATCGCAATGGCCCATCAACAGACTGGAATTGCGGGCCGTCACCCTAGCTCTCAAGGCTATCGAAGCCTTAGTACAGGGACGAGCAGTTCGCGTCCTCTCCGACAATGTCACCGCGGTGGCCTACATCAACCACCAGGGAGGCACCAGCAGCCACGCCCTCGAGAAGGAGGCGGACACCCTCTTCCAGTGGGCGGAAGCCCATCTGCAGGCACTTTCGGCTCAACACGTGGCGGGCGCGGACAACGTCACGGCCGACTTCCTCAGCAGGTGCAAGATAGACCACGGAGAGTGGGAACTGGATCAGGAGACCTTCAGCCAAATCGTAGCTCGCTGGGGACTCCCAGTCATGGACCTCATGGCACGCTTCTCGTCAGCCAAGGTGGACAGATTCTTCAGTCGGCGGAAGGAAAGAATGTCAGAGGGCCTGGATGCCCTCTCCCAAAAGTGGCCTCCGGAGGGCCTCCTCTATGTATTCCCCCCTTGGGCTCTCATCGGAAAGCTCCTCCAGCGGGTGGAGGCACACCAAGGATTGGTAATCCTCATAGCCCCGGATTGGCCTCGTCGACCCTGGTACGCGGATCTGGTGAGGATGATCGCCGACCATCCTTGGCGGCTCCCTTGCAAGAGGGATCTGCTAAGTCAAGGTCCGGTGCTGATGCCACACGTGGATCGGTTCTCGCTTACGGCTTGGCTATTGAAAGGGCACGGCTCCTGAAACGAGGTTACTCAGGTGCAGTGGTCTCAACTCTGCTGCAAGCCAAGAAGCGCTCGACCTGTCTATCTTACGTACGAGTTTGGCGCATCTTCGAATCCTGGTGCGCGGAGCACCAAAAGAAGCCACTCTCGGCCTCTGTCCCGGAGGTCCTGGAATTCTTGCAGGCAGGGTTGGACAAGGGTCTGGCACACAGCTCCTTAAGGGTCCAGCTCGCGGTCATCGCTTGCTACAGAGGCAAGGTCCGTGGCAAACCCCTTGGGGCCCACGCAGATGTCTCAAGGTTCCTAAGGGCGGTTAGACGCCTACGTCCGCAACGGAGGTCCATCATACCCCCTTGGGACCTTAACCTGGTGCTAAATGCCTTGATCGGGAACCCCTTCGAACCATTAAAGGAGGCCTCCCTAAAAGATCTAACCCTGAAGACTGTCTTCCTAATCGCCATCTGTTTCGGCCAGGAGGATCTCGGAACTCCAAGCGCTGTCCGCTCAACCGCCCTTTCTGTCATTTCTCAAGGACAAAGTTGTTCTGCGCACGGTTCCCTCCTTCTTGCCTAAAGTTATATCTCCCTTTCATATGAACCAGACGGTGACCCTCCCGGTCTTCGCCAAAGAAGGGTGGGAAGCCAAGGATAGCAAGCTTCGACTCCTAGACATCCGGAGAACCCTGAAGCGATACCTCTCTCACACAGCGCCCTTCCGAAAATCCGACCGACCATTCAGTTCGGGGGCCCACACAAAGGGGAGGCGGCGGCCAAGGCCTCCATCTCTAGATGGATCAGGGAGGCAATAGCTTCCGCCTATATCCTGAAGGGAAAGCGAGTCCCCGCGGGCCTGCGGGCACATTCTACTAGGGCGCAGGCTACCTCTTGGGCGGAATTCAGTCTAGTTCCTCCCCTGGACATATGTAGGGCGGCGACTTGGTCCTCTCTCCATACCTTCACCAAGCACTACAGGTTAGACGTTCAGAGTGCAGCAGACGCTCGTTTTGGCCTGGCGGTTCTTCATTCCGGTATGCCGGACCCCACCCAGGGTTGAACTGCTCGGGTACATCCCAGTAGTAAAGGGACTGGACTGGAGTGACGATAAGGAAATAGTAATTAGATCTTACCTGCTAATTAGTGTTCCTGAAGGAACGACAGTCCAGTCCCTGATCCCTCCCGATTCCGGCTAAAGGTAAAATCTATTGATTATAGGAAAGCATCGGAATGAACGCAGACCTCCGGAACGAAAAGCAGACCATCTGAACGAGCGCAGACCCGCGGCGGCAAGCTCGGGCAAACCCACTCCGCCCGTGCCATCCCTCACACCCTTTCCTATGATATCCAAAAAAAAAAAAAAAAAAATATTGTTCATTCTGTAAATAAGTGAGTGCTATATATTTCTTAAAATGTTTTGTTAGGTAGGTTGTGTACAATAGTTGGTTATACATGCTTTTTCAGTCGAATACTGGAGTTGGGGGGTGGTCCCAGTGGTATTTATACCGCTCCATCCCCAAAAAGGTTGGGCTCAGCCTCCAAGCTGCTGGAAGGGTTGCGCAACCCAATAGTAAAGGGACTGGACTGTCGTTCCTTCAGGAACACTAATTAGCAGGTAAGATCTAATTACTATTTAATGTCTAATACGTCATTGTGTTTAGAACGTTGTCCTTTCCTCTTCCCCCTTGTTTTACTATGGTATTTTTAAGATTTTACTTTTTTCTTTTGTTTTTAATATTTTATTTGTTGTTATTATTATGTTTTTTACTCTATTTTAATTATTTATATTGTCATAATATATTACTTTTTATTTTTGTTTTTATTTTTTATTTTTATTATTTTACAATTTAAATACATTAATCACTATATTTACATTGTTGTTTTATCCAATGTTGTTTTATCCAATTTCGTTTTTATTCTTGTTGGTTTGAGTTTCATTAGTACAGCGTATATTGTTCATTCATTTATTATTTATTATTATATGCAGTGTGCTAGGCCCAGTTTGGCCCTCTGTTCTCTAGGTTTCACCAGTTTATAAGAGATATGCACTATAGTTTTTAAGGCTTCATGTTTGTTTTAAAAGTTTATTGTCGTTATTTATATTTATATGTATTATGCCTTCACACTTTTTAAGGTCCATGAGTTATGAGTTCCTTTCTCGTTTTTCTTTCATAATGTTCTAGTCAGTTTTTTTCTCCTCAGCCCTGCCTTGTTTTGTGTTTATATTGTATCATTAGATTATTTTATGTTTCACATCCTGCCGGTGCTTTCATATTTTAGATGTTTTTGATTGTGGTTTATATATATATTTTTTAACTGTTTTTAATTATTAATGTTTATACAATGTTGGTATTTATTAGTGTTATTCCCCCTGAGGAAGGCGTTGCCGAAACGCGTTGGGGTTTCTGTGCACAATAAAAAGACCCTTATTCTTCCATCATCTCCTGCTTCCTGTGTCTGCTTGGACTCCCTGCAGGAGGTTGCTCCTCCTTGTGGTGTTGCATACCATAAACCAGGCATAGGTTCTTGAAGGTGACTGTAAACTCTGCTGGGAGTAGTGGAGTGGCTCTTTTTCATCTAGAACATTTTGTAATCTCTTTGGCAGCCATATTTTGGACTTTTAGGTGGTCCAGAATTTTTTTGGGTAGGCTTTGATATATTGCATTGCAGTAGTCTAGACTAGTGGTTTTGAAATGTTTGAGAAAAAAATATGGAGGGCAGGTGTATGACAGCCAGAAGGGGTGATGATAGAGAATGTATGAGAGAGCCGGGGGGGGGGGGATAGGGGCAGGGGAAGAAAAGAGAAGAAAGATTGGAGCAGCAGGAGTCAGTGGGTGGCAGCAGAGAGAGAGGAAGAGATGGCGCGAGTGTGTGTGTGAGAGAGAGGAGAAGAGGAGATGGGCTGTGTAAAGGAGAAGGTATAAGGGTTGGGGTAGTGGATACTGGTGGTGAGCAGAAGTTGAGAAGAGAGGGTAGCAAAATAGCGCGTGGGGTGGGAGGTATTATGTTGGAGCCACTTAACTCTCTTGTGGGGGGTGAGAGATATTATGCTGGGCTAAATGGCTGTCATTTTTCTTGTGTGTATCTGCGTGAAGGGAAAATGAGGAAGAATGGGCAGAATGTGGGAGAATATAGAAAGGAGAGGCACTAGGCATAATATGGGGGAATAGAGAGTAGGGGAGGGCAAGAGAGACGGGTTTTGGACAGAGACTGCTGGAGACAGAAGACAGGGTGGTAGGTTTGCGAGAGACTAGTGTAGGGAAATGGTGGGGGAATGAAGACACTGATGGGAACAGGATGGGATCAAGAGGGAGAGAAAATGGTGAGAACAGGGTGGGGGATAGAGAGAGAGACAGACAGGCAGACTAAGGATTAGTGGGTCCCCATTCATTCAACAGAGGGAACTTCCCTGGAAAATGCGAGGAGAAGATGAAAGAAGGGCTGCTGGATGTGGAGATGGGAGAAGAGGAAGGGAATACTGGAAGTGGGAAGAAAGAAGACATGTGCATTTAATGCACATTTGGTTCATTAGTACCCTTTAAATGTAGTTGTGTAAAACTTGATTTAATGAGCATTAACCCATTAATTGTATGTACATTTAATCTGTGTGTATTAAAAAGTTCTTATATACATTGATGATATTTTTATTGAACTAAATGTGTGACATGAAAAAACAACTGAAAGTTGGGAAAAATTCCTAAAATGGACTGAAAATTGTTTGCTTGAGGGAAGGAAATTTGGGGGAGAGGAGGAAGGGGGTGCTTAAAAGAGAGATTAAAAGGAAGGAAGAGGATGAAAGAGAGGCTGGGAGACGGGGAATGCTGGAGGGGGAGGGGAATATTAGGTTACAATTGTGAAGTGGGGAGGATAGAGGAGGCATGGAGCCCTGGAGGGGGGCAGGAGGGAGAGAATACAAGAGTAGAATTAAAGAGAGGGATGCTGGATGAGGATGGGCAGAAAGACTGCTGGTGCTGGAGAAGGTAAATGTCCATTAAAATTATTGACTGGACAGATAAGAGATTTACTAAGTCTTATTTCTGGGAGTGAACAATGGGGAGTAGATCGTTCCGTTAGGATCTGCCAGGCATTTTCAAGTGATCCAGACTAGCCAAAGTTGGAAATAAGCTGATGGGCTTGATAGACCAATGACCTGAATTTGTATGGCATTAGTACTGTATAGTCTTATTCCTTGGCTCATCTGACATCAGCTAAGAAAAGAAAGGAAATTCTGAGTTTGGTTGATGATTTGAAGGGCTTCTTCATAAAGAAAATTATATGAAAAATTACAGGTTTACAACAGTGGAAACATACATTTCCCTTGTATGCTAAAAATAGATATAGCATAGGCCAGGGTTCCCAAACGTTTTGGCTGGGTGGGCCCCTTGTTATAACCTCAAAAATGTTAGGGACTACCAGTCCTCCTCCGTCTACTCCATCCCAGTCAGTTCTCACCAGTCTCTCCCTTGCTTCCATTCCAGCCAGACAACACAGTTAGTCCTCCTCACCTATGGCTGCTTTGCTGCTGCTTTTGAGCTCCCTGGGCCAGGCTGGCTCTGCCCCAGTTGACCAAGGACAGCAGAATTTTGGGCTGGCAGAGTGGCTCCAGCACAGCAGGTGAGCTGCACTTTAATGCTACTCTCAGCCCCCTCTGACAGGCCTGTGCCTCAAGGCTTCATGCTGTGCTTCTACAGTCTTGTCCTGGGAAGAAAGAGGGTAGTGGTGGTGGCATTATGGGGGGGGGGGGGATAATGGATGAGGCAGGAAATATTGGGACACAAAGGGGGTAAGGAAGGAGAGATAAGATGCTGGGCACCTAAGGGGGAGAGGACAGGGAGAGGGGAGGCGAAATGCTGCCCATGTAGGAGGTGGGAAGGAGAAAGTGAAGAGAAGATAATGGCCATGGGGAGGGGGGGGGGGGTTGGGCGAGAAGGGAAGATGCTGGACTATGGGTGGAGGACCTTGAAGGGTCACAAGGCCGATGATTCGCCTAGGGTATTGGATACTCCTGGGTCAGCCCTACAAGCCCTAGTTCTGATACTGATCCTGGCACTCCTGTTTTTGGCCTCTGCAGCCACTTCTGATCCTATCCCTGCTTCCACCACTTTTTTACAGCCCATGCTGTTCCTGGTCCCACCCTGCAGCTGCTTTTCGTACTGATCTACATGGTTGCCTCTGGTCCCATCTCCAACTGCTGCTGCTACTGCTCTCTCCATCCCCACAGCCACCACTGATATTGGTCCTTCAATGGCTGCTGCTTTCTACTCACAAGGATTATAGTTGTACAGCTGGTTCTTTTTCCTTCCTTTCTGCATTCTGTGGACCCTTGTAATGGTCTATCAGATCACAAGTTGGAAGTGTAAGCTTTACTCCTGGGGGAATTCTGCGCAATTGCACAGTGCAGAATTTGCTTAGAATTCCCTACCTGCACAATATTTTATCTTTATCTTTATTCTGTTGCTTGATTGACCGCCCATGCAAAAACCAGCGTCAGGATGGTTTATAATAAATGGCTGCAGCAAAAAGTGGGAAATGAATGCCAGTGTATTACAGGAAAGCCAAGAGGATAGAGCACACAGAGCAGAAGATGGGCACGCAAGGCTCTGATGCATAGGCACTGGCATCGGTGAGTCAGAAGAGGCAGGCTTGGGGTACATAAGCACTAATAGTGCTCGAGTCTGCTCCGCTGCTTTTCCACAGCTACGGGAGCATTTTCCTTTGCTGTGCTAGACTTTCATTGTTCACAAAACTTAGAAAAATCGTTCTTCTTCACCTTCAGTAAGGACTAGAAACAAAACTACGAGGTCTCAGTAAAAAATAGCACTACTCATTTGAGACTCACGTCAAAAATAGAGCTATGTGCTTTATCACATCAACGACCTCAAAACTGTATTTTAAACATCCTGTCAGTCGTTTTCTTTCTAATGAGAATTAACCTTAACAAAAAACGTATCTCATACGACTAGACAGCTGCATATGAAATGTTCAAATCGATCCCGATGTACGTTTCACAGCAATGTTTCCTCAGGGGATCCTTCAATGCCGAAGCGTCACTATATATAAAAAATAAAAACAGCTACATAATATCCATCCCTACTACAATAAAATCTCCACTTCTCAAATTGAAAACACAACCCATCAATGCCTCACCTGCATTCTGATGCCACCCGCGTACTACTCAAAACCGTGGCCACACACTGTTTCCTCCTTCAGAAGAACTGCTCAACTGCCACAATGCAACAAGACGCCGCGCATGCGGATGCCAAAATCCCGATACCAATTTTAAAGGGCCCCAGATGTCATTACCAACGTCGGCCAACCAATCACCTACATAGACTTCATATTACCACTACCCAAAAGATCCGGAGCTACCTCAGTATCCCCATGATTTATTACTAAACACACATGGTTACCACATCCAGGCCTCAGCTACAATGGCTGCAGGGACCGTTCAATCCAAACATCCCCACAATCATAACGCGAGCACTCCACACACAAGGACCTCGCTAGCGCGGTCCAAACTAGAACTCCACAATCCACAGATATTGTTATTCCTGGAACATGGCACCCCAGTCCCTCTTGGTAGGGCTATGATGCTACCCAAACCTGCAGAAAATCTAATCTTCGGCAAATGTCACAGCTTCATATGAATCATGGCTCCCCTGCCTCACTTATTTAGGGCTACGGTGCAACCCATAGCTGCCGGAAATCAAATCATATGCAGATGTCACAGCTTCATATTGCCAGCAGAAACCAACAGCATTATACAACAGCCCCCCAAAACCGTTCACTCTTCTGCATAAATAAGCCCAATCAAAAGACCCCCATCGTCAGACTCCAAAACAACCCTCAGAATCTTAAACGCATGCCGACCATTCAATGCAACTATTCATTCTCCAGGACCAAGCAGGAAGTCAGTCCTCACTTATGGGTGACGTCGGCGCCGACGGAGCCCTCGCGGAGCAATTTTCCCCAGCTTTCGAAGAAAGCCTTTGGGAATTGCAGCGCGCATGCGCGGTCCCCTTCCCGCCCAAGGGTGCCATCTTGCTCAGTCTCCTTTTTTCCGCGGAGCCCTACAGACGTAGTTTGTTATCGCCGCTGAAAAAGTTGATTTCTTATTTTGTTCTTGTTATTTTTCTCGGTTCGTGTGTCCTCTTCCCCGCCCGGCCTCGATATCCCTATCGAGTCCGTTCACTTAATTTTTTTCTTTCCAACTGGCGTTCCCGCCACTTTTTCCTTTTTCCCTGGCAGCATGGTCTTTCGACCTTGCAGGGGCCCTTTTTACCCCGATGGCTGCCAGTGGGTTTAAAAAGTGTGATCGTTGTGTCAAACCTATGTCTCTTACCGACACGCATGACTGCTGCCTCCATTGCCTCGGACCCGAACATGACTCAATGAGTTGCGGTCCGTGCAACAAGATGTCCTTGAAGGCGTTGAGGAGTCGGCAGTCACAAAAGGAACGAATCTTCTCTGACCTCGCGTCCGGTCGGGCCCGGACCTCGTCAGAGGCCTCGACGTCTCGTGGCTCCGGCTCCGAGCACCGTCGGAGTTCCTCTGAACGGGGGTCCCCTGGCCGGGAACACCGTCGGAAGAAGAAGCCTGCGAGGGTGGCATCGGAGGACGCTCCTGGTCCCTCGAGGGCCAGGTCGCATAGCCCCGTCGGCCGTCCCGGGTCCTCGGAGGCGGAGAGGCCTTCAAAGCTTCCTCATCTCAAAGTGGAGTCGCCTGGACACGTGAGTACTGTAGTCCTCCTGGACTCTCCTCCGGGAGAGCCGACGTCGGGCCCGAGTCGGAGGCTGCTGGGTCTTCTGAGTTTGGTCTCAGATTGACAACCTTGGAGCGCAGTATCGCTGCCTTCATGGACCAGCAGCGGGCATTGATCACCGGCCTCGCCAGTGCATCTGCCCCGACCACCGGGACGTCAACGCCCAAGTCGACCCCGGAGGCCGAGTCGATCCTCGAGTCCATACGAGCTCGAGTCGATCCTCGACCTAGGTCTCCCTCGGCCTCCCGTTCGGGACCGAGGTCCTCGACGCCGGCCTCGGCGTCGGGGCAGAGATCCCCAGCTCTCGCCCGCACGGAGCCACTCGATTCCTCCTCGGAGGAGTCGGGCTGGGACACGGAGGAGGACAAGTCACTCGGTTCTTTTCAGACTCGGTGCGTCCCCTCCGACTCGCCCGAGTCGGAGCCTCTGAGGCGGTCCCCCCCCCGGAAGATACCCGGTTCTCCGATTTCGTGAGGGATATGGCCAAGGCTTTGGCCTTCCCCCGCGGATCCGGAGGAGGAGCCTCCAGCCGAAGAGCTCGAGGCCCTCCAATACGACTCTCCCCCGAAGGAGGCCTTTACTGTACCGGTTCCCCCGATGCTGGAGCGGCTACTCTTCCGCATGTGGGAGAGCCCGGCCTCGACGCCGGTGCTGAGCAAGCGGGTCGATTCCATGTATCGAGTCCGCAAGAGCCCTGGGTTCCAGAAGGCACAACTGCCCCACCATTCCATGGTGGTGGAATCGGCCATGCATCGACTTAAGAGTCAAAAGATGCACTCTTCGGTGCCTCCGGGTAAGGAGGCCCGGAATCTGGATGCCCTCGGTAGAAAGTGCTTCCAGGGCTCTATGCTTGCTTGTCGAGTCCAGACATACCAACTATATATGGGCATGTATCTTCGAGACCTGGCAAAAGAAATTGCGGGGTTCTCTGCTGGCCTCTCCGAGGAACCATTGTAGCGGTTCCAGGCCTTGTCCACAGGGATTCGAGAGTGTTCGAAGTTCATTTCTCGAGCAGCCTACGATGGCTTCGAAGCATCGGCTCGAGTAGCCGGAGCCAGCATCGGGGCTCGCCGACAGGCTTGGCTTCAGTCATCCGACCTCGAGCCATGGGTGCAGGACAAGTTGGTCGATGTCCCTTGCAGAGGTGATAACCTCTTTGGCAAGCCCATGGCTGAAAAGGCGGCGGAGCTCGAGTCCGAGACTCTCACCAGGAACTCGCCTATCCAGAAAGACCTCTGCCCCTTCACAGAAGAGGAAGGGCTCGGGGAAAAAGCCTTTTTACCCGAGGAAGGTGTTTGCTTATAAACACCACCCCCCACAATATCAGGCCTCGGCTGCCCCCCATCAGGGACAGCAGCCTAAGGGGCAGGGTAACGGATCACGTAGGCAGAAGGCTCCCAAGCCCACCATGCAGGCCCCGGCCCAGCAGGGTGGGAGTTTTTGACTATGCCAGCATAGCCTCTCCCCCTCAGGGGCCTTCGCTCAGCACGGGGGGCCGGCTGACCCACTTTGCCCACCGGTGGTCTGCCATAACATCCAATTCCTGGGTGCTGCAGGTGGTTCAGAAGGGCTACCTCTTGCATTTTCACCAGGTGCCCCCCCCCCTTCTTTCCAGGGGAGCCTCTAAGACCCCCTCTACACAGGGACTTACTCCTTTGGGAGCTGCAAAGTCTGCTTCACGAACAGGCTGTGGAGCCAGTGCCCCAACACCTGTGGGGTCACGGGTTTTACTCAAGGTACTTCCTGGTTCCAAAGAGAACAGGAGGTCTCAGACCCATTCTGGACTTACGCAACCTCAACAAGTTCCTGCAGCGGGAAAAGTTCAAGATGCTTACCCTTGGAATCCTACTGCCATACCTCCAGCAGGGAGATTGGCTATGCTCCTTGGATCTAAAGGATGCTTATACCCACATCCTTATCCATCCGGACCACCGGCAATATCTAAGATTTGTGGTGGCAGGGAATCATTATCAGTACCGCTTACTGCCCTTTGGCCTATCCTCCGCTCCCAGGGTGTTCACGAAATGCCTGGCAGTGGTGGCAGCCTTCCTGAGGCTTCAAGGCCTCTTCGTCTTCCCCTACCTGGACGACTGGCTCATCCGGGCACGGTCTTCCCTAGAGGTCACTCAGGCCACTCAACGCACAGTGGCTCTGCTTCAGCACTTGGGCTTCGTCATAAACTTCGAAAAGTCCACTTTGCGCCCCTCTCAGGATCTCGAATTCATAGGAGCACGGCTGGACACTCTGCAGGCTCGGGCCTTCTTGCCTCTGGAACGGCCCAACAGACTCATAGCTCTGGCCGGCAGGTTCCACAGCGCCTCACCGGCCTCTGCCAGACAATTCCTGCAACTGCTCGGTCACATGGCCTCCACGGTCCATGTCACTCCGAATGCCCGTCTGCATATGCGACCCGCTCAGTGGAGCCTTCGCACTCAATGGCATCAGGCCACAGGGAGGCTGACGGACTTAATACAGATTTCCGACCGCCTGGTCTCCTCTCTGCAATGGTGGCTTCACCTGCCCAATCTGGTACTCGGCATGACTTTTCAGTCTCTTCCACCATCCCAGGTGCTCACGACAGATGCCTCTCTCCTGGGATGGGGAGCGCATTGTCAAGGGATGTGCACTCAAGGCCTTTGGACACCTTGGGAAGCCGCCCAGCAGATAAACTTCCTGGAGCTGCGGTCGATCCGCCTAGCTCTGAGGGCCTTCTCTCACCTCACGTCTTATCAGTCTGTGCTGGTGCAGACGGACAATCAGGTGGCCATGTTCTACGTGAACAAACAGGGGGGCACGGGCTCCCTCCTTCTATGTCGGGAGGCTTGGAGGCTGTGCTCTTGGGCAGTCGGTCACAACATCCTCCTCAAGGCCGCTTACCTGCCCGGGCAGGACAATGGCCTGGCGGACAAACTGAGCCGGATTCTGCAGCCGCACGAATGGAGGCTGAACCCCGCAGTGGTCCGGCAGATTTTCCGCCGGTGGGGCTCCCCCACCGTGGATCTCTTTGCCAGTCCCCTGAACCGGCAGCTTCCCAGGTTCTGCTGACGGCACCCGCATCCTCTCAGAGTAGCGCCGGATGCTTTCCTCATATCATGGTCCACGGGCCTACTGTATGCCTTCCCTCCCACGCCACTGGTGTCCCGGAGATTGTTCAAAGTGGTCCAGGACAGGGCCTCCGTGATCCTGGTAGCGCCCCGGTGGCCGAGGCAACCGTGGTTCCCTCTACTTCTACAGCTAGCGGTGGACACCCCTCTTCCTCTGGGGTTTCAGCCCGATCTCCTGACCCAGGATCAGGGTACTCTCCTGCACCCCAACCTCCGGGCCCTGCACCTGATGGCCTGGCTGCTGAAAGGGTAGTCCTAGATCCGCTTCTGCTACCTCCGGAAGTGGAAGCCGTCGTCCTAGCGTCTCGGCGTCCTTCTACCCGAAAATCTTACGCCCTTAAATGGCGTCACTTCTCGGTCTGGTGTTCTCAGCGCTCTGAGGACCCCTTCGCCTGTTTAGTATCGGTGGTACTGCAATACTTGCTTCACCTCTCCGATCTGGGCCTCAAATCCAACTCTGTCAGAGTTCACCTCAGTGCCCTCTCCGCACATCATTCGCCGGTGGAAGGCCGGCCTCTTTCCTCGCACCCCTTGGTGGCGCGTTTTCTCAGAGGCCTCCTTCTGCTCAAGCCTCCGTTGCGCCCTCCGGCTCCTGACTGGGACCTCAACGTGGTTCTGCAAAGGCTTACCAGTCCGCCTTTTGAACCCATGGCTACCTGTCCTCTTCGTTTCCTCTCCTGGAAAACTCTCTTCTTGGTAGCCCTTACCTCCGCTAGGCGCGTCAGTGAACTACAGGCCCTAGTGTCGGAGCCCCCCCATACACCAGGTTCTACAAGAATAGGGTTGTCCTGCGGACTCACCCTAAGTTTCTTCCAAAGGTGGTCTCCCATTTTCATATCAACCAAAAGGTGGTCCTTCCGACCTTCTTTCCCAGGCCGCATACCAGCCGAGCTGAAACTGTGCTGCACACCCTGGACTGTAGAAGAGCCTTATCCTTCTACCTTGACCGTACGCGAGAGCATAGAAAAGCTGTCCAGCTTTTCGTAACTTTTGACCCCAATCGGTTGGGGGTACCCGTCTCTAAGCGTACTTTGTCCGTCTGGGTAGCTGACTGTATCGCCTGGGCTTATGGGGCTGCCGGCCTCTCCTTAGAGAATCGAGTCACGGCTCACCGTGTCAGGGCTAAGGCTGCGTCAGTGGCTTATCTCCGCTCTGTTCCGTTGGCGGACATCTGCCGGGCCGCTACTTGGTCTTCCAGCCAGACTTTTGCGGCTCATTACTGCCTGGAGAGAGAGTCCCGCAGGGACAGTGCTTTCGGACAGGCAGTCCTCCACAATCTCTTTGAGGTCTAAGCAACTCCTACCCCTCTGGCCCTGGTATTGAGCTACCGGCCGGATTCGTATTCAGAGAAAATTCCTTCCTTCTGTACTGTCGAGCTTGAGGGGAGCTCTTTTAGGCTTGAGGTCTCCGGTAGCCTTAAGCTTGGGAGTCCAATAAGTGAGGACTGACTTCCTGCTTGGTCCTGGAGAAAGAGTAGTTACTCACCTGTAACAGGTGTTCTCCAGGAGCAGCAGAAATCAGTCCTCACAACCCTCCCTCCTCCCCTTGGAGTTTAAGTCATTCTTAGTATATGGTTTTGCTAACTTTTTTGCTGTCTTTTCACTATGTCATCAGACTGAGCAAGATGGCACCCTTGGGTGGGAAGGGCACCGCGCATGCGCGCTGCAATTCCCAAAGGCTTTCTTCGAAAGCTGGGGAAAATTGCTCCGTGAGGGCTCCGTCGGCGCTGACGTCACCCATAAGTGAGGACTGATTCCTGCTGCTCCTGGAGAACACCTGTTACAGGTGAGTAACTACTCTATCCCCCTGGGGTCAGGGTACGTAAACGATAAATATATCTCTGTTATTTTATTGTAGTAGGGATGGATATTATGTAGCTGTTTTTATTTTTTATATATAGTGACGCTTCGGCATTGAAGGATCCCCTGAGGAAACATTGCTGTGAAACGTCTTGATGGTACCGGTGATGTACGTCGGGATCGGGATCGATTTGAACATTTCATATGCAGCTGTCTAGTCGTATGAGATAAGCTTTTTCCGGTCCTCTGGTTTATTTTTCCAGTGTTTTCAGTTTAAAAAAAAAAAAAAGAATAAGATAAGAGAAGCTAAAGAAAGGAGCAGTGACACTGAGGTAAACAGAAGGGGGAGGATGCAGTTCCTTGCCCTTTTCGGGGAATACTGCCTTCCAGTTGGTTTTCTGCCTTGTTTTAGAGGATCAGACAGCCCTTGCCAGCTTGCAAAGGATCCGGCTGGTGCCAGGGCTCATACTCTGGTCTTCACAGTGTTGGGATGCCCGCCAGGCCTCAGTGTCTGGTTTGTGGAACCAGATGGGATACCGTTTCAGAGGTGGGTGTCTGTAGGGGGTATGCTCAGAAAGCCACTGCAATGAAGCAGTCCCTCCAGGATAGGTCAGAATAGGGAGGGCCTCTATCCCCGTCTCCAGACGGTGGCTGGAGGGGACAAATCAGTTTCTCTAGAGCCATCCCCCTCTGCTCCAGCCATCCCCGGATCATCCTCTTTCCAAAGTTTGATATGGAGGGGAGGGGAGGGGGGTGTCCCAGGGATTTTTTTTCCCCGGAGTTCGTGCTACTGCTCCACCAGGCATTCTGCTTGCGCCCGTAGGGGGCGACAGGAGTGCCTGTGACCTTAGCTCGGAGTGAGAAGAGGCCGAGGGGGCTTGGTGAGGAACCGGGGGCCTTGCCGGCCAAGCGCCTTGGGCTCGTGGAAGACGAACTTGGGCACACTTCGGTGTCAGAGGGTCCTTGGGGAAGACATGGACATGGAGATGGACGAGGAAGGAGAGATACCAGAGCAGAAAGATCGGGCTAAAATAGTCAGGGTCTTCCACAGGGAGGAGTTGCTGGCACTAATCATGGAATTGTTGAAGGCACTTAGTATGCCTAGGGGGTCTCTGCTACGAGCCTCTAGAGCAGAGGTTCCCAACTCCAGTCCTGGAGGGCCAAACACCATTCAGGTTTTCAGGCTGTCCCTAATGAATATGCATGAGACATATTTGAATACAATGGGGGCAGTGCATGCAAATGCATCTCAGGCATATTTATTAGGGACAGCCTGAAAACCTGAATGGTGTTTGGCCCTCCAGGACTGGAGTTGGGAACCTCTGCTCTTGAGGATCCTCTGTTATAAGCTATGCAGAAAACGCAGTCGGTCTTCCCTATGCATAGGGTGGTGCAGTAGATGATCCAGGATGAGTGGGATCTGCTGGAGACGAGCCTTCGTGGGATTAGATTTATGGCGCGCCTCTATTGGCGGATCAGGATAAGGAGCTTTTTCGGTCTCTGAAGTTCGACGCAGCAGTCTTGACTGTCACTAAGAAGACTACGATCCCTGTGTAAGGTGCAGCGGCGCTGAAAGATGTGCATGATAGAAAGTTGGATGTGCTGTTGAAGCAGACCTTTGATGTCAATACCCTTTCCCTCCAGCTTCCATCTGTGGAGCCTGAGTGGTGCGGGCTTGCCTCTGCTGGTCACAGCGGGTGGTGTGGGCTTGCCTCTGCTGGTCACAGTGAGTACAACAGGGGGACCCCCGACCAGGGGGAGGAAGCAGCCTGGTTGGAATCCAGGGCTGCTTACTTAGCTGATATTCATTATGGCCTCAATAGTGGCGGCCCGCCGTTATCTGTAGCTCCGTAATCAGGCTGTGGGTAGTTCTTCCAAGGCCTGGCTCAGTAAGCTGCCCTTCTGGGGCAAGCTGTTTGGAGAGGACCTGGAGAAGTTGGTCAAGGACTTGGGAGAGTCTAAAGGTGGGCGGCTGCCGGAGGACAAGCAGAAGCCGGGCTGCGGTGCCTCAACCCCTCGTGGCCAACAGCGGGAATTCCAGCATTTTCGATCTCCACGCCTGACTCCCTTTCAGAGGGGTCGATTTCCTGCTAGGATGCAAGCATTTCGAGGCTTTTGTGGAGCAGGGCACGGATTCACAGCTGCCTCATCTGCAGGGCCTAAGAAGTTTGTTTGTTTGTTTATTGGCTCTTGATATACCGCCCTTTGTTACATCAGGGCAGTTTACAATATAAAAGTAACAGTCATGGTAGGCTCTTGGCCGGAAGGAAAGGAAAAAGAACTACAATATAACAGGAAAGAGAGGCATCAAGCAATTATACAGGATGGAGAGAGGTGGTTGGCAAACACAAAAGTCTCAATTAAGTGAGGGGGTGGGCCCAGGTGGAGGTGCAGCCGGTGGGAGGCTGGGTCCAGTTCACTTCCGATCAGTGGATGTTGGAGGTACCTGCACATTCCCATAAGGCCAGAACAGCAGAGGTTTCTCAGGTGTTTGTGCCCATGGGACATTTTCAGTTCAGTGCGCTAGCCTTTGGTCTTGTGACGGCTCCGTGCACCTTCATCAAGGTCATGGTGGTGGTAGCGGCGGTGTTGCCCACAGAAGACGTTCTAGAGCATCTGTACCTTGACAAATGGTTCATTCGGGCAAAGTCCAGGGACGAGAGCGAACGTGCAACAGTCCGGGTGGTACAATTTCTTCAGAGCCTGGGTTTGGTGGTCAACGTTGTCAAGAGCCATTTGCACCTATCTCAAGTCTTGGAGTACTTGGGGACGCACTTCAATACTCAGGTAGGGAGAGTCGTCTTGCTGGAGCAGCGAGAGGGGGATCTTCGGCATTTGGTGCAAGAATTTCTCGGAAGGTTAGAGCCCACGGCATGGCATTACCTTCAGCTCCTGGGCACCATGGCAGCCACTCTCGAGCTGGTACCGTAGGCAAGGGCGCATATGCGGCCCCTCCAAAGGGCACTACTTCGATGGTGGTTGCATCAGTTTCATCCTCTGTCCCAGAAACTTCCCTGTCCGCAGGGGGTCAAGAAGTCCCTCAGGTGGTGGCTCTCGGGGGAGAATCTGGAAAGAGGAAAGCCCCTCGAAGCAAGCGTGGGTCCCTTTGGTGATGGATGCAAGTCTCTCCGGCTGGGGGGAGCTCATTGCAAGGGGCAGTTTGTGCAGGGATGGTAGACCCCGCAGGAGGCCGGCTGGTCGATCAACAGGCTGGAGATGTGGGCGGTGGCTCTAGCGCTGAAAAGCTTGGAGGAAAGGTTGCGGGGTGCGGCAGTACGGGTTCTCTTGGACAGCACAACCACAGTGGCCTACATCAACTGGCAGGGTGGCACTGGCAGTGCGGCCTTGGAGGCGGGGCACAGGCAGTGCGGCCTTGGAGGCAGAGGCCGAAACACTAATGGGCTGGGCAGAAGGTCACCTCCAAGTGTTGTCGGCGGTGCATGTAGTGGGAGTCAACAATGTCACAGCAGACTACTTGTCGTGTGCTAGTGGACCCTGGAGAGTGGGTGCTCAATCAGAAGGTGTTTGACTTGTTGGTGCATCGCTGGAGCGCACCAGTCATAGATCTGATGGCGAGGTTCGAGAGCGCCAAGGGAGTCCATTTTTCAGCAGGAAAAGAGAATGGATGTCGGAAGGGTTGGATGCCCTGGTACAGCAGTGGCCGAGAGGAGGGAGAACTCTGTGTTTTCGCCCTGGCCCCTCACAGGCAGGGTGGTTCAAAGGATCGAGGCCCATCGGGGGATGGTGATTCTCATAGCCCTGGATTGGCCATAGTGACTGTGGTACACGGACCTGGTGAGGAGTCTGGCGGATTGCCCAAGGTGCTTCCCGGCGAGGGCGGATCTCTTGTCACAGGGGCCAGTGCTCGTGTCTCAGGTGGATCGATTCTCACTTACGGCCTGGCTCTTGAAAGGGCGAGGCTGAGGAAAAAAGGTTATTCAGGGCCGGTTATTTTGATGCTTCTGAAAGCAAGGAGGAAGTCTGCCTCCTTAGCCTATATTCGGGTCTGGTGCCTATTTGAGGCTTGTGCAGATCGGTGGATGAAGCCGTCCGCGGCCTCAGTGCCCATCATCATAGCGTTCTTGCAGGATGGGTTCGACAAGGGCCTGCCACAAGTCCCTTGAGGGTGCATCTGGTGGCAATAGACTGTTATCGTGGATAGATCCAGGGGGTAGCAGTAGGCATTCATCCTGATGTAGCCAATTTTTTGAGAGTGGTGTTTTGCTTATGCCCTCCTCGGCAGTCGGTGGTCCCGGCATGGGACCTCAATTTGATGCTGTTAGTGCTCTGTGGAGAGCCCTTTGAGACCCTGGCTCAGGCGTCACTGAAGGATTTGACCCTTAAGACCATGTTCCTGGTGGCTGTTTGCTCGGCACACAGGATTTCAGAGCTCCAGGTTTTATCATGCCGAGAGCTCGCTCTTTCTTTCTCCAAGGAAAAGGTGGTTTTGCGATTGGTTCCCTCTTTCTTACCAAAAGTGGTTTCTGCCTTTCATGTGAATCAGTTAGTGTTTCTGCTGGTTCTGGCAGATGCTAAGGACTCTAACATGAACCAGTTGCTGAGGTATCTGGATGTGCAACACATGTTACGGCATTATCTGAAGACTACTCAGACTTTCTGTAAGTCGGATCGTCTCTTTATCCTGTTTGATGGTCCGTGCAAAGACAAGGAGGCGGCCAAGGCAGCTATTTTCAGATGGATCAGGGAGGCGATCTCGTCTGCATGTTTGCTCAGGGGTAAGCAAGTGCCAGCAGGATTGCGGGCGCATTCCACACGAGAGCAAGTGGCTTCTTGGGTGAAATACAGTTTGGTTCCGCCGGTGGAGACTTGCAAGGCGGCTACTTGGTCATCATTACATACCTTTGCGATGCATTTTTGCCTGGATGTTCAGACTACCGGGGATGCCTGCTTCGGGTCGGTGGTGCTACGGGCCAGTTCGGCAGGTCCCTCCCAACATTAACAATTGCTCTGTTACATCCCAGAGGTTCGGGACTGGACTGGAGGGGGCTGATAAGGAAGATGAAATTAGACTTACCTGCTAATTGTTGTTCCTTGAGGAACTCCAGTCCAGTCCCGGATCCCACCCATTTGGCAGTCAGGGTTATAGTGCTGGGGCGGGTCATAGGGATGGTTTGTCTTACGTGCGGTGCTTATTCTCGGAGCCCAGTGGAATCACAGTATGTTCCCTTATCCTGGGAAGGGGGAGGGGTAGGAAAACCTCTTCTCCAGGATAGCGGGGATTTTGTCTATAGTTGTAGTACGAGAGAGTTCTGTGTTACAATTTTTTTATTTCACTAATTTTGTTGTTCCTGTGAGTCTGCTTTGTCTATAGGTTACTGGAGAGAAGGGGCGGTGCCTTCCCTGTTAGTGCTACTGTCATCAAAAGATGACATGCTCCGTTTTCAAGCTGCTGGAAGAGGTGCTCTACCCAGAGGTTTGGTACTGGATTGGAGTTCCTCAAGGAACAACAATTAGCAGGTAAGTCTAATTACGTCTTTATAGCTCTAATCAATCCACTGTATCATCCAGTCCACTCTGTGTAGGGTGAAAGGTGTGTCTTAACTGTGAATCAACATAATTTCATTTCATATTTCTATACCACTTTTGTTTTCCTAAAAAATGGACCCAAAGCAGTACAAACTCTGACATGCAACACACAATGACTAGACTAACCCACTCTCTCCCCTTACTAGAAAATGAAACGCACTACATCATGAACATTGAAAATTCAATAAATATTCTTTTATTAATAACCTTCATACATAAGAGGTGATTAAAATAATTCCTAGTCAACTATCTGCTAGTGCATTTACGTTGAATGACAGAAATACATTCATAATACAACTGCCATGAAAATAAATGTACAAAAAATATGTATTTATTTGCCCTGGCTGTTTCCTCTTTTCCTTTTGGACCTCCAGCCCATTTGAACAAGGTATCCTTATGTAATAAGCCTTCATTTGCAACCACATGGGTATTTTTTCCCCCTGTTTCGTATCCCCCATCATTCATTTCAGATTGATTTCTTTTTATTTGCATTTGTAGATTTTACCAGTAAGTGGCTAGATTTTACAGTGAGTTCATAACTTCTGAAAAAAAATGCTTAGAATAAAAGTAGTATGGCTTGAAATGTGATATCATCACTATATTAAAATTATGTACCTTTTCTTCAGATAAACAAATTTAAGCAGAGCTGCTTCATCATATTTGAAGACAGCTCCAAATCCTGGGTTCTCTGGAAAGATATACAAACAGGCAAGTTCAAATACAAATATTTTAGTTTGACCCTTACATTTTCAATTTGCAAGTGCCAGATCTTCTTTGTTTCTTGCTAATACATTATGCATTGTAAAGGATATTTTAGAAAGAGCTGAGAATAAGTATTTTTATGAAAATGCATACTTGTCTTCTCCATCAGTCTGTTTTTTTTTCTTCTTTTCTCTTTCTTTACTTCCTTTGGGATAATAATCATTTTATCAGAAGGGGGTCTACCAAGTTTGCTGGGAACTGAAAGGCCAACCTCAGTTTGAAAACCCCATTACCAAGTTTTTCTCAAAAATAGGCAGGTAATTAGACGACATGAGCATAGGCCCAGTTTTCCATTCATCTTGGGTACTTCACCACCTGGTTGAGGGTGAGGAAATAATCATTCTGTTTAAGGGCCTAATTAAATAATGTTCTTTTGGTACTTTTTTCCCACAAACAGGGCAAAGTCTGATTTGATTAAGTTAGCCTTTTTGTTAGTTATGCATGCATGGGTTTTGTGCTTGGCCAGAAGATTTTAATTATGCTCCAAGAAATTTGTTCATCATCCCTCCAATCCAGTCCGTTCCGAGCAAGTGGGTTTATGCTTTCCTACCAGCAATGGAGATTGAGAGCCACTGGTCTGATGATGTCGCTGTTTAAGGAGTGGAGGATTAGCTTAATGGTTAGAGGACTGGTTTGGGAGCCAAGAGATCAATATTCAATTCCCACTAGCACTCCTTGTAGCCTTGGGCAAGTCACTTAAACCTCCATTGCCTCTGAAAAATCCAAGTTATCAATGTCCCTGTTTAATGTACTGTACATTACCAAGTTTGTTACAATGTAAACCACTTTGACTGAAATGATAAAGTGGTATAAAAACCCTGTTAAATAAATAAATAGGGTCCTGTGCAGCCATACTCTTACAAGTATTTCTGTAACAAAGCAGAATCCATAAAGAGCAGCCATTAAATACTTTATAAAACAAACTGTGCAGCCATACCAAGAGAGGAAGGTTAAGAACAGTGGATCCAACCTAACGCCATCTGTGACTGGATGGAGCAGATGTAACATTCTGCGAATAGACCAGCAGGTGTAGTGTGGCTGTGGCCGACTAAAGGGCCCTGGGCGCAAAACTCAATGGTACTGGGTCCTCCTGCTCCCCCCCCTTCCACCCTCGGCTTTTCAGAGAGCACAATTCAGTGGGATCTTGGCCTTGATTGAGGCATCCTCCCTTACTCCGCCCCAACCTTTGGGAAGGGGTCGGGACAGGTTCTTGGACAGATGGGCATGAGAAAGGAAGGCCACTGCCATGAGAACACAGAGACTTTGTCCAGGTGTGGTGAAAGGCCAGGACAACAGTTGGCTTGTTATGCCATGGCAGGCACAGCTCAGGCCCTTACAGTGCAGTGGTTGTGCTGCAGTGCCAAGACGCTGCTTCAGTGGGGCTTGCGGGGCCATTTTTAGCGGGAAACCCTGCCATTTTGTTCTGGAGATAGCAGGCGGCGGTAGTCATGGCTTTGGTTCTCCCGCTGACAGAGGGTGGCAGCTGTGGCCTCGGGTATGAGATGCATGTTGGTGACAATGCAGGCTATGCTTAGAAACAAGGGAAAGCCAGGTGAGCTGGCTCGTCAGATCCATTGTATCACCAAGCCCAGGAGAAGAGTTGTAGATTGATGGAGGCACTGGGGTTAAGCATGCCCTGCAGTGAAACTGACCTGCCTTGGGAGATGAGGGAAACTTTTTGTGGGAACTGCTGCCATTTATTTATTTATTTAGATTTGTATCCCACCTTATCCTTCAATCAAAGTGGTCACAATACAAGTGGAAGGTTACAAATAACATAGGGTAGATAAGACATTAACAGATAAAACTAAGATGAATTAATGTAATAAAATGGGCCTATTGGTAAAAACTATTAATTATATATCAAATTATAAGTTTCAGCAAATAGGGTCTTCAAGGCCTTGTGAAAATCTTTGATATCAGTCATAATTCTGAGGTCCATCGGGAGAGAGTTCCAAAGTTTGGAAGCCAGTAAAGAAGGAGCTCTTTTTGAAGTTGCTTGTTTAATCCTACAGTATTCAGCCGGGTACTAATTATGTTGCCATTATTGGTGCTGCTTCTTCTTGGTCTATTGATAATGTCTCTAGTTATAATATTTTGTAAAGCATCTGTTGACAGGTGATTGTAAATCCTAAAGATAATTAAGTGTCTTGAATTTTGACCTGACACTTACTGGAAGCCAGTGCAACTGTTGTAGGACAGGGGAGATATGATCTGTTTTTGCTGTACCAGTAATAATACGTGCAGCAGTATTCTGAACTATCTGGAGAGGGTGTAGAGTTAGCTGAGGGAGGCCTTGATTAAAGCAGGTTTCCGTAGTCTAGGAGGGGGGTGATGAGAGCCTGACAAACGGTACGGAAATGGTCTTGATGGAGTAATGGCTTTAGTTTTCTCACAATCTTTAGACGA
The DNA here is from genome assembly GCA_033557465.1 of Ichthyophis bannanicus. Classification (NCBI taxonomy): domain Eukaryota; kingdom Metazoa; phylum Chordata; class Amphibia; order Gymnophiona; family Ichthyophiidae; genus Ichthyophis; species Ichthyophis bannanicus. Next base: position 88,329,842 of record CM066040.1, read on the forward strand.
TGATAGGCCTTGTTAGCGATTTTAGCAATGTGAGATTTAAGGTTCAATGCCTTATCCAAAATTATGCCAAGGTATTTGATTTTGTTTTTAACTATGATGAGCCTACCTAATAAATCAATAGTATTTGGAGGAATGAAGTTAGGGTTCCTAGTAACAAACATTACCTCAGTTTTGTCATAAGTGTAAAGTTATTTGAAAGCCAGGTATTCATGTTTTGGAGACATCTAGAAATTGCTGAAAAGTCAAGAGATTGTAAAACAATTGGGGCATATACCATTATGTCATCAGCATAAAGGTGATAATGGAATTTGTGTAGTTTAACCCTCGGATACACTACCCCCGGGTCAGGGGTGACCCGGGTGTCGGTTTTTGTGTTTTTTCTTCAAAATGGTAAGGAATTGTATTTTGGTACTCTAGGTATTCCTTAACGAACCATTTTTAAGTATTTTCATACATATGGTTTGCAAAAATAACGTTTTTATACAATACTGCATGCTGCTGAACAAACAAGGGGTGATTTTCGACACTTGCACAATAACACTCTCTTTTGTTTTATAGCAGCAAAGAAAGTCATCACTCCAAGTCCACATTACAATCCTGTGTTTTCTAACGTCTTGCTTACATTTATGACGTCACCTGATGTCAGTTCCTTGTTTGTTTCTGTGGATTAAAATTTTTTACGACAAAGGTAAACAATGCCACTCCCGAAACGCTTCAGCAGCTGTGCAGCAACTGAAAAAATTAGGCGTTGGTTGAATGAAGAAAGTGACAGTAATGATAGTTTGAGTAATGATACTGAAGGTGCTGATACGGATAGTGCAGTCGTTCCCGCCCAGTCCGATCAGCTTGATCTTGATGATAGCGGCAGTGAAGTGGAAGATGCTGTCGAAGAAAATAAAACAAGTGATGACGATAGCAGTTCATACAGCAATTCTGAAACTTCTGAATCACATTCTGAAAATGAGGAAGTTACTGACAGTCATTACACAGCTCGTTCTGGCATGCATTGGAATAAAACTGTACCACCAACATCAAGAACAAGGGAAGCAAATATAGTCAGAGAATCTTCTGGACCAATTGCTCTGATCAGAGGTATAACTAATGCTAAGGATATTTTTGACATGTTTGTAACTCCAGATATATTGTCAGCAGTGTTAGATTTCACAAATTCTGAAGGCATACGTAGAGCTGAAGCAATGCAGCCACCATGTACTGACTGGAAGCAGGTAACAATGGAAGGGCTCCAAGCAACATTGGGTCTTCTGTACATGAGTGGTGTTTTCAGGTTGAACAAAGTATCTGTACGCAGAACTTGGGCTAAAAGTCCTATCCAGAATCCTATATTTCCAGCTGTTATGTCAGGTAAAAGGTTTGCAGAAATATTGAGTTTACTTCGATTTGATGACAAACAAACCCGTGAATCACGAAGGGCCAATGACAAATTTACTCCAGTCAGAGATGTTTGGAATTTATTCATTTCTCAGTGCATGAAAATGTACACACCATCTGCATACTTGACTGTTGACGAACAATTGTTGGGGTTCAGAGGCAAGTGTCCGTTTCGTCAATACATCAAGTCTAAACCAGACCGATACGGTATAAAGTTATGGGTGTGTGCAGATGCCGAAACGTATTATGTATTCAACATGAAGCCATACCTAGGGCGTGAAGAGTCAGTTACTCGTGACAAAACAGTATCTCTAGGAGCTGATGTTGTTTTGAAGCTTATTGAACCTCTGGAACGGTCTGGCAGGAACATTACTTGCGACAATTACTTTACTAACGTACAACTGGCTGATGTTCTTCTTAGCAAGAATTTGACACTACTGGGCACTGTAAGACGTTGCAACCGTGACATACCTTCAGAATTCCAGGCAAATTGCTCAAGAATTGTGGGATCCTCAATATTTGGCTTCAGTGGAGACAAGACTTTGGTGTCATTCGTCCCAAAACGAAACAAATCAGTTATGCTGTTGTCAACACTTCACCATGATAATAAAATTGATGAAACATCAAAGAAGCCAGAAATAATACTTGACTACAACAGAACGAAAGGGGGTGTTGACACAGTAGATCAGTTGTGCCACACATACAGTGTGAAAAGATCAACTCGTTGATGGCCACTTTGCGTGTTTTATGGACTGCTTGATATCGCGGCTGTAAATTCATTCATAATATTTATGTACAACAATCCTATGTTTCATCACAAGGAAAACTGCAAGAGAAGGTTTTTTCTGGAGGAACTCGCTTTGAATCTCATGAAGCCTCAGCTACAAAATCGTCAAAGCCATCCAGAAGGTCTGACAAGCCATACACGTCAATCCATGGCCAATGTTGGCTATCCTTGCCTTGAAATGCCTAAGCCACCAAGACCGTTGACCACACGGGCATCAGCAAAGAAAAGAAAAAGATGCTCCTTTTGTCCAAGTGACAGATCGAAAAGTATTTACCGAATGTGAAATCTGTCTGAAGCGAGTGTCCTGAACATTCAAGAACAACTACTAGCACATTGTGCATAAACTGTTGTTGAAAAAAACAGTCAATGTACTTCATGTATTGCTTACTAGTTTTCTGTTGTTTACAATGCACCGTTGTCAATTTGTTATAACACGGTAATTTTTTTGTCACAATTTGCATCATGCCATTACTTGACATAATGGCACTATACTTTGACTGTTGCTGTCCACCTAGCGAATAAATATAGAACTATTGTAGTTTGCAAAGCGTGCAGTGCTGCACACCATTTTTAAGCTTGCAACTGAATAGTTAACAGGTATTGACATTATGCAGCATATATCTGACCGTGTACAACTTGTCCTGCCTGATCTTGGCTAGCATTGCACATTATTCACTTGAAAGGGTGAATTAATAACAAGTATTATAAAAAATAAATAAAAGTATGTCTTTTTCTTCACAATTTAACCATGTTTTACAAACAAAAGTAGATGTTTTACCATACTTCTACATATGGGTCAGGGGTGACCCGGGGGGTAGTGTATACGTGTCAGTCGATTTACCGAGTGTATCCGAGGGTTAATAATATTGCATAAAGGTTGGATATAAATATTGAACAGAATAGAAGATAAAGCTGAACCCTGAGGCACTCCTTGAATGACTGGGAATTGCAAAGATTTTTTCTGGTCACATTTGACTTGTTGCATACGACCTTCCAAGTAAGAGCTAAACCAGTTTAAAGTATTATTTTGTAAACCTATATGATGCAAACAGTGCAGTAGCTTAGAGTGAAATATTGTGTCAAAAGCAGCTGAAACATCCATGAATACTAACAGGAATCCATTCTTAATGTTATCGATACCTCTTAAAAGATTATCAAAAAGAGAGGTGAGCAAGGTTTCAACATTGTGTTGTGGTTTAAAGCCATGCTGGTGAATGTCCAGTGGTGGGTGTAAGTCCAAGTGATCCTGAAGTTGGTTTTGTACTGACTTTTCAATGCCATGTTCCCTTGTCCTCTCCCTCAGTGCAGACAGTTGCACCGGGTGATTCAGATTGAGCCTTCTAAATCCCAAAAAGAAACAGGATTCTCTAGTTTGGGCCTTTGTAGTGTCAGACCTTCTCTATGGATAAGAGCTGGACATTTCTTAGTGAAGGAGCCTTACCTCCCTTTTAGGCCTTAATGGCATCCAACATTCTCCATGGAGACGGAGAGGATAGCGGAGTTGGGAGGAGCCGCCTTTCCTCCCTTTTGCAGCTCAAAGAGAATCTGGTGGCCCTAGGCTGCCTAGGCTGGCTTGCTGAGGGCTATAAATGTTTGGAGTTCCTCTTCCTTGTCAGCTTGGGAAGCTCTCAGGGGTCCTCAGAGGGAGCTTGCAAGACCGTATGAGTTCCCAGGGGAATTCCCTCTTGTAGGCATGATTCCGTGGCCAGTACACTCTTTGGGAGTTCCAGTACCGGATGTGGTTGGTGGATAGGACATATGACACCTATCTTGATAGTGTTGCCTGGTGCTATGTGTCCACCCATTGGCTGGTTCTGTCCAGGGCTCTATGATTCATATTCTCTGTCTTTGCCTTTGGGTGCCTACGTGGATAGGCAGGACCACTGTCCCTAATGGTTGGAGCAGTCTTGGATCCATGACTCATCACTTTGAGGTTGCCTCTCCAAAGTGGCAGGGTGTTAACTTGCTGGATTCATAGTGCACCAAATAGCTGTTGCTGTTTGGTGCAGGCTACATGCAGAGAACTCTGGCAAGGCTTTTAGTACTGCATGTCAAGCAGACCCTGAAATGGAGTGCAAGCACTATTCTTTGTCTACAGGGAGTAGGCGGGTTCCTTTAGCAGACATTTTGGTCTTGGAGGGCTGTGGAGTGGCCTGTTTGGGGATGCTGAGCCACTACTAGGCCTTGAATCACCTGAGCAGGCAGTGGCCAGGTGGTGCTGTTCTTATATCTTGATGAGGAGCAGGTGAATCTGCTGTCTTTCTCATCCTGAGATGTTTCAAAGGCTTTACACTGTATAAGCCAGGTGGCCCACTATTCTCAACGTATTTCTCTCAGGCATCTGCTGTCTCCATAGTATATCTTCCATGATGGCGACCGACTGAGATGCCGCCTTTTTGGAAGAAAGACTGGGGCCTGTGGAAATTCTGGTCACTGTATCTTAAAAAGGGTATAGCGTTATTAGAAAAGGTTCAGAGAAGAGCCACCAAAATGGTAAAGGGGATGGAAGGATACTCCTATGAAGAAAGGCTAAAAAGCTAAGGGCTCTTTAACCTAGAAAAGAGACGGCTGAGGGGAGATATGATAGAAGTCTATAAATTAATGAACGGAGTGGAACGGGTAAGCATAGATCGATTGTTTACGTTACCAGAATATAGAACGACTAGGGGACATGCAATGAAGCTACAGGGTAAACGATTTAAGATTAATAAAAGAAAATATATAAGATATATAAGAAAATAAAAGAAAAGGGAAGGCAGCACGCAGACGTGGTGGGATGCTTCCAAAAGCTTTTTTTGATTGGACGCTGGGAAACGTTCCCGCGCAGACTCCGTCGGTACCGACGTACCCATATGTGAAGACTTATTCCTGCAGTTCCCAGAGAGATCACCTGTTACGGTAAGTAACTGTGCTATATCAACTTGCTCGATTATTTCAAGTCTGGGGAAAACCAGACATAGACCTCTTTGCAAGTCCACAGAATGCCAAACTTCCCCGGTACTGTTCCAGACTGCCAGCTCAAAATTGTTAGGCGAGGGATGCATTCCTGCTTCATTGGGGCCAGGATTTTCTCTATGCCTTCCCGCCATTTTCCCTAATTCCCAAAACCTTATTCAAACTCCAGAGAGACAGAGTTCTCATGATACTCATAGCTCCCTGTTGGCCAAGGCAAATATGGTATCCTCTTCTCTTAGGTCTCTCTCAAGCCACTCCTCTGGAGTTGGGGAGTGCTCCGGATCTTCTGTCCCAGAACAATGGATCCCTACTGCACCCCAATCCCCAGTCCCTTCATCTCAAGGCCTGGCTACTCAAGGCATAGAATTTCCAGATCTAGGCCTTTCACAACAAGTGAAGGATATTCTTCTGGCTTCCAGAAAACCTTCCACAAGGCATTCTTTTGCTTTTAAGTGGAAGAGGTTCTCAGTCTGGTGTTCCCAGAGGGGTCTTAATCCCCTCTTGGTACCAATAGAGTCCCTTCTGGACTATCTCCTTCACTTATCAGCTTCTGGTCTCAAGACCAATTCTGTTAGTCTATCTTAGTGCTATTGCTGCATCTCATAAACCCTTCGATGGACAACCAATTTCCTCTCATCCTCTTGTTTCAAGATTTATGAGGGGTCTTCTTTTAACAAAACCTCCCATCAAACCACCTCCGGTGGCATGGGATCTTAATCTTGTTCTGGGTCAACTCATGAAGCCACCCTTTGAACCTTTAGCTACTTCGGAGCTAGTTTCTTTCATGGAAAGTCATTTTCCTAATTGCTATCACTTCTGCAAGACGCATTAGTTAACTGCAGGCTTTAGTGGCTGACCCGCCTTATATGAGGTTTCATCATGGCAAAGTAGTCTTGAGGACTCATCCTCATTTTATGCCAAAGGTGGTATCACCTTTTCATTTAAACCAGTCGGTTTATCTCCGTCTTCTTTCCTAGGCCTCATGCCTCCAGCGCGGAAAGAAATCTTCATACCTTAGATTGTAAGTGGGCTCTGGCTTTTTATCTTCACAGAACTCAGCCATTTAGAAAGTCTTCTCAACTTTTTCTGGCTTTTGACTAGTCATTTAGGACTTCAAGTCACTAAGAGAACTCTCTGTAAGTGGATTGCAGACTGTATTTCCTTTACCTATCCGAGTAAAGGAATCCCTCTTGAAGGCCATGTCACGGCTCATAATGTCAGAGCCATGGCAGCCTCAACAGCTAATCTTTGTTCAGTTGCTATTGATGAGATCTGCAAAGCAGCAACTTGGACTTCTGTACATACTTTCACTGCCTACTATTGTTTAGACAAGGACTCCTGTTGGCATGCCTTGTTCGGTCAGGCTGTTCTACAGCATCTCCTCCATTCCTAGATCAACTCCTTCCAACCATCCACTCCTGGATGCCTGAGGTCCCTGGGAGGAAGCATGGCCCATCTTACTTAGATCCGCAACATGCTGGGGTCATCCCTAGGCATTTTTAGCTGGGGAGTCCCCATATTTATTTATTTATTTACATTCTCTTATATACCACGCTATTCTGCATCAGTGTGGTTTACATTGAACAAACTGAAATTACATTGAAATATGTGAAGACTACATTCTTGCTTGTTCCTGGAGATAGCATAGTTGCTCACCTGTAACAGGTGATCTCCGGGAACAGCAGGAATAAGTTTTCACAATCCACCCACCTCCCCTAGGAGTTGTCTTTCTCTCTCTTTCTATTTCTCTTCTACTTCTCTCCTTTGGTCTCAGCTTTCAATTCAACTGAAGTGAGAGAGGTAGTTGGGCGGGAAGGCAGCATGCATGCGTGGTGGGATGCTCCCAAAAGCTTTCCTTTTGGACGCTGGGGAGTGTTCCCGCGCAGGCTCCGTTGGTGTAGACGGTACCCATATGTGAAGACTTATTCCTGCTGTTCCCGGAGATCACCTGTTACAGGTGAGTAACTACGCTTTACAACTATTTGATAAATTGAAGAGTAGCAAATCACCTGGACTAGATGGTATACATCCAAGGTTGTTGAAAGAACTGAAACATGAGATTGCAGACCCTACTATTAGTATCTGAACTCATTGAGATCATCTGTAGTACCTGAAGACTGGAAAGTGGCCAATGTAACTCCAATTTTTAAAAAGGGTTCCAGGGATGATCTGAGTAACTACAAACTGGTAAACCTGATGTCAGTACTTGACAAAATGGTAGAAACCATTATAAAGAATAAAATTACTGATCCCATAGATAGTCATGGTTTAATAAGAGAAAGCCAACATGGATTTAGCCATGGAAAATCTTGCCTTACTTATCTATTATATTAACAGGCATATTAACAAGTGAATAAACAGGTAGACATTGTGTATCTGGATTTTCAGAAAGCCTTTGACATGGTCCCTCATGAGAGACTCTTGGTGAAATTAAAAAGACATTTGATTTGAAGACTAAATGGCCAATTTGCTCAGTGGAGAAAGATAAATAGTAGAGTACCGCATGGATCTGTGCTGGGCCCCACTGCTTTTTAACATATTCATAAATGATCTGGAAATGGGAGTAACGAGTGAGGTGATCAAATTTGCAGATGACAAAAAATTATTCAAAGTTGTTAAAACCGAAGAGGATTGTGAAAAATTGCAAGAGGACCTTGATAAATTAGAAGACTGGACGTTCAAATGGCAAATGAAATTTAATGTGGACAAGTGCAAAGTTATGCACCTAGGAAAGAAGAACCTAAACTATGGTTACACGATGCAAGGCTCCACATTATGAACCACCACTCAGGAAAAGAATTTAAGTGTCATTGTGTATAATATGTTGAAACCCTTTGCCCAATGTGCAGCGGCAGCCAAGAAAGCAAATAGAATGCTAAGAATCATAAGGAAAGGAATGGAGAATAAAACAAAGGATATTATAAAGCCTTTGTATCATTCCATGGTGTGAACACACCTTGAATATTCTGTGCAATTCTGGTCGCTGTATCTTAAAAAGGATATAGAAGAATTAGAAAAGGTACAGAGAAGAGCCACCAAAATAATAAATGGAATGGAAGGATAACACCTATGAGGAAAGGCTTTAAAAGATTAGGGCTCTTCAACTTGGAAAAGAGATGGCTGAAGGGGGGGATATGATAGAAGTCTATAAATTCATGAACGGAATGGAATGGGTAAACATAGGTCGGTTGTTTGCGCCATCAAAAAATATAAAGACTAGGGGATATGCAATGCAGCTACAACATAGCCCATTTCAGACTAATAAGAGAAAATATTTTTTAACTTAATGCGTAATCAAACTCTGGAATTCGTTACCGGAGGATGTAGTAAAAGCTGTTAACGTAGCTGGGTTTAAAAAAGGTTTGGACAAGTTCCTGGAGGAAAGGTCCATAAACCATTATTAAAGAGGACATAGGACAAGCACTGTGGAACCTGCGTGCCTTTTGGGAGCCTGCTATTTATGACCTGGATTGGCCACTGTTGGAAACAGGATACTTGGCTTGATGGACCTTGGTCTGGCCCAGTATGGCAGTTCTTATGTTCTTAGTCAGTGTCCCTGTTGATGTTCTCAGTTTTGAGCTAAGATCCAGTGCTTCCGGCTTTACACAAAGGGGGGGGGGGGGTCACACATCCACAGGGTTTTTAAATTGAGTGAAGGGTTCAGCAGTTGGATTCATTTGATTCTTGGAGGACTGCGCAAGAGGGAGGTGGCCTCCAAGGCAGCATTTACCTGTTGTGCTAAAGGAGGCTATGACATCTGCCTAACTGCGCAAAGGGTGGAAAGTTATGTCAGAACCCAGGGCCCTTTCCTCCAGGGGTCAGGCTACTTCAGAAGTGGGGTTTGGCTTAGGGCCACCCTTTGAGATTTTGTAAGGCCGCGGGGAGATCATCCCTACATTCTTGCACATGTCATCTGGAGGTTCAGGGGAAGGCACCATTGCAGTTGCAAGTACTGCTGGCCGGGCTCTCCTGTTGCACCTGTCCTTGGTTACTGCTTTGTACATCCCATATCTGGATTGGACTGGAGGGATGATGAGGATGGTGAAAACAGGCCTTTACTTGAGTCCCTCCAGTCCAGTCCAGTCCAGGACTCATCCTGAGTATTTCTTTTTTTGTAATTTAAAGTTTTTATTGAAAAAGCCATTACATAATTCACAATAAAATGTAACCTTTTTTTTTAGTCCAACATCACAGCTCAGTGCTGTCAATATATCTGTCCTTCAGAGAGGCCCACAACACCAGTCAGTCACCATATTAACTTCAACACCTTTATCTTACATAATCACATTTGTAGCACTAATAGTTCTGAAGTCAGAGTTTTACAAAAACCTAATTTTTGAGTTTGAAACTCCTTTTTTTTGTCTCCCATTACATGAAACCTACCCTCCTCCCCCCCCAACCTGACTGCTCTTGAATCCCCAATTCCATTAACCCAACAAAACCTACCTGTTTTCATTCCCTGCCGCTTAATAAAGCTCGTTGAGTTACTCAATGATCCTTCATGAATCCATCCCCCGGTATTGACCACATCTTCTGGTGCTTACTCGCTTGCTTGTGTCTCAACACTGTGATTCTACTCCATCTATAGATGTCATGCATCATGGCCCATGATTCTGAGATTACAGGTGGGTCGCTCTGCCTCCATCTTCTTGTGATCAACCTCCTTGCCGCCTCTGTACCAAGGGCAACCAATTTCAAGATGTCTTCTACAGCCTGTTTTGGATTCCCCTAGTTTAGCAGTCTTCAAACGGTGTTGCACTCCAAAATACAGCCAAAAATGACTAGGCTACTTCCCAAAACCCTGGATTTTTGGGTATGCCCGCCAAGTATGGAAAAACGTCCCTTGCTGTCCACATCCTCTCTAATAGTTACCTGATCTGCAACCCCACCTAGCTAGCCTGTCTGAAGCTAAGTATGCTTTATAGAGAATATTGTAGCAATTTTCCTGATCTCTAGGAACAAGCAGGAATAAGTCATCACATATGGGTACGTCGGTACCGACGGAGCCTGCGTGGGAAAGCTCCCCAGCTTTTCAAATGAAAAGCTTTTGGGGCCTCCCACTGCACATGCGCGCTGCCTTCCCGCCTTCCTGACCAGCTCTCCTCAGTTCTTCTTTTTCCGCGGAGCCAGCAGGTCGTGTTCCTGTCACCGCTGAAGAATTTGTTACTTTTGTTTGTTTCTTTAGACCGCGTACCTGCCTTCCCCATACCGATACCGGTATCGCCGGTCTTTCTTTCTTTCTATATACAAAAAAAAAAAAAAAAAAAGATTTTTTTATTTTTTCTTCAGCACAGCTTGGTACCCGGTGTTAGGCCTTAAGGCCTACACAATTTCTCCTCATGGAGAAGCCAGTCCCTGGTTTCAAAAAATGTACCAAATGCAGTGCTGTTATTTCTGTCACAGACACCCATGAATGGTGTCTCAAATGTTTGGGACCTGAGCACTCTATACCGGACTGCCCATCCTGCACCCAGATGTCTAAACGCGGTTTGCAGAACCGGGCTAACAAGCTCCATGTGCTGTTTCCTTCAGAAGCATCACAGTCATCCAGGTCTTCCTCTCCGGATGGATCTCAGGTAACCAAAACTTCTGTGGGCAAATCCTCTAAAAGCAAATCTCTTTCTAAAGATCGAGAGGCTCTCAGTTCTGAGTTCGAGGATTCTGCCCAGGCCAAAAAACCCCGGCGGGAGGTTCCGGTCTCCAAAGCAATCATGGGGTCACAGGTTGACATCGATGGCACGGCCTCGACAGATCACCTGTTGGACTGCTCTGGGGTACCGGCCCATACCGGTACCGACATCCAGGCAGTAGTGGCTTCTATGGGCAGTACTGTCCAGACCATGCAGCAGGCCGTACTGGCCTTCATTAAGGCTGCGACGCCCTCGGTACCGATTTCATCGGTACCGACCCCGGTTCCGGTATCTACACCGGAACCGAGACCATCGACTTCTAAACATCGATCGGTTTCGCATACCGGATTCCGGCTTTCGCCCGGTACCGATCCCATGCCCGATACGCCCGATGTCGATACCGATCGGTATGCGTATCGTACATTGGAAGCACAGAAAGAGTACTCAGATTCTTCTGATGAATTTAATTCATCTGATGACTCTGTTGAGCTTACTCTTCCTGAGGAGCCCTCTTCTCCCAAGAGGAGGATGTCTCCCCCAGAGGATTTATCCTTTCAGGATTTCATTGTTGATGTAGCTAAAGCACTTTCTATTACTACATCTTCTGAAAGAGAACCCAGATCAAAAAAATTGGACATTTTAGGATACTCAAAAGCTCCTAAAGAGGCAGTCACTCTGCCTGTCCATGAAATCCTTCAAGAACACTTGATGGATTTGTGGGAGACTCCTTTAACACTGTCTCCCCATTCCCGCAGGTTGGACACCATGTATCGGGTCCCTCCTTCACCTGGGTTCCAAAAAACTCAGCTGCCTCACCACTCCATTGTGGTGAAGTCTGCCATGAAGAAAATAAAGAGTCCTAAAAGGCATTCTTCTACCCCTCCAGGGCGAGAATGTAAGAACCTAGACTCTTTTGGAAGAAAGATGTTCCAGGCTAGTATGCTTATAGCCAGAATCAACTCTTATAGCCTTTATATGGGCATGTATCTTGGGCAACTTGCCCTAAAAATACAGAATTTTGCCCCCTTTATCCCTGATGATCAAAGGGCGGACTTCTTTTCTATGGTGAGACAACTTTCAGAGGTCTCCAAGTTCTCCAACAGGGCAGCCTTTGATTCTTTCAAGGTTGCAGGCAGAGCTTCGGGAATTGCTATTGCAGCCCGACGTCTCGCTTGGCTCCAGGCTTCTAACCTAGAACCCTGGGTTGTAGAAGGCCTCAGAAATCTGCCCTGTACAGGTGAGAACTTATTTGGGGAAGACTGGCAGATTAAAGCTGCTCAAATGGATGCAGAAAATGCCACTCTAGATAGACTTTCCAAGTCTACTTCTACCCCTACCAAAAAGAAGCCTTTTAAAAGGCCTTACTATAAAAAGACCAGATTTCCCACAAATACTGGCCAGCAATCTGCTCAGCCTCGCCTTGCGGCTAAGCGTCAACAATCTAAGCAGGTAAAGTCAAAGCCTGCAGTGTCTGCTACATCCCAGCAGGCTCAACCCCCTCAGGGGTTTTGACTTCCCTCTAGAGAACTTGCCGTTTCTGGCTCTAGCACAACCAGAGCCCCTCACCATTCCTGGAAGGCTAGCTCACTTTGCTCCCAGATGGGAGCAAATAACATCAGAGCAATGGACCCTCTCTATTATCCGAGAAGGCTACTAACTTCATTTCTCCAGCCTTCCTCCCCATACCATGGTGAGGCAATTCAGTTCTCCCCCATCTCTTCTGACCCTGTTGGGTCAGGAAGTCTCTTCTCTTCTTGCCCAAGGGGCAATAGAGGAGGTTCCTCCTCCACAACAGGGGTTAGGTTTCTACTCCCCTTACTTTCTCATAACAAAGAAGACAGGGGGCTTCAGACCTATCCTAGATCTGAGAGAATTGAACAGGTTTCTATTCAAGGAGAAATTCAAAATGCTCTCTCTGGGCCTTCTCCTTCCATACCTTCAGAGTCAGGATTGGCTTTGTTCTCTAGATCTCAAGGATGCGTACACTCATATACTCATCCATCCATCCCACAGAAAATATCTAAGATTTCTGTTCCAGGGAAAACATTTCCAGTACAGAGTACTACCCTTCGGTCTGGCCTCTGCTCCAAGAGTCTTCACAAAATGCATGGCAGTCGTAGCCGCATTTCTCAGAGGCATGGGAATCTTTGTCTTCCCATATCTGGACGACTGGCTCATCCGAGCTCCATCTCAGTCAGAAGCCCAGATTTCTCTGGACCGTGCAAGGCGTATTCTTCAATATCTGGGACTTGTGGTAAACATTCCCAAATCCCAACTCATCCCTACTCAGTCTCTGGAATTCATAGGGGCCCAATTGGACTCCACCACTGCAAGGGCCTACCTCCCTCTGGTCCGAGGCCAAAGGCTAATAAGCTTGGCCTCCCAAGCTCAGTCCAGAAGTCACTTGTCAGCCAGAGAAATGCTGCAACTTCTGGGCCACATGGCCTCCACGGTTCATGTGGTGCCCTATGCTCGTCTCCATATGAGAGCAGCTCAATGGACATTGGCCACCCAGTGGTCTCAAGCATCGGGACTGCTGTCAGACCAGGTACTCACCTCAAAACGTCTGTTTTGGTCTCTCCAGTGGTGGACATCCTCCAAAAATCTGTTGTTGGGGACCCCCTTCCAACCTTCGTTGCCCCAAGCAACCCTCACAACAGATGCCTCCCAAACAGGGTGGGGAGCTCATCTTCAACATCTCTCCACTCAGGGAATCTGGTCTCCCCAAGAGACCACCCTTCATATCAATCTTCTGGAACTGCGAGCAATCTTCCTTGCCCTCACAGTCTTCCATACCCTCCTTGCCAACCTGACTGTCCTAGTTCAGACAGACAATCAGGTGGCCATGTTTTATATCAACAAACAAGGAGGGACGGGCTCTCTGTCGCTTTGCAACGAAGCTCTCAGATTATGGGCCTTCGCCAGAGAGCACCAAATTCATCTTCTGGCAGTATATCTTCCAGGAGTTCAAAACTCTCGGGCAGACAGACTCAGTCGAGTTCTGCTCCCACACGAATGGTCCCTTCATATGGACCAGATATGCAGAATCTTTCAGGAATGGGGGACCCCGGACATAGACCTCTTTGCAAGTCCGTGGAATGCCAAACTTCCCCGGTTTTGTTCCAGGACTCCGTGTCACGGAGCTCAGGCCAACGATGCCTTTCTCCTGCATTGGGGTCAGGAATTCCTGTACGCTTTTCCACCCATTCCTTTGATTCCCAAGACTCTGTTCAAAATTCAGAGGGATCACGGATCCATGATCCTCATTGCTCCACGCTGGCCACGCCAAGTGTGGTTCCCTCTCCTTCTACAGCTCTCCCAGGGCTCCTCCCTGGACCTGGGAGCTGCACCAGACCTTCTGTCTCAGGAGCAGGGGACTTTGTGGCATCCAAACCCCAAGTCCCTACATCTCCGAGCTTGGTTACTGAAGGCTTAAGCCTTCAAGAGTTTAATCTTTCTCAACCAGTGAAAGATATCCTTTATGCCTCTAGGAAACCCTCTACCAGGCGTTCCTATGCTTTCAAATGGAAACGTTTTTCCATTTGGTGTGCCCAACAGGGTCTTGACCCTCTGGCACTTCCATTGAATTCTCTACTAGACTATCTCCTGCATCTCTCCAATGCAGGCCTCAAGACGAGTCCATTTAAGTGCTATTACAGCATCCTTAAAACCTATAAATGGACAATCTGTTTCCTCTCATCCTCTTATTGCAAGATTCATGAGAGGCCTAACCCTCACTAAGCCTCCCATCCGGCCTCCTCCGGTAGCATGGGACTTGAATTTAGTTCTGGGTCAACTTATGAAGCCACCTTTTGAACCGTTGGTATCTACCTCCCTGAAATTTCTTTCTTGGAAGGTCCTTTTCCTTATTGCAGTCACTTCGGCTCGCCGCATCAGTGAACTGCAGGCTTTGGTGGCAAATCCACCTTATACCAGATTTCATCATGATAAGGTGGTCCTTAGGACGAATCCCCACTTTATGCCTAAAGTGGTCTCGCCTTTTCATCTTAATCAAGAGGTATATCTACCTGTCTTTTTTCCGGCTCCTCATGCATCCAGTGCAGAGAGGAACCTTCATACTCTTGACTGTAAAAGAGCTCTCGCCTTTTACCTCAGTAGAACTCAGCCACATCGAAAGTCTTCTCAGCTTTTCGTGGCTTTTGATCCTTCTCATTTGGGACTTCCAGTCACCAAACGCACACTTTCCAACTGGATTGCTCAGTGTATTTCCTTTGCTTACCAGAGTAAGAACATTTCTCTGGAAGGCCATGTCACAGCTCACAATGTGAGAGCCATGGCCACTTCTATGGCTCATCTCCACTCTGTATCCATAGATCAGATCTGTCGAGCAGCCACTTGGGCCTCGGTGCATACCTTCACAGCCCATTACTGCTTGGACAAGGACTCCCGCCGGGATGCCTTGTTTGGTCAGGCTGTCCTCAAACACCTGTTCCATACTTAAACAACTCCTGCCCACCTTCCCAGAATGGATGCCTGAGATCCATCCGAAGATGGTTACCCTTGGAGGGGGATCTCCCAGGCATCTCAGCTAGGGAGTCCCCATATGTGATGACTTATTCCTGCTTGTTCCTAGAGATAGCACAGTTACTTACCTGTAACAGGTGATCTCTGGGAACAGCAGGAATTAGTCATCACAACCCACCCACCTCCCCTAGGTGTTTGTCTATCTATTCCTCTATCTTCCTGTCCTCTCTCTCTCTATTGTCTCAGCTTTAAACTCGAACTGAGGAGAGCTGGTCAGGAAGGCGGGAAGGCAGCGCGCATGTGCAGTGGGAGGCCCCAAAAGCTTTTCATTTGAAAAGCTGGGGAGCTTTCCCGCGCAGGCTCCGTCGGTACCGACGTACCCATATGTGATGACTAATTCCTGCTGTTCCCAGAGATCACCTGTTACAGGTAAGTAACTGTGCTTTATTGGGCTGAAACATTCATCTGTTTCATCAGTTGATAAATCTGTCTTCAGTTTTCCTTCATGCCTCACTCCTGGAGATCTCTTTACCACCCTTTTTGGAAAGTCCATTGAGCAGAAACCCATAAAGTCCTGCAAGTAAGCCACTCCCTCCCTGATGTTTCTCATATACACTCTCTAAGGGGGAGGCCTCTCTAAACAGTCCCTTCTCCTCAGTGACCCAACAAAATGTTTCAACTTCTCCACTCTAAATCCATCCCCAATAACCAAGTGGAATTGCTCTTGCAGTTGTTCAATCATCTTTATTTTCCCCCCTTCCAAAAGTAGTTGTCTCACTGTTTCCAACCCTAGCTCCATATGTACACTAGTGTCATCAAAAAGATGACATGCTCAGTCTCCAAGCTGCTGGAAGAGGGTACACTACCCAGAGCTGTGGGACTGGACTGGACCTAATAGCAATGTTCGAGTCAGCCAAGGCCTGACGGTTTTTCAGCAGAAGAAGAGAGGAAAGGCCTGGATGCTCTAATTCAGCAGTGGCTTGAAGAGGGTCTTCTCTGTTTTTCCCCATGGGCGCTCATAGGCTGGTTAGTGCAATGGCTAGAGGCGCACCGGGGATTTGTAATTCTGATGGCACCAGACTGGCCGAGGTGCCCGTGGTATGTTGACCGGATTTGGATACTGGCGGATTGACTGTGGTGGCTTCTGGTTGAAAGGACCTTTTGACGCAGGAGCCGCTTCGCATTCCCCAGGTGGATCAATTCTCGCTTATGGCATGACTCTTGAAAGGGCGAGGTTGAAGAAGAAAGGATAATCGGACTCAGGAATAGCTACCTTGCTACAAGCCCAGAGGTGGTCTATGAACCTGGCATGCATCTGCTTAGGGCGCATCTTTGAATCATGGTGCGGAGAGAGGCAGGGGCGCCCTTCCACTGCCACCATCCTGGACATCTTGGTGTTCTTGTAATCCGGTTTTGATAAGGGTCTAGCTGCCAGTTCCTTGAGGGTGCAATTGGCGGCGATTTCCGATTATCGTGGGAAAGTTCATGGAGTGCTGTTGGGTACACACCCAGACGTGCTGAGCTTTCTAGGGGCTGTTACCTCTATCTGCCAAAGAGGGAAATGGTACTGCCTTGGAATCTCAATCTGGTGCTGACGGTGCTGTTTGGGGAACCCTTTGAGCCACTGAATCGAGCTTTCCTGAAGGATTTGACTCTGAAAATGGTATTCCTGGTGACTATTTGCTCGGCACGCAGGATTTCGGAGCTTTGGACCCTGTCATGCCAGGAGCCATTCCTTTTCTTCTCCAAGAAGAAAGTGATCCTGTGCCTGGTACCTTCATTTTTACCCAAGGTGGTGTCAGCATTTCATGTAAATCAGGCCGTTTCCTTACCGGCTCTAGCGAGCGCGGATGTGGGCGAGAGCGGATATGGGCCCTTCCACTCCACAGTTGGGCCACTTGGAAGTGAAGGCGTGTGAAAAGGGCATTGTCCTTTCAGAGATCGGACCGTCTGTTGATTCTGTTTGACGGGTCTTGCAAAAGTGAGGCAGCAGCTAAGCCTCCATTTCCAGATGGATCAGTGAAGCAATCACATCTGCATACATCTTGAAGGGTAGAGCAGTGCCGGCGGGGTTGCAGACGCATTCCACAAGGGCTCAGGCAGCCTCATGGGCATAGTATAGGTTAGTTCCACGGGTGGATATCTGTAGGGTAGCATACTTTCTCTGAACATTTTCGCCTGGATGTCCAGGCGGCGGTGGACGCTCGTTTCGGATTGGCAGTGCTTCAGACTGGTTGTGCGGGTCCCTCCCATTAGTTTAACTGCTCTGATACACCCCATTGGTGCGGGACTGGACTGGAGGGACGATAAGGAAAGAGAAATTAGACTTACCTGCTAATTGTTGTTCCTTGAGGAATTCCAGTCCAGTCCCGTCCCGGAACCCTCCCTGAGTGCTTTCTGTGATAATCTATGCACACCCCGTTCCTGAAGCTGGTTCCCTTGGTGGAGGAAGTGGCCAGGGGGATCCGGGGACGTATGTGTAATCAGTGTTTGGGGGAGGGGCAGACCAGACGAGCTGTCGGTTTCTTGCTTCCTGCTAGTTGGAGTTACTCAAGCGCTCAACAGGTAGGCCTCTCCATCCTGGAGGGGGGACGGGGTATCCTTTCCAGGGGATAGAAGGGATACTAGTTTATTTAGACATAGAAGTGTTTGTTGCATGTTTAATTATTCCTTATCTGTTATTCCAGTTTAGTCCTCCACCACTGGGTAGTGCACCTCCTCCTGCAGCATGGAGACTGGATATATCAGAATCATGACATCACTGGATGTAGCCTGTTGGTCTCTCCCATCAGCCCCAGTGTGTCCAGTCTCCATGCAGCAGGAGGACGTAGTGAGTGTAGGTGCTGGACTCACTAGAGTACAGATAAGGAGCTTAGTAAAGCTAGGTGTTAATCATAAACATCTTCAAAATGAAACACACGAGTTCTGCAACAAGCCTCCATGCCCTCTTACTCCATGATATCAGCAACAGACCAAAAAGATTATCCACTTCAAACACCCTCAATACCCCAAGAAATTACTCTAAATCATGCAAATGTACGTCACAAAGAGCAATTTCTTTGGCTGCCCCTTTAATTTGGAACTCTCTCCCTCCTGACTTACGTTCAATTGATGTTATAAGTGACTTTCGTAAGCAATTAAAAACTACATTTTTCATTGAACACTATGAATCAACAATTTGACTAGATATCTATTGTATATATTATATAAATAACTTACTATATTGTTAACCCTTGTTATTTTTCCTACATTACCATGTGCTGTTATGTCTACTGTATATGTTTCCCTTGCTTATACCTTTGTATTTCTTGTAACCGCTTTGATTGAAGGGAAAGGCGGTATAAAAACTTGTTAAATAAATAAATAAATAAATATCTTAAGATTTAATTTTTTCCCTATAATTGTTTGGGGGGTTTTTTTGTTTTGGGATAGTTACCAAAAAAAAAAAAAAATTTGGGCAAGGTTTGAACAGCTCCTGGGGCCCCCCGATCCTTCTCTTGAGCCTGCTCAGGTGGCGGAAGCTGTTCTCCCCATCCTGATCTAAACGGAGGGGAGTTGAACAGAGGTTGGCTGGTTTGGACGGTGAGGCCCAGAAAGCCACATGATGGAAAGGGGACAGTCATCGGGGACCGGCAAGCCCTCTCCGCGGTCGCTGCTCAGGCCTGGTAGCAGCAACACGGGTTGCAGGGCAGTTGAGCACGGCAGCGTAAGAGATCGCCGGAAGGCATCTTTAGACCGGAGCGGGTGAGTGTTTTGGAGAGCCGCGCTCCGGCGCAGAGGCTGAAATTCCGTTTTTGGGTTTCAGCGGTGACAGCCAGAAGCGGCAATTTTCGGCGGCCTCTTTTGCTGCGCATGTTGAACTGCGCAGGGGGACGGTGGCGGGGACCAACGGCAGCTCCACGTGGCATCCACAAGCCTCCCAGAAGGCTGCTTCTGATTAGAGCTCAGCTAATTTGGTTTAATTTGGTTTAATTTTGTTCAGATTCAAATCTTATCCTCTGAGCCTAGCTTAATCTCAGTTAAAAAAAAAAAAAAAAAAAAAAGAATAAACAACCTCTTTCTTTTTTCCTTTCTGGGGCTTAGGGCTCATGCCTTCTCGTCTGCGGTGCTTAGTGTGTGGCACTCGCAGAGGCGCGATATTGGAGACCGGAGTCTGCAGGGGCTGCACTGCGGTCTCAACCTCAGTGGAACAGGAGATCCCAAGATAAGCCAGGCGAGGGGGCTCAGCTTCCCTCACCAAGGGACGATGAAGAGGCTCTGCTAGACCATCCATCTGGATCCCCCTTGCTGAGCCAAGCTGGGCCAGCTACCCAGGTGGTACCCGCAGATCCCGGGTGGGCTCGGGGATTCTTTTCCCCTGACTTCGTGCTAGTGATGCACCAAGCTTATTGTATGAGACAGCAGGGGGCACTACTGGACCGGTTACCGTTAGCAGTGGGAGTGCAGCAGGCAGCTGCGGTAAGGCCGGGGAGTACACTAGGAAGGCCTCTTAAGAGGACCCGACCTTTGGAGGAACAACCTTTGGATACAGATTGTCCCAAGATGGAGGAAGGAGAGTACGAGCCGGAATCAGGAATGGATGAGCTGGAAGACAGAGATACCGGAGCCCGAAGACCAGGCTAGAATCATTAGAGTATTTAGGAAGGAAGAGCTTATGTCGCTCATTACAGAGTCTCTACAGGTGCTCAATCTTGCTCCTAACCAGCCGGTGGAAGAGGAGGGATTGGAGGACTCTCTCATTCAGGCAGTGCGGCAAACTCAGGCGGTTTTTCCTGTTCACCGCATGATTGATCGGATGATCCAAGATGAATGGGATCTGCTTGAGACCGGGTTGCGAGGAGTTAGAACTATGGATAGGCTCTACCCCTTAGCAGACAAGGAAATGGAGAGATTCCGCTCACCATGGGTTGATGCGGCTGTATCGGTGGTCACAAAAAAGATGACTATTCCAGTGGAAGGCAGTGCGGCCTTAAAGGATCAGCAAGACAGAAAGGTGGACAGTTTGTTGAAACAAGCCTTTGACGTTAATGCCCTAGCTTTGCAAGCTTCCATATGCGGGGCTTGGGTAGCGAGGGCTTCCCTCAGGTGGTCACAGCGCGTACAATAGGCGCCTCAACTGGCGCAGGAGCACGTAATGGATGGGACACGGCTGGAGTCAGGTTCAGCATATTTGGCGGATGTCCACTATGATTTGATTAGAGCATTGGCAAATAGTATGTCTTCGCTGGTGGCAGCGCGCCGTCATCTGTGGTTAAGAAATTGGGCAGCAGATGGGTCATTCAAGTTGCGCCTTAGCAAACTTCCTTTTAGGGGTAAATTGTTTGGTGAAGATCTGGATAAGTTAAGGATTTGGGGGAGTCCAAAGGCGGTAGGCTTCCGGAGGACAAGCCTAAACAAGGGAGGCCCCTGCCGTCTTCGCGGGGCAGTTCAGGGACTTTAGGCGTTTTCAGACCTCCAGATTGGGTAGTTTCCAAACTTTTCAAAGAGGAAGATTCGCCTCCAGAGCACAAGGATTTCGGGGGTTTCGAGGTGCAGGTAGAGGTTTTGCAGCCTCATCCTCTGCGGCAAACCGCAAACCACAATGAAATGAGGCGGGCCCAGACAGGAATTCAGTCCATAGGAGGGCAGCTACGGGAGTTTCTTCCTGCCTGGGTCCAGATAACCTCCGATCAGTGGGTGTTGGAGGTAATACGTGAGGGCTACGCTCTAGAGTTTGCGCAACGGGTAATAGACTCTTTTGTCCTTTCCCCTTGCATGGGACAGCAGAGAATGCTGGTGGTCCGGCAGACATTGGATCGTCTCTTGCAGTTAGGAGCGGTGGTGCCGGTCCCGCAACAGCTCTACGGCATAGGTCGTTACTCTATTTATTTCGTAGTACCAAAAAAGGACGGGGCTCTCCGTCCTATCCTGGACCTCAAGGGAGAAAATCCGTGTCTGCAGGTGTCTAATTTTCGAATGGAAACCTTGCGATCGTTAATTGTGGCAGTCCGACAAGGAAAATTCTTGACCTCCCTAGACCTTACCGAGGCATATTTGCACATTCCGATCAGAGCGGCTCAAAAGCAGTTCCTTTTTTTTTTTTTTTTTTTTTAAATTTTTATTTATAGAAATAATGCATTTATACAGTAAATTTACAGTATAAGGAAATTGAGAAAATTGAACCAAAAGAATATTATAAGGCAAACATAATACATTCAGCCCACGTCTCGGGGAAAACGTACATTTAAATATAATCAATATACAATTTGAAGGAAAACAAAGCAAGGGAATTACACCACTAAGGGAAAATCCCTAGCCTACTAAACAGTCTGGTGAGACCCCCTCCCTATCCTTAGCTGAAAGTAGAAAACAGAAAAGAAAATTAGGAAGTCAGTGTGCCTTTTCCCTTTCAAGGATCCATTTCTCTAAATCTGAAGATGACAAAAATACAAATTTATCATACCCTAAAGTGACACAACATTTATAGGGATATCTTAAAAAGAAAGTCGCCCCAAGAGCAAGAATTCTAGTTTTAAACACCAGGAAATCTTTCCTACGTAACTGTGTAGCACGTGATACATCCGGAAAAATTGAAATTCGATCCCCACAGAATTTCATTTCTTTCTTCTTAAAGTATGCTTTAAGAATCGCAATCTTATCCTCCTCAGAGGACAAGGTTACCAACAAAGAAGCCCGAGATAAAATATCATCCTGTGTGTCCTCTTAAAAAAAAAAAAAAAGAAAAGAAAAGAAAAGAAAAAAAAAAGCGGTCAAATTAAATTCTTCGGGAGCCAGAGGGACATCCCCTTCCTCATCTACAACGGCAATCGCAGTTTTAGAGGGAAGATAATAACATTTACTAACAACGATAGAATCAGCCAGTGGTAGAAGGGTGTCCTTAAGATACTTCCGAAATAAAATCAAAGGGTCAACATAGAACAAACAGGAAAATTAAGTACCCGTAAATTTTTAGAACGTGACATGTTTTCTAGATTTTCAAGTTTCTGGTGCATCATAAAACTATCTTTCACATCAACTGACTGAAATTCCTTAAAGGATTTAACTTGAACATCTATGTTCGTAACCACGGAACTCAAGGTTCCGACCTGAGAATCTAATGTCTGAAGCTTAACAACAGTATCCTTTGTAAATTGACAAAGCAAAGGAACAGTCTCAGTTAATATATGTTCCGTTCGAGATACAATTTGCCACACATCCAGCAGAGAAATCGTGGATATCATTGAGTCTTTAATGGGGGCAGCATGCTCCTTCCAGGATACCACTCTGGGGAGCTCACTATCCTGTTGGAGACTCACCGTGGTTTGAGGCTCATTAGACAGTTCTAAAAACCCTGGGGGAAGCTGAGGTGTTCGCTCCACTGAGCTCAAACTCGCTCCCTCGGACATAGGCAGAGGAAACACAGTACCTGATTCCGTTGCCCGTGGCGTGGAGATCACATGTTTATCAATGGCTCCCGCTGGAACCACATCTATCGAAATTTTCTTCTTTTGTTTCCCACCAGGCATTACTGTTCTTTAAACAGGCCCGCTCCTGCCGTGCTCCTTGGACACGCCCCTTAGGAAATGCCCACACAGCGCGCCGACGGCAGAGCGCCGTAGAAATGCAGTGGAACTTTTATCCGGTCCAGAAGATGTCAGCTGGGCTGCCCCACACCCGACGAAAGATCTCACAGCTGGCACTCTCTGCCTCCGTGGGAACCAGACAACAGAATGGACGCTCTCAGCTGAAAGCCTCTGCAAGACTCTTTTATCCGGTCCGGAAGATGACGTCAGCTGGGCTGCCCCACATCTGATGAAAGATCTCACAGCCAGCACTCTCTGCCTCAGTGGGAACCAGACAACAGAATGGACGCTCCCCAGCAGTTCCTAAGATTTGCTCTTCCTTGGGGGCATTTTCAGTTCCAGGCTTTGCCCTTCGGGCTGGCGACGGCTCCGTGTACCTTCACCAAGGTGGTGGTGGTGGTTGCGGCACTACGAAAAGAAGGGATTTTGGTTCACCCGTACCTCGACGACTGACTGATCCGGGCGAAGTCAGAGGCAGAGAACGTTCAAGTTACGAACAGGGTAATTGACTACCCAGCCGAGGCTCTGAAGGAACTCTGTGGCCAAAAGCAAGTTCATTCCATCTCAGGCCCTGGAGTACTTGGGGGTGCGGTTCAATACCCAGTGGGGAGTGGTGTTTCTACCAGATCAACGGGCTCTGGCCCTGCGGCAGTTGGTACGCAAGTTTGTTTCGACTCCAGCTCCGTCGGCTTGGTTCTATCTTCGTGTGCTGGGGACAATGGCGGCAACCCTCGAGGTAGTACCATGGGCCAGGGCGCACATGCGTCCACTGCAAAGGTCGCTGCTCTGACGTTGGTCTCATCAGAACGATTCTTTGAACAAGCGTCTACCCTGTCCGCTGCGGGTCAGACAAGTCTCTTCAGTGGTGGCTTCGCCCAGGCAGTCTGGCGGCGGGCATGCCACTGGAGCAGCCGCAGTGGGTTCCATTGTTGACGGATGCGAATCTCACAGGTTGGGGAGCGCTTCTCACAGGGAACTTGGAACGACCAGGAGGTTCAGTGATCGATACAACCGTCTGGAGCTGCGCGCGGTGTTCCTGGCTCTCCAAGCGTTCGAGGTCACATTGAAAGGGAGAGCGGTGCGAGTCCTGTCAGACAACTCCACGACGGCGACTTACCTCAATCGACAGGGCGGAACAAGAAGCACGGCCATGGAGGAGGAAGCAGGAGCTCTGTTTGCCTGGGTGGAGTCTTGTCTGCAAACTCTCTCGGCAGCACACATTGTGGGAACGGACAATGTGATGGCAGATTTTCT
Source organism: Ichthyophis bannanicus (assembly GCA_033557465.1). Classification (NCBI taxonomy): domain Eukaryota; kingdom Metazoa; phylum Chordata; class Amphibia; order Gymnophiona; family Ichthyophiidae; genus Ichthyophis; species Ichthyophis bannanicus. The sequence continues at coordinate 88,353,904 of CM066040.1, forward strand.
CAGCAGAGTTTGGGTGGACGCCGGAGAGTGGGAGTTTCATCCGGAGATCTTTGCGCAGATAGTCCGCAGATGGGGACCTCTGATAATGGATCTTGTGGCAACCTTTCAGGTGGCCAAGGTAAATCGGTTTTACAGTCGAAGGCGAGAAAGGATGTCGGAAGGCATAGACGCCCTGATGCAGCATTGGCCTTTGCCAGGTCTACTCTGTCTTCCCTCTGTGGGCGCTGATAGGGTGAGTAGTACAACGTATCAAGGCTCATCGGGGGAGAGTTTTGTTAGTAGCACCGGTTTGGCCGAGACGGCCGTGGTACGCCGACTTGATCCAGCTTCTCGACGGGGAGCCCTGGCGACCCCCGACAACCACAAGTCTCCTAATACAGGGTCCGCTTTGAATGCCTCAGGTGGATCGGTTCTCGCTTACGGCTTGGCCATTGAAAGGGCGAGGTTGAGAAGCAAAGGTTATTCTGGGGCGGTAGTTGTAACATTGCTTCGAGCTAGAAAGAGGTCTACTTCCTTGACATATGTGCGGGTATGGCGTATTTTTGAGGATTGGTGCTCACAGCGACAAGTCCAGGCATCCAAGGTTTCCGTGCCTATGGTGTTAAATTTCTTGCAGAACGGTTTTGAGAAAGGTTTAGCGGCTTGCTCGCTAAAGGTCCAGCTCGCAGCGCTGTCTTGCTATAGAGGTAAAGTCCAGGGAGTGGCCCTGGGCTCTCACGTGGAAGTGGTGCATTTCCTAAAGGCAGTTTCCAAGCTACGGCCTCCTCGCAGAGTGACAGTTCCTCCTTGGGACCTCAATTTGGTTTTAGAGGCGTTATCTAGGGAGCCTTTTGAGCCCTTGCATCAGGCCTCTCTCAAGGATTTAACTTTGAAGACAGTGTTTTTGGTAGCCATCTGTTCAGCACGATGAGTTTCGGAGCTGCAGGCGTTGTCTTGTTGAGAGCCGTTTTTGTCCTTTTCTAGGGAAAAGGTGGTTTTGAGACCGGTTCCGTCATTTTTGCCTAAGGTAGTTTCTCCTTTTCACTTGAATCAAGCAGTTTCGTTACCAGTGTTAGGAGCGTCGGAAGAGTCGTCTTCGGACCGTAGCCTTCGGCTCGATTAGACTTAAAGAGGGTTCTGCATCAATATTTAAAAGTTTCGGACACATTTCGCAAGTCTGACCGCTTGTTCGTTCTGTTTGGGGGTCCCCGTAAAGGGGAAGCGGCTGCTAAAGCTTTGATTTGTAGGTGGATCCGAGAAGCTATAAGTTCAGCTTATATCTTGCAAGGGTGTCAGGTGCCAGTGGGATTAAGGGCTCATTCTACTAGAGCGCAAGTGACGTCTTGGGTGAAGCACAGTTTGGTTCTGCCAGTGGAGATATGTCGAGCGGCTACTTGGTCGTCTCTTCATACATTCAGTAAGCACTATCGCTTGGACGTTCATGCAGCAAGCGATGCCTGTTTCGGGTCGGCAGTGTTACGATCCGGCTGGAAAGGTCCCTCCCAATGATAACTGCTCTGTTACATCCCAGTGGTGGAAGACTGAACTGGAGGACCAATAAGGAAAGAAATTAGACTTATCTGTTGTTGTTCCTTGAGGGACTCTAGTTCAGTCCTCATCCCGCCCGGGCTGGCCTATTCAGAGATTGGTTTCAGTTTGGGGGGAAAGCCGGTCACTAGTGGAAGGAAGACCTGATTAATTTCAAGAGTGTGGTGTTACTTTGCTTTGTCTTCTCTCTTTTTTTCTTCCTGAGTTGGCTCAAGGGACGGAGGGAGAGGGCATGAACTGGTTTTCTCCTTAAGGCAGTGGTTCTCAACCCTGTCCTCGGGACCCCACTAGCCAGTCGGGTTTTCAGGCTATCCACAATGAATATGAATGAGATATATATGCATTAGAAATAGCCTGCCAAACTGACTGGCTTGTGGCCCTCCAATGCTGGATTTGGGGACCCCGGCCTTACACCTCTGTCATTTAAGATTGTGAGTGGGCAAGGTACAGATGTCCAAGACATCAAAAAGATTAGATGGAATATGTCACATACCTCCTCGCCTCTCACCACCACCAAAATATTGTCTATTAGACAACTTTTTGGTGGTGGTGAGAAACTAGGAGGGATGTGACACATTCTATCTACCATTTTGATGTCGAGGACATCTGTACCTTGCCCACTCACAATCGTACTTGACAGAGGTGTACGGCAGGGGTCCCCAAATCCAGCACTGGAGGGCCACAAACCAGTCAGTTTGGCAGGCTATTTCTAATGCATATATATCTCATTCATATTCATTGTGGATAGCCTGAAAACCCGACTGGCTAGTGGGGTCCCGAGGACAGGGTTGAGAACCCCTGCCTTAAGGGGAAGAGTTTAAGTTGATAGTTAAGGTTGAGTTTAAGGTTGGCATTAATAATATAGCTACTTATTTGTTGCTCCTTTGAATCTGCTTTGTCAATAGTTCACTGGGGCTGATGGGAGAGACCAGCAAGCTACATTCAGTGATGTCACGATTTTGACATGTCCAGTCTCCGTGCTGCAGGAGGAGATGCACTACCCAGTGGTGGAGGACTGAACTGGAGACCCTCCAGGAGCTACAATTAGCAGGGAAGTCTAATTTCTCTTTTGTTGCTCCTCTGAGTCTGCTTTGTCAATAGGTACTAGGGCTGGTGGGCGGTGCCAGCTGCATATGTACACTAGTGTCATCAAAAAGATGACATGCTCAGTCTCCAAGCTGCTGGAAGAGGTACACTACTCAGAAGTGCGGGACTGGACTGGAGTTATTCAAGGAACAACAATTAGCAGGTAAGTCTAATTTCTCTTCAACATGGTGCCTGACCTCAGAAATTCTTAACTCCTCACTAGGGGAATTATTGGGAAGTCTGGGAATAAGCTTCCCAAAGAAAAGATGAAACAGTACTTTGGAGAATTCTGCATAACATTGTTTGTTGATATGCCAGAACCTTCTCCAATCGTAAAACCTTGTAAGGCCGTACAGGAGATTTTAAGGGATAGGCTTTATTGATGCATTCTGGCACTATCTACCTCTGTCTCTCTCTCATGTATAGAGCATATAGAGAGCTTTCGTTTGACCTGGCATGAATCATAGTCCCTAGGGCCCAGTATTTCAAGGAAACCATAGATTTAAAAGTCCCAAAGGGAAAGAGAAAGGTCCTTTCCTCACACTGTCCTTGTCCCACATTTTTTGGCCTGTATATTTCACAAGTATGGAACAAGATTTTTTCCTCGGAATTCAAGTGTCGCCTGACAGGCCATTCTTGGGAAGAATCTTCATTGGTTGGATGAAGAGGAGTCCATGTTTTTTTTTTCTGATCCTTCACCTCATCTCCAGAGGATCTATCATATTCAGAGTATTTTCAGAAAATGAGTCATCCCAGTATTGATAACAGGAGGAGTATGAACCCAGATCAAACACATTTTGGCTACTTTTGTGTATTAATACATCAAAATATTAGTGGCCATATCCATTCATATACTTCATCAAGACCTGTCAAACAGAATGTGGTAGAACTGGATCTTGTGTGGCCCGATAAGCAAAATGTTGGATCCCAAATCATCTACAGGATTTGACAAAGTTCATTTGCCCTGCCATTCTGTAGTTTAGTTCAGCATTTGATATACCGCCCCCCATTACATCGGTGCGGTTTACAATGTGACAAAAAGCAAAAAGGAAACAGAAAAGAAAAAGAACTACAATTCATAAATAGGATAGCAGGAGAAAAGCAACAATCGGTTCGATACACATACTAAGGGGAGGAAGGTCTGGGGGCCGGTCAGAGAATCAGGGAGGAAGGTTAAAAGCAGAGGCAAAGAGGTGAGTTTTCAGGAGGGAGCGGAATTTAGGGTAAGACTCCTCTAGACGTAGGGCTGTCGGAAGGGAATTCCAAAGGGATGGGCCAAGGTAGAAAAAGGCAGATTGTCTGATCAATTGTAGATGAGCCTGGGTCGGAGAAGGTAGATGAAGGCAGTTAACATGCACCGAATGGAGGCTACGGGAGGGAGTATGGAAAACCAATAAATCAGCTAAATATTGGGGACTACGTGAATAAATAGCACGGTGTACCAACGTGAGAACTTTGAAGTTGTGGAATCAGCTTTGAAAAGGAAGAAACAATTAGAAGAACACTTTAATCCTTGATCCCAAGCCCTTGAACATGATTGGCAAAAAGGTGTTTTGGGGACCATTGGGCCCTGTTTTTTTGTTTTGTTTTTTTTCTTTTTTTTAAGCAAATGGTCATGAAATCACAGCTCAGCAGATAAGACAATAAGTAAACTCTATAGCCGGCATTTAAAAAAAATAGTAATGTTTGCATAAAACCTGGATATTCAGCGCTGGTATTCAGATTTAGCGCTGGCAATCCAGGGCTGTCTGAATAGCAATAATTTTCAACCTGCTGTCTAGATAGCTGTGTATATTGCACTTAATAACTGATTTTTGCTCTCCTGAGTTATCCAGATAATTTTCTATTTTGTTTTGACTCTGCCCCAGAACTACCCTGGCACAGTCAGGATAGTTAAGGAGCACTATCTGGACTGTACCGCTGAATATCATGGTTAGCGGAGCTTATCCATTTAGCAGTTGCTGTTAATCAGGTAAGCTCCACTGAATATGGGGCCTAATGTTTTTTGTTTTACATTATGCCAAATAATTGTAATCTCAAACGTGCACGTTCCTTTTTTCTCCCTAATTAAAGCTAAACCTAATTCTCCTGTTCCTAACCATCTCTCCCCCAGGAGCAGCCTCTATTTCACCTTTGGTATATCAAGTTCTAATACTTTCTGGTGGTACAAAATGTGACTTTCAGCATTATTCTTTCAAGTATTTATCACCATGCATGGCAGTGAATCCAGATATGTATGTACCATGGCACATTGGCAGAGAATCCAGATATGTACCATCACACATTAAGAGAATTTCCTTTGACTGATATGGTATTTCCTGCTAGGTGTTCTCCAAAGCTGTGAGACTTTGTAGGAAAATTTACCATTGAATCATAGGAGAATCTACTGACCTCCAGTTTTTGAGAGAGCATTTTTTTGGCCAGCACTAAGCCGCCTTTCCATGTGGTTTCTTAAACTTACTATTAGAGGAGAGAGAAGACACATCATCCAAGAATATTTTTTCTGCTAAGGGCTGCAAATGAGGAATGTGATAGAATTAAGAAATCAAATTATGAGCATCCAGAAAACCCTGAAGATATCTACCAACGTTTTGTTGAGAGCGAGAGAGAGAGAGCGTTTCCAAATCGTCCCTCTAGACCAGTCCAGACAAGTGGGTTATGTTCCCCTACCAGCAGATTGGTGGAGACAAAGAATCATTGAAAAGCCCAGGCCTCGATGACATCACTCCCATGCCTCTATTCTCCTCAGCCACCAGAGGTCTCTTCAATATTTCTTTATCTCCAGCAGATAATGGATTGATTTTCTTCTCTCTGAAAATAATTCTGAAGTTTGAGACAAAAAGATTGATTAAACGTTCGTGGACAACCCTGCTCATCTCTGGCTTCTGGATTCTGCTCTTCTAATGTGGCAGCTCCTAAGTTGTCGCTGGAGGGATTGCATCCCCTCTCTACGCCAGGGGATGTGGTTATTCTGGCCTTTCCTACCTAAGGGCAGGAGGTGGTGGTGGAAGATGCTATGGGTAAAGATAACCAGCTAGCTGGAGGTTCCGGTGACTCTGCTGTGCACCGCTCCCTGACCTCTAGGGGATCGATGTCAACTATGTCCCCTGGTGTAGGGGGGCTCATTTCTACGGGGAGAGCTTCCAGAGTCCAGATTGGCCTTCCTAGATTTCTTCAACTTTTTACAACAGGCCTGGTCTGGCTTGGAAATTCAGACCCTGCTGCCTCTGGGTCCCCTGAGCACAGTCTCAGAAGGGGCAGGCTGAGAGTGGAAGCCTTGTTCGATTGCTTATGGCTGTCTACCTGGCAAAGGGTGCCCCCTGGAGAGGGGGGCTTAACTGCGATCTGTCTGAGATTTGGACTGTGGCTTAGATTCAGATGTCTGATGTGTATGAAGAAGTACTCTTGCCTTCGGAGGATTATGAGGAGGCCATTGTTATCTGCTTGTTCCAGAAGGAGGAACCGGAGACATTGATTTCCAGGGTCTTATTCATGTTGAGCTTGGTGGATGCTCCAGGCATGGAGCAAGAACTGAAGATGCATTCACTTCTGCAAGGGGTATGGAAATCCACCACTGTCTTCCCTTTCCCAGAGGTGCTCATGGGCCAGTTCTGGTCAAAGTGGGATTTCCCTGACTCCCCACCTAAGTGGCTGAGGGCGTATATAAGAAGATGCACGCTCTCCTGCATTCTGTGGTTTGATATTTCCAAGGTGGATTTGCTGGTCACAGCGGTTACCAGTCAAACCACCATTCCTGTGGTAGGCAGATTGGCCCTAAAGGATACTCTAGACTGAAAGGTGGATTCGTGTTGAAGAACCAGTTTGCTCCAGCGGCTGCTATCCTTCAGTTGCAGTATGTGCAGGCCTGATGTCTTGAGCTGTGCTCCATTGGATTCAGTCTTTTCTGCTGGATGATTCTGCCTCTTTGAGTCTGCTATGGCCTTCCTTTTTGATGGCATGTATGGCCTGGTATGTCTAGCGACCAGGGATTGTGCCCTATCGACAGTGACATGGCGTTGGCTTGGCTCTGACACGGGGCAGCGTACTCATCTTCCAAAACCCAGTTGCCCATCTGGCCTTAGAGGGATGCTTCTCTTGGGTCTGATTTGGAGAGCTGGTGAAGGACTTAAGTGAGGCGACATTTTACCTCCATCCGGAGGACAGTTCCAATGGGCCTGTGAAGGAAGGCAGGAACACCTTTTCTGTCAGCCATTGCCTGTTCCTCGCGGGCATGCTGGTCAGGCTCCCCGGAGTCTCACGACTTTTATCGCTGATGGCCTAAAAAACCTTTGTTCCCTTCTGCCTATGGACTTGGGCTCGTTCTTGGTAGTTTTATGGAGCGCTTGTGCCTAGGAACCCGGTCCCATCCAGTGGAGGACCCTCCCAGACTGTGCAGTGACAGTTGGGGGATCCATTCCCTGATTTCTTCGCTTGAGGGCAGGCTTTGTGTCTTCCTTCAGGAATGGACCCGTGTCACTAAGGATCGCTGGGTGCTAGTCCCCATTCAGTACACCTATGTCCTGGAATGCAAGAGCTGATCCTGGCTTCTTTCGTCTTCTCCCCTTGGGGGGCCGTGAACAGCAGGGCCACTGTGCGGATCCCCTTCAACAAGTTCTTTCTCCCGAAGGCAGTGGTGCCTATTCCCCTGGATAGTTGGGGCAAGAGCAGGTATTCGATCTTTTTTGTGGTGCCCATACGGAAGGAACATTCTGGACCACAAGTGTCAATAAGTGCTTGTGTGTCTGCACTTCTGGATGGAAACTTTGCGATCCATGGTTCAAGTGGTGTGCTGAGGGTAGTTCCTGGCATCTCTGGATTTGGCCGAGGCGTATTTTCATATCCTGATCGAGGGGGGGGGGGGGGAATCTGCAATATATCTGTGTTTTACCATGCTTGGCTCTCACCTTCAGTTCTCAGCCCTCCCATTCGTGTTCTCTACTGCCCCAAGAACATTCTCCAAGGTCATGGTGGTGGTGACTACGGTGCTGTGGTGCCAAGGGATTTATGTGCACCCATATCTGGACTACTAGCTCATCGAAGCCCATTCTCTTTCAGAGACTTCTCAGGTAGCTCCCCAAGTGGTGTCTCTTCTCCAGGACCAAGCAGGAAGTCAGTCCTCACATATGGGTGATGTCGGCACCGACGGAGCCCTCGTGCGGAGCATTTCCCCAGCTTTCAAAGAAAGCCTTTGGGAATTGCAGCGCGCATGCGCGGTCCCCTTCCCGCCCAAGGGTGCCATCTTGCTCAGTCTTCTTTTTTCCGCGGAGCCCGACGGATGTAGTTCATTTTTCCCTGAGGAAAAAGTTGATTTTCGCTGTTTTTTCTCTTTTTTCTCCGGTTCGACGCTGGATCCTTTTCCCGCTCGGACCGATACGCCGGTATCGAGTCCTTTCTCTCTTTTTCGGTTTTTGTCCTTTGTGAGTGGCGTTCGCGCCTTTTTTCTTTTTTCCCTGGCAGCCCGGTCTTTTGACCTAGCAGGGGCCCTTTTTCCCCCGATGGCTACCAGTGGGTTTAAGAAATGTGATCGGTGTAAGAAACTTATGTCTCTTACCGACACACATGACTGCTGCCTCCGTTGCCTCGGACCCATTCATGACCCGATGATCTGTGGTCCATGTGGCAAAATGTCCTCGAAGGCGTTGAGGAGTCGGCAGCACCAAAAGGATAGGATTTTTCCTGACTCCGCGTCCGGCTGGGCCCGGACCTCGTCAGAGGCCTCGACGTCTCGGGACTCCGGCCCCGAGCAGCGTCGGGGTTCCTCTGAGTGGGGGGGTCTCCTTCGCGGGAACATCGCAGGAAGAAGAAACCCACGAGGGTGGCGTCGGTGGATGCTCCTGGTTCCTCGAGGGCCAGGTCGCATAGCCCCGATAGCCGTCCCGGGTCTTCGGAGTCGGAGAGGCCTGCCAAAAATCCTCGTGTCGAGATGGAGTCTCCTGGACACGTAAGTGCTGTTGTCCTCGTGGACTCTCCTCCGAGGGAGCCGACGTCGGGCCCGACGCCGTCAGGGCCCGAGTCGGGGGCTGTTGGGTCTCCTGAGCTCGGACTCAGGTTGATGGCCTTGGAGAGCAGCTTCTCTGCCTTCATGGAACAGCAGCGGGCATTGATCGCTGGTCTCACCGGTGCATCTGCCCCGACCACCGGGACCTTGACGTCCAAGTCGACCCCGGAGGCCGAGCCGATCCTCAAGTCCATGCGGGCTCGAGTCGATCCTCGGCCACGTTCTCCCTCGACCTCCCGTTCGGGGCCGAGGTTGTCGATGCCGGTACCCTCGGCGTCGGGGCGGAGGGCATCGGTGCCCGCCCGCCCGCCCGACCGGAGCCGCTCAATTCCTCCTCCGAGGAGTCGGGCTGGGAGACGGAGGACGAAGAGTCACCCGACACTCATCGGACTCGGTGTGTCCCATCGGACTCGCCCGAGTCCGAACCTCGGAGACGATCCCCACCGGAGGATACCCGGTTCTCGGACTTCGTGCGGGATATGGCCAAGGCCTTGGCCTTCCCCGCGGATCCTGAGGAGGAGCCTCGAGCCGAAGAGCTGGAGGCCCTCCAGTATGACTCTCCCCCGAAGGAGGCCTTTACTGTTCCGGTTCCTCAGATGCTGGAGCGGCTGCTCTTCCGCATGTGGGAGACCCAGGCCTCGACGCCGGTGTTAAGTAAGCGGGTCGATTCCATCTATCGAGTCCGCAAGAGCCCCGGGTTCCAAAAGGCGCAATTACCGCACCACTCCATGGTTGTGGAATCGGCCATGCATTGACTGAAAAGTCAGAAGATGCACTCCTTGGTGCCTCCCGGCCGGGAGGCCCGGAACCTGGATGCCCTCGGTAAGAAGTGCTTCCAGGGCTCTATGCTTGCTTGCCGTGTCCAGACATACCAGCTCTACATGGGCATGTACCTCCGAGACCTGGCAAAGGAGATTGCCGGGTTCTCTGCTGGTCTCTCCGAGGAACCTTTGCAGAGGTTCCAGGCCTTGTCCACTGGTATTAGGGAGTACTCGAAGTTTATCTCTCGAGCAGCCTACGATGGCTTCGAGGCTTCGGCCCGAGTAGCCGGGGCCGGCATCGGTGCCCGCCGACAGGCTTGGCTACAGTCATCCGACCTCGAGCCATGGGTACAGGACAAGTTGGTCGATGTCCCCTGCCGGGGTGAAAACCTTTTCGGCAAACCCATGGCTGAAAAGGCTGCTGAGCTCGAGACAGAGACTCTAACCAGGACTAGACTGTCCAGAAAAACCTATGCCCCTTCTCAGAAAAAGAAGGGCTCATGGAAAAAAGACCTTTTTACCCGAAGAAGTCATCTGCCTATAAACAATACCCTCATTATCAGGCCTCTGCAGCTCCCCAACAGGGTCAGCAGGCCAAGGGGCAGGGTCAAGGGCCCCGTAGGCAGAAGACCCCCAAGCCACCAACACCGGCCCCTGCTCAGCAGAGTGGGGGTTTTTGACTCGGAAAGCATAGCCTCTTCTCCTCAGCTGGCTTCTCTTAGCACAGGAGGCCGGCTGGCCCACTTTGCCCACAGGTGGTCAGCCGTCACATCAGATACCTGGGTTCTTCATATAGTCCAAAAGGGCTATCTTCTCCATTTTCACCAGGTACCTCCCTCCTATTTTCCAGGGGAGCCTCCAAGACGACTCCTGCACAGGGACCTACTCCTTCAGGAGTTAGCAAGTCTGCTAAAGGATCAGGCTGTGGAACCGGTGCCCCACCACCTGAGAGGTCACGGCTTATATTCCAGGTACTTTCTGGTACCAAAAAGAACAGGAGGCCTCAGACCCATCCTAGACTTGCGCAACCTCAACAAGTTCCTGGAGAGGGAAAAGTTCAAGATGCTTACCCTTGGAATCCTGCTGCCCTACCTCCAGCAGGGAGACTGGCTGTGCTCCTTAGATCTAAAGGATGCGTATACTCACATCCTTATTCATCCAGACCACAGACAATATCTCAGATTTGTTGTGGGAGGAAACCACTGTCAGTACAGAGTACTACCCTTTGGCCTGTCCTCCGCTCCCAGGGTGTTCACCAAGTGCCTGGCAGTGGTGGCGGTCTACCTGAGGCTTCAAGGTCTTTTTGTGTTTCTGTACCTGGACGACTGGCTCATAAGGGGCCAATCTTCCCAGGAGGCCAATCAAGCCACCCTTCGCACTGTGGCTCTGCTTCAGCACTTGGGGTTTGTCATAAACTTCGCAAAGTCCACTTTGCTCCCGTCCCAGAACTTGGAATTCATAGGGCCAGACTAGACACTCTTCAAGCGAAGGCTTTTCTGCCTATGGACAGAGCCCACAGGCTGATGGATCTGGCCAGGCAGTTTCGCAGCAATTCCCTGGTCTCTGCCAGGCAATTCCTGAGACTACTCGGCCATATGGCTTCCACGGTTCATGTCACCCCCAATGCCCGCCTGCACATGCAGCCTGCTCAGTGGAGCCTTCGCACTCAGTGGCATCAGGCCACAGGGAGCCTAGCGGACTCAGTAAAGATATCCGACCTCCTAGTCTCCTCTTCAATGGTGACTTCACCTTCCAAATCTGGTACTCGGAGTGGTTTTTCAATCCCCTCCGCATTCTCAAGTGCTGACAACAGATGCTTCTCTTCTCGGTTGGGGAGCACATTGCCAAGGGACATGTACTCAGGGTCTCTGGACCCCTTGGGAGGCTGCTCAACAGATAAACTTCCTGGAGCTACGGGCGATACGCCTAGCTCTGAGAGCCTTCTCCCACCTCGCCTCTCACCAGTCTGTACTGGTCCAGACAGACAATCAAGTTGCCATGTTCTACGTGAACAAACAAGGAGGCACAGGCTCCTTCCTTCTATGTCTGGAGGCACAACGGCTGTGCTCTTGGGCTGTCGATCACGGAATCCTTCTCAAAGCTGTCTACCTCCCATGTCAAGAAAATTACCTGGCAGACAGACTGAGCAGGATCCTGCAACCACACGAATGGAGATTGAACCCGTTGGTGGTTCAGCAGGTCTTTCTCAGGTGGGGCCTCCCCACCATGGATCTTTTCGCCAGTCCTCTGAACCGGCAACTCCCGAGATTTTGCTCCAGACAACCGCATCCTCTCAGAGTAGCAGCGGATGCGTTTCTGATCTCGTGGTCCACAGGCCTACTGTATGCGTTTCTTCCCACACCACTAGTGTCCAGAACGCTGTTCAAAGTCCTCAAGGACGGGGCTTCATTGATTCTGATAGCCCCCAGGTGGCCGAGGCAACCGTGGTTCCCACTTCTGCTGCAGCTAGCGGTGGACACCCCTCTTCCTCTGGGGTTTCAACACGATCTCCTATCTCAGGATCAGGGGACTCTCTTGCACCCCAACCTCCAGTCCCTTCATCTGATGGCCTGGCTGCTGAAAGGGTAGTCCTGGCTTCCCTCCTACTGCCTCGAGAGGTGGAAGATGTGGTCTTGGCCTCTAGGCGACAATCCACCAGGAAATCCTACGCTCTTAAATGGCGTAGATTCTCCGCATGGTGTGCTCAGCACAGCGAGAATCCCTTCTCGTGCTTGGTAGCGGTAGTATTGCAATATTTGCTTTACCTCTCCAATCTGGGCCTTAAGTCTAACTCTGTCAGAGTTTACCTTAGTGCTCTCTCAGCGCACCACTCGCCGGTGAACGGTAGGCCTCTTTCCAGCCACCCTTTGGCTCGTTTTCTCAGAGGCCTCCTTCTGCTTAAGCCTCCTTTGCGTCCACCAGCCCCTGAGTGGGATCTGAATGTGGTCTTGCAGCGGTTTACTTGTCCGTCTTTTGAACCTATGGCTACCTGCCCTCTCCGTTTTCTCTCCTGGAAAACTTTATTTCTGGTAGCTCTTACCTCTGCTAGGCGAGTGAGTGAACTACAGGCACTAGTGTCTGATCCTCCTTACACTAGGTTCTACAGGAATAGGGTAGTCTTACGGACTCGCCCTAAGTTTCTTCCTAAGGTTGTCTCACCTTTTCACCTCAATCAGGAGGTGGTTCTTCCGACCTTCTTTCCCAGGCCGCATGCCAACTGGGCTGAGATGGTCTTGCATACCCTGGACTGTAGGAGGGCGTTGTCCTTCTACCTTGACTGTACGCAGGAGCATCGGAGGGCTGTTCAGCTCTTCGTTTCTTTTGACCCCAATAAGTTGGGGCTCCCTGTCTCCAAGCGTACTGTGTCCATGTGGGTCGCTGACTGTATCGCCTGGGCTTATGGGGCAGCCGGCCTCTCGGAGGGTCGAGTCACGGCTCATCGTGTCAGGGCGAAGGCTGCGTCAGTGGCTCATCTCCGCTCTGTTCCGTTGGCAGACATCTGCCGGGCCACTACTTGGTCTTCAAGCCAGACTTTTGCGGCCCATTACTGCCTTAAGAGGGAGTCCCGCAGGGACCGTGCTTTTGGACAGGCAGTACTCCATAATCTCTTTGGGGTTTAGGCAACTCCTACCCTCCGGCCCTGGTGTTGGGTTACCGGTCGGGGGCGTTCTCAGAGAAGATTTCTTCCTTACGTGCTGACGAGCTAGAGGGAACTCATTTTTTCCGCTTGAGGTCTCCGGTAGCCTTTAGCTGGGGAGTCCCATATGTGAGGACTGATTTCCTGCTTGGTCCTGGAGAAAGAGTAGTTACTCACCTGTAACAGGTGTTCTCCAGGAGCAGCAGGAATCAGTCCTCACAACCCTCCCTCCTCCCCTTGGAGTTGCAGTCATATGATTTGTTTTTGCAAATTTTTTGCTGTCTTTTAGCTATGTCATCAGACTGAGCAAGATGGCACCCTTGGGCGGGAAGGGGACCGCGCATGCGCGCTGCAATTCCCAAAGGCTTTCTTTGAAAGCTGGGGAAATGCTCCGTACGAGGGCTCCGTCGGCGCTGACGTCACCCATATGTGAGGACTGATTCCTGCTGCTACTAGAGAACACCTGTTACAGGTGAGTAACTACTCTTTCTGATCAGCCTTGGCTGGGTGATCACTTGGGAAAAGAACAAGTTGCATTCTCAGTCCCTGGAGTTTCTGGGAGCATGTTTTGATACTAGTGTGCAGCGTCTTCCTGCCAAAAAAGTCAAAGGCTGTTAGATTGCCTAGTGCTGTTCTGTTTGCAGCAGGCTCCCAGAGTTCGGGATTACCTTAAATTATTGATGGCAGTGACAATCAAGATGGTGCCGTGGGTGCATGCTCTTTTGCCGCTGCTCCGGCGGTGCTTGCTGACTCTGTGGTCCCCAAGTTCTCAGCAATGTGAACTCCCGCTCCCAATGATGGTGGTGGCAGCAGACCAGTCTTTTGAGGAAGAGCGTGGCAGTGGATGATTGCTCATGGACCCTTCTGTCGACAGATGTCAGTCTCTCGGGCTGGGAAACCCATTGCCAAGGCCAAACGGCCCAAAGCCTTGAGGCAAGGGCCATTATACTGGCTCTTCTGCCTTTCCAGTTCCTGGTCAAGGGCTGGGCGGTTTGAATGTTCTTGGGCAATGCCATGGTAGAGGTTTTTGTCCATTGGCAAGGGGGTGGAGATGGCTCTCCTGTTTGCCTGGGCAGTGAAGAACCACCTAGATTGTCAGCTCTGCACATTTCTGGGGTGGCTTCTGTGGAAACAGATTTTCTCAGCTGGCACTTTCTGGTTCCAGGAGAGTGGGAGTTGAGTTGGGAGATGTTTCCTTTGTTTCTGCGCTGCTGGGGTTTCCCCAAGAAGGATCTGATGGTGACCCTCCTACCTCTGCTCCACCCACACGCACACACCTGCAGGCACCCCACCTCTGCTCCACTTCACCCACAAACTCACGTGAAAGCACCTGCAGGCACCCCACACACACAGCACATGCACCACTCACGCACGCATCAAACCTGCAGGCAACACACACACACACTCACACTCACACACACACTCACACTCACACTCTCCATGAACACTCTCATGAGAGACATGCACGCGCCCCACCTGCGCAACACACGTGCGGGCCCCCCACCTGTGCGCCCCCCACACACTCAGGGCCACAGGAGAATCTCTGTTATTGGGGAGTAGCAGTTGCTGAAATGTGTTTTTGGCTGGGACATTGGTAAACGGAGGGGACTGTATACATCCTGGTTGGGATGGGTTGCGAAGTCCTTTATGAGACAATTGTAGAACCTAGTCATGGACTACATCTGGGAGGCCGCCAAGGGGGGTGGCTAGGGAAGTAAATTTAGGAAATGGAAAGAAGAGGGGGTTAGTTGTCCCAAGCATTCAGACCAACTGAGGCAGCTCAAATTCGGGCGATCTGTGGCATGGGAAGGGTTAAGTAGGAGCAAGAGGATATGGGGGATTTATTGGTAGAATTAATGTGGTCTGGAGGATTCGGATGGGAGGAAGCGGTTTAGAGGGGGAAATCTGATGACTACAGTGACATTGGACATTTGGGTGAGTTGTAAGCAGAGCCTCATGGGAGAGAAAAGAGTATCTAAATAGTCTTGTATCTTTGGAAATAAAAATTTCCCATGGACCCATGTTATAAGAGGTTTTAGGGATGGGTGGAAAGGGATTGTGAAACAGGTAGGACAGGTGTTGGGTGAAGAGAGGTTGAGAGGTTTTGAAGCAGTACAGGATGAATATGCTTTGGAGGAGGGGATCGTTTATTACTTTTTACAGTTGGGTCACTACTTGACCAAAGGTTCAGCGAGACCTTAGTAAACAAGGGACACCCTTTGAAGAGTTGATGGCAAAGGTGGAAAGCTCCTGGGGGTTATTGCCAATTTTATATGCCCTATTGCTGTCTGTAAGGGAAAAGGAGATGCCAGAGGTCTGGGAGGAGAAAAGATGGGAAATATGGGGTAGAGGGGTTTTGATGCATATGATTTGGGGGTGCTGGAAGATGCAGGTGTTGCTGGGAGTGGAACAACTATATACAGAACTTGCAGGCTTTACAGGTAAAGTTTGAGCCAGCACTAGTGTTGCTTAATGAATTAAAAGAGGGAGGAGAGGGAGGGATGGCTAGATAATTGGGGTATTGTGTGGTTGTGCCATGATGGAAATAGTCAGGTGTTTGAAGCAGCACAAATTACTAACCAGAGAATGCTTATTTAAAAGATTGGACTTTGTGTTTAGAATGTCTGAGATTGCAGCTTACAAGAATCAATGTATGAAGAATTTTGAAAGTATATGGAAGCCTTACCAGACTTGGAAGCAGGCATATTTTTTGTTGTCATAAGGAGAGTGAGAAACTTTGTATGCTCACATGGGGTTGGGGGAGGTGAATGGGAGGCTATCTAGATTTAGGTTGTTGAGGGAGGGAGGATTAGTAAACACCATAAAGTATGCTGGCATGGGCAAGGAGAATGTATGAAATTTTTTCTTGAGAAATGTATGAATTAAAATGAAGGGATGGGGTAAGTGGAGGATGGAGGGGGAAAGGGGGGATATGCAGAACAGACCGATTTATAGTAGCTCACAAAATGGGGAATGCTAATTATCTCTTTTTGGGGTTTCTGTTATGATGGCAGTGGTTCTTTTTGTAATTATGGTGAAAATTTGAATAAACAGAAAATTTAAAAAAATGAAATTGTAGACTTATTGTTAGTAATTTTTAAACTATCATTAAAATCATCTATAGTACTTGGAGATTTGAGAGTGGCCAATTTTTAAAAAGAGTTCCAGGCATAATCTGGGAAACTGCAGACCCACGGGTGAGTCTAACGTCAGTGCAGAGAAAAATGTTAGAAACCATTATAAAGAACACAATTAAATGTTAAGTATATGGGGCAGGGTTACATTTTTCTGGACTTTAGACAGCTTGAAGACTTTATAAATAGCCAGGAACAAATTCATGACAGGGGACTTGGAGAGGCTAGCAATATTCCATGACATGGGGGGGGGGGGGTAGGATATAAGTGGGCTACAAGTTTGATGGCTATGCTTTGAGAATGTGATGTTCTTTTCCTTTGTATTTTCTTTGTTTTTGGCTCTCTTCCATTTTACTTTATTTTTCTTCAGTTTATATGTGATGGGATCTGAATGTAGGGAGATATTCCTTTTTGTTATTTGTCTATACCTGTTATTAACTAATATTAGTTGATGAGGATTTTGTTTTCTTGTAAATTTTATTTGAAATTTAACAATGAATAAACATAAAGAACAAAATTACTGAACATATATAACCATGGTTTAATGGGACAAAACCTACATAGGTTTAGTCAAGGAAAGTGTTGTCTCAATATTTTGAAGGTGTGTATAAACAGGTAGATAAAGGTGAGTCAACTGATATATAGTGTATCTGGATTTTCAGAAAGCTTTTAACAAGGTCCCTCATTAGAGACTTTTGAGGAAATTAAAAAGTGATGGGATGGGGCAGTGTACTATTGTGGATTGGAAACTGGTTAAAAGAAAACAAGAGCATAGAGCTAAATGGACTATTTTCTCAGTAGAGAGGGGTGAATAATGGAGTACCTCAGGGATCTGTGCTGGGCTTGTTGCTTTTTAACATATAAATGACCTGGAAATGGGAACAATGATCAAATATGCAGATCACACAAAATTGTGTATTTGTCTATGTTTACAGGTGCCACTGAAAGTGGGGAAATGGTCTGTACAATATGTGAGGAAGAGTATTCAGAAGCACCAAATGAAATGGTTATTTGTGATAAGTGTGGCCAAGGTACAGTGACCTATAACTAGCAGCTTTCAGGTATTTTTCTTTTATCTAATCACAAGGAGAGATGCTTGTACCACTTTTATAGATCAACATGAGAATTGTGTGCAAAATTAACGTAACAAGATACCAGTGGTGTGTTTGAAAGCAAAAATCTTGCTAAACCATAAAAATGCATGTACTGCTCAAACCAACAGAATGGAAAGGCGGCATAATGAAAATAATTATATTTCAGTTAATTTAACTTCATATTTATGAATTGCACTATTGGTGGTGTGCAAAGCCTAAAACAGTTAATAACAATAAAAGTAAAACCATTTGCAGTTAAAGTAAAATACAATAGTTAATAAAGATTAAACTAAAAAACAGTAACACAATTATTCTAATACACTCCAACCTCCTATACCTCAAACATCCCAAAAACATATTTGATCAGGTTCACGTTCAATAGATTTTCAGACAGATAAGTCTTCAGTTTTTGTCTGAATAAGAGAGAATTCTGAAGTAAGTTCAGATGGCAAACACTACCTTCCGTATCATCCTGCTAGACCAGTCCTTACAAGTGGATTGTGTTCCCCTACCAGCAGAGGTAGAGACAGAACAAAATACCAGAGGTTTCTTATGACCGCATCTTGCTATTATAACTGATGCAACTAGGGGCACACTCCAGTATTTCTCTATCTCCAGCAGATGGTGGATGCAATCTGATGCAGCTCTTTAAAAATCAGTAACCGCTCTCTGGGGTGACTTCCTCACTTAAGCTCAACAAGAGAGGTCTCCTGGAGAGTCACCCCTTAAAACCTGTGCTCTTCTGGAGACAGCCCACATGGAGGATGGATATTGGTTCAGTCCTGCATCCTTATCTTGTTAAGGGATGGTTGAACAGACAGGATTTTTGGATCAGGACCCTGTGCCTAGCATAGACTCAGTGCCCTTCTCCGGCTTTCCCCTGAAGATTTGAATGAAGATCTTCAGAGGTATGTGCCTGCAGATCTTGGCAGCAGGGGAGTATCATTGAGCCCATCACTATTGCTGCTTGGTGCTCCTCAGCGATGAGTACCAGGTTTAACTACCAGATTTAAGTTTCTTCTGCTCAACTAAAATTGTCTTTTGGGGGAGGGTGTAAGCAATTTGCCTACCTGTTAAGAGAGTACTCATCGGTCGGCATGAGTCCACTCCCAGAACCAGCTGCGGTCACCAAATGACGTCAAAGCTCCTCCTCCTGTCAGCATCAGAGGTCCAAATGCCAGGAAGCATCCGTGAGACGTCCGAGGGTCTAAGCAATTTGCTCAGCCGGCAGAAGAACACATCAGTCGTCATGAGCCCACTCCCAGAATCAGCTCCTCCTTCCTGTCAGAGCTTCAAAAGCCAGGAAGCAGCCGTGGGTTCCCCTTGGGAGCAACTGAGCACACTGGATAACTCCCCTTTTTTCCCATCTGGGAAGCCTAAGGTGGAGGCTTTGCTTTGCTCTGGGGTTCAAACTATCCAGTGTTGCCATCTTATCAAACTCTTTTGATTCAAACTCAAACTCTTTTCAAACTCTTTTCCCTCAGCCTGAATTCTACCCTTGGGCACTGAGGTTAGTTACATTGGTGGGAGGCTCCTATATTTTATATTCCCCTTAAGGCTTCTGGTACTGCTTCTTTACTTGGTTCTCAGTCTGCTTATGGTATCCTCAAGCCATTTCTCCACCTTTGACTGTGTTGTCTGATACTTTATTTATTTAACCAGATTTATATACTGCCTTTTCCTTAAATCAAGGTGGTTTACATTTCAACTCAAACTGTTTACATTTACATTGTATATAAAGGATGGGGTCCCTGACAGGGTGACGTTTCAGCAGTTATCAGAATGGAAAATCTCTTTAAGGGGACATTAACTCAGTTATGTGTTATTTTCAGTTGATTCTGTGAAGAAATTTCAGCAGTATGACCATATACTTTCTGCAATGAATGAGAAACTTTCTAAAATGTATGTTTCCTTTTCTAATGTTCAGTTATTGGGAAATGCTGCTGTTAAGGATAGTTTACACATTCATAGTAAATTAGAAATGATGGAAAATATGATTAAAGTTAGAAGTTAATGTTTTTTTTTTTTTTTTAAAGTTTCCAATAATCTTTATTAATAAATAAAGTAGGATTACAATAAAGTCCACATCAAGAGGAGAGTTACCTGAGTTAACATAAAAGAAACAGATTAAAAAGAAAAAATAGGAGCCATTTACATATAAGCCCTAATTATACATGGAAAGGAAGAAAAAGCAATTCAAGAACTTTCCTTGCTAATCAAGAGAGCCTCTAACTGACCTACGTCAAGGAACACATACTTCACACCTTCTAATATCAAAATACATTTACAAGGGTATTTTAGAAAAAAGGAAGCCCCAATAGCTAGAGTCCGATTCTTCAAAGCAAGAAAAGCTTTCCTACGATTCTGAGTACTCCTGGATACGTCAGGAAAAATCTGAATAGGGCTACCACAAAACAATTGATCTTTTTTCAAGAAATAGAGTCGCATTATCAAATTCTTATCTTGAAGTGATAAAAAAGAAACAATTAAGGTAGCACGATGAGGAATCGTATCCATAGAAGACTCCAGAAATTGAGAAACATCTAATGACTCTGCTACAGGGGGGTTCCCCTTCTTCTCAGAACCAGGAGAGGAAGTAGCTCCAGAAGAAATCAATGGAACATAATAAAGTGAGGAAAACTTAATAGATTCTACATCCTCAATTAACAGAACCTCCTTGAAATATTTCTGCACTAATATCAAAGGAGTTAATGTTTTTTAAGCTTCCCAGTAATGTGCTTACTACTTTTGAGTTGCTTAAAAAATGTTTGAATGATATTCTGAGTTATCCTAAAACGGACAGTTTTTCTATGGCTGATACATTACCTTTCTAGAGGTATTAGACTTGAGGATAGGGAAAGGGAGGGGTTTGATAAGATGGCAACACTGGATAGCTTTTAGACCGTAAAGATTTTTTTGGAGATATCCCATGACCTGTCACTAAACGTGCAACTCGTTTGGTTGCATTTACTTCTGAGCAAGAAAAACCTTTAATTTTGAACTTGTACTTTTCTAAGAAGTCTGTTCCTTTTTGTGGATAGGCAATTGTTTTTCCAGGTGTGGTTAAGCTCTCTCAATTGTGTCGTCGTGCTTTTCTTCCGTTAAAACATAATGTCCTCGCTATTGGCACTTACATCTACCTTTGCTTTCCATATAAATGCATTGTTAACTACTCTGGTCATAAATATGTTTTCCTTGATATGTCTCATTTGGAAGTGTGTTGGTAGGAAAATTGGTTGTATAATCTGTCTAGGAATATTATATGGTATTTATTTCCAGATCTTTCTGCTAGATCAGTCCAGACTAGTGGATAATTTCCCCCTGCCAGCAGATGGGAGACAGAGAAAAGAAAGTAAAACTCGGCCCAGTGTGTAGCGGCGGCCAAGAGAGCAAATAGAATGCTAGGTATCATAAGGAAAGGAATGGAAAATAAAACAAAGGATATTATAATGCCTCTATATCGTTCCATGGTGAGACCGCACCTTGAATATTGTGTGCAATTCTGGTCGCCATATCTTTAAAAAGGATATAGTGTTATTAGAAAAGGTTCAGAGAAGAGCCACCAAAATGGTAAAGGGGGTGGAAGGATACCCCTATGAAGAAAGGCTAAAAAGGTTAGGGCTCTTTAACTCGGAAAAGAGACGGCTGAGGGGAGATATGATAGACGTCTATAAATTAATGAACGGAGTGGAACGGGTAAACGTAGATCGATTGTTTACGTTATTTAAGACTAATTAAAGAAAATATTTTTTCACTCAACGTGTAATCAAACTCTGGAATTTGTTACCGGAGGATGTAGTAAAGGCTGTTAGTGTAGCTGGGTTTAAAAAAGGTTTGGACAAGTTCCTGGAGGAAAGGTCCATAAACCATTATTAAGAAGGGACCCAGGATATCAATGCTTGACCCAATACAAGCATTATGGAACCTGTGTCTTTTGGGGAAACGGCTAGGTACGTATGACCTAGATTGGCCACTGTTGGAAACAGGATACTGGGCTTGATGGACCTTGGTCTGACCCAGTATGGCATATCTTATGTTCTTAGGTTCTAACCATGTGCACCATGACATCACCACTGGCATACAACCTAGCACAGCTAGAGGGAGCCCTCAGTATTTTCTCTGTCTCAGCCGATGGTGCATTCTTCTAGAGAGGCCTATAGCTCCTGCCCAGTCTGCATCTGGGTACAGTGTAGCTCGGCCACTTTAGATCTCAGGGTAAGTATGAGATACCCTTTCCTGATTGATCTGTTACTTTGAGGCTAGCTCCTGGCTAGGAGAGCCAGTGTAGCTTGGTAGGGGCGTTGAATCATGAGGATTCTTCTGAGGGACCCTTAAATGTATTTTGGCCTTTTTCTTTTCTTTTCTTCCTTTATTTTTCTTTCTTTAAACAACAAAAAAAAAAAGTATAAACGGTGTGAGTTTTCTTCATGGCTTCATGTAGCTCCTTAACATGTGGCTGGTTGGGGTTTATTCCCTGCTCCCCCCCTCCCCCCAACCGTCCCTGCTCCCCTGTGCTCCCGAGGGATCGCCACCTTTTCCAGCAGGCAACTGCAGAGGATTGCAGCCTGAACTACACTAGCGGCAAAAAGGGGCCGCTGCACCTAACTGTGAATGTTTGCTTTGATCACACCTGACACCCCTGGCCTGTGCAGGCCATATACCAGCAGCAAAAAGGGCCACTGCACCTATCAGTGAGGGTTTGCTTCAATCCTGCCAGACATCCCTGGCCTGTGCAGTTTGTGCACCAGCAGCAAAAAGGGGCTGCTGCACCTGACCATGAGTGTTTGCTGTGATCCTGCCTTTCCCGCCTGATGTCCCAAGCCTGTGCAGGCCATGCACTATTTTTCCTTCCTTTAAGGCCTACAGTGCCTGATCAGTTTGAGACTGGTTTCAGTGCAGCTTGGCCAGTTGAGACCCCAGGGAGTATATGAGATACCCCTCTGGTGGTTCTCTCCTTCGTAGGGCGAGCTCCTGCCTATGAGAGCCAGTGTAACTCTGTGGTGTGTTAGGATCAGTGCCTACCTCGTTGCCATGATACCTCAGCTGAAGTAAGTGGCGACGGTTCCCTTGTTGATCGTCTCTGCATCACTTGCACAGCTGATCCGGGTGAGTCTTCTGCCAAATCAGCGTTCTTGTTAGTGGTTCTGGCTCCTGATGCAGTTGAGGCTTCGTTGCCGCATTCCACATCAGAGATTATTGGTGTTCTTCTCCAGGCGGACCTACTGTTCCTGCGATGCCAAGTTTCACCATGGGACCGGCTCCTGTGGCTGACAGGGAGTCTTCTCTCCCTGTTTCCACAGTCGCAGCACTCCCAGCCACAGCAGTCACAAGTGTTTCAGCCACAGTGGCTGTCGGGCCTCACAGCGGCAGATTTTTCGCCAATCTTCCAACATGTTTGTGGGCTATGGATGGGTGGTCAAGCCTTGTTTCCTCTCGGCTGGGCCCATCTTCCACCGCTCCTCTGATAGTCCTTGCAGGTGGTTTCTGCAATTGATCGAGAGGGCAGGACTCTTTCCTGGAGGGTCTGTGGCCCCCTCCAAAGTCCCTTATTTTGGAGCAAAGCAGAATTTTTTGGCGAGGATTTTTCCCACAATGATTCCAGTTCAGCTGTCTCCAATGTGGAGATGGGGGAACTCTTCCAGGTGGAGAACCATAGCGACTCTCGTGTGGGGCGTCTCTGCCACTGAAAGGAGTTCCCCCCTTAATTGTTTGTAAGACGATATGTTTTAGAGTGTGCTCAAAAGGGTCAACTGCGTTTGAGTGTTCCACAGTTCTGCATGGAAATGCTGCAGTCTGTTTTCCAGGTCCAGAAGGATGAGTCCTCGCCTGCTTGGATTTGGCAGAGGCCTGTGTTCACATTGCCATCCAGGAGGACCAGCCGCGCTTTTTCCAGTTTGCGATTTTGGTCTCTCACTAGCCTGTCTCTTCAGCCTGTCCACTGCCCTTTGGACGTTCTCAAGGTGATGCTGGTAGTTGTGGCAAGACTGACATACACCCCTACCTGGATGATTGGCTTTTCTCCAGGAACAAGCAGGAAGTCAGCCCTCACTTATGGGTGATGTCGGCACCGATGGAGCCCGCGCGGAGCAGTTCTCCAGCTTTCAAAGAAAGCTTTTGGGATTGCTACCACGCATGCGCGGTCCTCTTCCTGCCCAAGGGTGCCATCCTGCTCAGTCTCCCTTTTTCCTTGAAGCCCTTCGGGCGCACGTCCTCGTCTCTTGGAAAGGGTTTCATTTTCCTCGCCTTAACAGGCTCTTATCCTTTTTTCCGGTTGCACCGGTCCTCTACCCATCCTCCCCTTGCTCTCTTTTTTTTGGAGCTTACGGGAATAACTTTCCTAAATTTTTTCTTTATGGGCTTTGCGCCCTTTTTTCTTCCTAACCGCTGGCTGTGTGGGTCTTCGACCTTGCAGGGGCCGTTTTTGCCTCCATGGCCGCTGGGTTTAAAAAATGCGATAGATGCTCTAGCAACATGTCGCTTACGGACACTCATGACTGTTGTCTAAGGTGTC
The DNA here is from genome assembly GCA_033557465.1 of Ichthyophis bannanicus. Taxonomy (NCBI): domain Eukaryota; kingdom Metazoa; phylum Chordata; class Amphibia; order Gymnophiona; family Ichthyophiidae; genus Ichthyophis; species Ichthyophis bannanicus. The sequence goes on from CM066040.1 coordinate 88,377,652, forward strand.
TGGGAGCTGACCATGACCCAGAGCTCTGTTCGCTCTGTAAGAAAATGTCCTCTAAGGCCCTGCTCAGCTGTAAGCAGAAGTCCGAAGACATTTTTCGAAAGGCCGCCCCGGAGTCTCCAGCGGCATCCTCGGTTGTCTCCCCTCTGGTGGGTTATCTCCCTGCTTTGCCCCGTCGTGGGCGCTTAGCCCTCCCGGATGACCTGGAGGACCCAGGTGTCCGAGGTGATATCTCCTCCACTTCGAAAGGCTTCCACTCCTTTCTCCCTGGTGGAGCCTCCTCAACTCTCTGCACAACAGCTTTTGCTGCAGCGGGAATTACACTCCCTCCTTGCCCAACGGGCAGTCAAGAAGGTCCCTCCCCACCTTCGAGGTCGGGGCTTTTATTCCCGGTACTTCCTCGTCCTGAAAAAGACAGGGTGAGGGGGTGGTCTTCAGCCCATCCTCGACCTCTGCAAGCTGAACAAGTTCCTGGTGCGGGAGAAATTCAAGATGCTCTCTCTTGGCGTGCTGCTGCCCTTCCTCTGGCAGGGCAACTGGCTATGCTCCTTGGATCTGAAGGATGCTTACGCCCATATCTTGATCCACCCCAACACAGGCAGTACCTGTGTTTCAGGGTTCAGGGAGAGCACTTCCAGTATAGGGTGCTCTCCTTCGGCCTTGCATTCGCCCCACGGGTCTTCACGAAGTGCCTCGTCATGGCCGCCACTCACCTTCGGCGCCGGGGCATGCCAGTGTTATCCTACATGGACGACTGGCTCGTTACGGGCTCCTCCATCGAGGAGGCCTGGCAAGCGATGTCACACACTGTCCTCCTCTTGGAGAGCTTGGAGTTCTTGGTCAATCACCCAAAGTCTCACCTCGAGCTGGCACAGGCTCTTGAGTTCATAGGGGTGTGCCTTGATACTTGGCAGGCCATTGCCTTCTTGCCAGTGGATTGCTCCATCCGTCTCCGAGCTCTGGCACCTCGTGTCCAAAGTGCCCACCAGGTCACCGCTCAGTCCTTGCTACGTCTCTTGGGCCACATGGCCTTGACCATGCATGTGGTTCCTCACTCCTGCCTGCAAATGCGGACAGCCCAGTGGTGTCTCAGCTTCCAATGGAGTCAATCCCTCGGACACCTCAGAGACCCCATCAGGCTTCTTCCCGACACCTTTGTTTATCCCTGAACTGGTGGCAAAACCCCAGCAAACTCCTGCGGGGATTTCCCTTCCAGGCCCCCACAGCACGATGTGGTGCTGACCACAGACACTTCCCTGTTAGGGTGTGGAGCCCATTGCGGTTCTCTCTGCACGCAGGGGCAGTGGTCGCCCACGGAGGCTCAGCAGCAGATAAACCTGCTCGAGCTCCGGGCCATTTAGTGGGCCCTGAAGGCCTCCGAGGATGATCTCAGCGGGAAGTCGATTCTGGTACAGACCGACAACAGGGTAGCGATGTTCTACATCAACAAAGAGGGGGGCACGGGGTCGCGCTCCCTCTGCAGGTAAGCAGTCCTCATCTGCTCTTTTGCCGCCCGATGGAGGATGTCCTTCGTGGCAACATATCTCCTGGGTTAGGAGAATGGCCTGGCAGACAGACTCAGCAGAATCCTTCGCCCCCACGAGTGGCGCCTGGATCCCAGAGTAGCAGGCTGGCTGTTTCTATGCTGGGGCACTCCAGCGATGGACCTCTTCGCCAGCCTCCAGAACACACAGCTCCCTCGCTTCTGTGGCCCGGTGCTGCACCCGGGCAGGGAGGGCCTCAATGCATTTCTCCTGGACTGGTCCTCCAGTCTCCTATATGCATTCCCTCCTTTCCCCCTCATTGCAAGGACTCTGTTCAAGTTTCAACGGGATGGGGCATCGCTGATTCTTGTGGCCCCCCTTGTGGCAGTCTTGGTTCCTGCTCCTGCTGTCGTCGGAGCCTCCAATTCTCCTGGGCTCTGCCAGGGACTTGCTGACGCAGGAGGAGAGTCGAGGAGTACACTCAAACCTAGCCTCCCTATCCTTCACGGCCTGGCTGCTGAACGGGTCTCTCTAGCCTCTCTGGCCCTTCTGGAGAAGTTTGAGGAAATCCTCCTTGCCTCGAGCAAGGACTCCACTAGGCGGGCTTATGCCTTTAAGTGGAAACGATTCTCCGTCTGGTGCTTGGAACACCAGACCGACCCCTTCTTGTGCCCGGTTCGGTGGGTTATCCAGTACCTCCACCACCTCTCGAGGGAAGGGTTGAAGTTGAGCTCTGTTAGAGTTCATTTGAGCGCCATATCGGCTAATCATCTCCCTATCGAGGGAAAGCCCTCTCAGGGCAGACACTAGTTTCCTGCTTCATGCAGGGCCTTCTGTTATCCAAGCCGCCCATCCGTCCCCCTCCGGCGGAATGGGATTTGAACGTGGTGTTCATGCAGCTCACTCGTCCACCCTCCGAGCCGATGGCGACGTGTTCGCTCTGGCACTTGTCCTGGAAGGTGGCCTTCCTGGTGGCACTGACCTCAGCTCACTGAGTCAGTGAGCTTCAGGCGCTCATGGCTGGCACCCTTACACCAGGTTTTATCAGAACAGGGTGGTCCTCCGGACCCATCCTGAGTTCTTACCCAAGGTCGTGTCGGCTTTTCATCTTAACCAAGAGATAGTGCTCCCGACCTTCTTCCCGAGGCCCCATGCCAATCAGGCATCGGCGGCTCTCCACACCCTCAACTGCAAGCGGTCCCGCGCCTTCTACTTGCAGTATAGCCAGACTCACCGCAAGTCTGACAGACTTTTCGTGACCTACAATCCCAATAGGCAGGGGCAAGCAGGCACCAAGTGCACCCTCTCTGTTTGGGTAGCAGACTGCATCACTTTCGCCCATGTGAAGGCAGGCGTTTTTCTGGATCATCGAGTCATTGCTCATGGGGTCTGAGCCAAAGCAGCCTCGGTGGCCTCACTGCGCTCTGTGCCCATGATGGGACATCTGCCGGGCGGCAGCCTGGTCTCCTACGAATACCTTCGCTGCCCACTACTGCCTGGAGAGGGAGTCCTGCCGGGACAGCGCCTTCAGCCAGGCTGTACTCCATAATCTGTTTGCGGTATAAGCAACTCCTGCCCTCTGACCCTTCTTCACGGCTACCAAGGGCTTCGCCCTGAGGACCCGAGGGCTTGGGCTCCTTCGGGCTTCGGCTTCTGCTTATAGCCTCGCGGAGGCATTTTTTCTTTTGGTTAGAGGTTCGGTAGCTTGTAGCTAGGGAGTCTCATAAGTGAGGACTGACGTCCTGCTTGTTTCTGGAGAAAGTGTAGTTACTCACCTGTAACAGGTGTTCTCCAGGGACAGCAGGAATCAGTTCTCACTGCCCTCCTGCCTCTCCTGATGAGTTGCTGAATTTTTGTCCTTCCCTTGCCATCTGCTTGGTAGGGCTCGAGCTAAGGGACTTGACTGAGCAAGATGGCACCCTTGGGCAGAAAAGACCACGCATGTGTAGTAGCAATCCCAAAAGCTTTCTTTGAAAGTTGGGGAATTGTTCCGCGTGGGCTCCGTCGATGCCGACGTCACCCAGAAGTGAGGACAGATTCCTGCTGTCACTGGAGAACACCTGTTACAGGTGAGTAACTATGCTATCTGGGCCAAGTCTCAGCCGAAAGCCATTTGGGCGCTGCATTGTGTGATCCAGCTTCTTGAGTGGCTCGGCTGGGTCATCAACAGTAGCGAAAGCTGCCTGATGCCATCGTAGAACCTGAACTTTCTTGAGGCCCATTTAGACACCTGTATAGGCAAAGTCTTCCTTATGGGGAGAGCAGGGCCAAATTTCATGACCAAACTCGGGACATTTTGAGAATTCCATGCCTATGACTTGGGGCTACCTTCTGCTTTTGGGAGCTATGGCTGCAACCCTAGAACTGGTGTCCTCTGTACAAGCACATATGTGTCCTCTACAGTAGATTTTGCTGACTGGCTGGTTCCTATACTTGGACTATAGAGTCCAACTCCTGCTTCCTCTCTCATATCAATACAGCAATAAAAAACGTCAATGCCAGTAGATTAATCAAAAAACTAAGAACAGCACTCCACACATTTCAACTACATTTTATTGCAAAGAAAAAACAAAAATTCATTCATTCTTCATAAGAGAGGAAAAGTGGATCTCAGAACCAGCGGGGCACATACATGGGCAGCTCTCGTATCGACACAGCCTCCTCTGGTTGGCCTCCCCCAATAACATGTGGAGGGGGATGCCCCTTGAACCTCCAGCCCAGGTGCTCCTCACCACCGATGTCAGTCTTTCCAGTTGTAGAGTTCACTATCTTGACCAGACCGCACAGGATCAGTGGTCTCCGGTGGAAGCAAAATGGGCCATCCATTGCCTAGAGGCCAGGGACCATCCATTGCCTAGAGGCCAGGGGCCATCCATCTGGTATTTCTGCACTTAAGCAAGCTGCTCCACGGGAGCGCTATACAAGTCCTCTTGGGCAAAGCAACCAGTGGGTTATGTCAATAGCCAGGGCAGAACGCAGTGCCTGGGATTAGCTCGGGAAATGTCTCTACTGTTCCCCTGTGCAGAACTGCACCTCCAAGCATTTAAGAAGAAGAAGAAGTAGTAGTAGTAGTACAGCCCAACACATCGTGGGAGAGGACATTTGGGAATTGGATTTCCTCGGATGCCACCACCTCAATCCCAGGGATTGGGAATTTGCCGCATGGGCATTCGACTGGATAGTGGATCTGTAGGGCCTCCCAGGGGTGGAATGGGTGGCGATGGCAGTCATTGCTAAGGTCATCTTCTTCAGCCATTGTTCAGAGCAGCTCAAGTCCAAGAGAGTGGATGTACTGGTCCAGCCCTGGCCCCCAGATCACCTGCTCTGTGTGTCCTGCCCCTTGGGGCATGATACCCAGAGTCCTTTTGGAGCATCAAGGGTCACCTGAGTCTGGTGATCCTGGTTCACCAGACTGGCCTCATTGGCCGTGATATGTGGACATAGTCTGTCTCTTTGCCTCCCAGCCCCCCTGTGCCTTGGGGACAGGGGCGGCTTACTATGGTAGGGTTGCCTAAAGTGTAAGAGCTATTCCCTGTTGAAGACCAGGTGGCTCTCCACCTCATTGTCTTCTGCCTGGGTCTGGTATTTCTTTGAGAACTGGTGTTGTCAATGTCGCCTTTCCCCATGGGAGAGTCTTGATCTCCTCAATTCTAGCCTTCCTTCAGGGGGGAGTTGAGAGGTTTCTTGAGCTCTATCAGGGTGCAGGTAGTGGCACTTTTCTGTTTTTGCGATCCGGTGGTGAGCCATGTGTTGGCGGTGCACCAGGATGTGAGCTGCTTTCTCCATTGGGTTTGAGCCCTTTGTCCACTAGTAGACCCCATAGTCCCGCCATGGGACTTGATGCTTGTTCTCGGAGCACTCATGTGTCCGCCCATTGAGCCACTTAGGCGGGCTACCATCAAGGATCTGTCCCTGAAAATGGTGTTCTTGGTAGCTAGCACTTTGACGCAGCAGATTTTGGAACTGCAGGTGCTTTCCAGCCGCAACCCCTTATTGACATTTTCGGCCTAAGGGGTGACTTTTCGTTCAGTTCCCCTTCTTGCCCAAAGTACTCTCTCCCTTTCATGTAAATTGGGTGCCGTTCTTGCCGACCTTTTCGCCAGATCAATGTGTCAGACCTGACAAGGGCTTGCGTTTTGAGGACTTTTGTTGTGCACTCTCGTGGTACTTGAAAGTGACGAATCACTTTCATCTTTCCAAACACTTTTGTCTTTTTCACCGGACACCGGAAGGGACAAGCAGCATCCATGGCGACTCTAGGTCGCTAAATAAAGGACACTATCGCCTCAGCCCACTTGTTGCAGGGAAGGCCTGTTTCCCCAAGCCTCAAGGCGAATTTGACTCGGGCCCTGCATCTCATGCATCACCTTTGAACAATCGCAGGGCGGCTCCTTCGTCCTCCTTGGCTCCTTCGTGTGGCACTACTGGCTAGATGTGCATGTCCAAGTGGCACATGGTTTGGCTCGAGTGCTCTTCCATTGCACCTTCTTCCCGCCCTGGGATGGAGTAGTTTTGGTACATTCCACTGTCTAGCAGGAAGATCTGGAAGGAGACATTTTACTTACCATTAATTTCCTTTCCTGGAATCCTGCTAGACCAGAAACCCAGTCCAAACGTGGTAAAGAGAAGGACAAATACTTTATTAAAGTGTATACAGGGTTATAATGGCCAGGCCGACCCGACACAGGCTGTGTTTTGGTTATGCCTTCATCAGGGGTGTTCTTGGCATACTAAAATCATAAATAATAAATAAAAACAAATTAAAATATTAAACAACTATTTCAATTCAATGATATAAAACAATCTGCCGGAGCCCTGGTTTCCAAAAATCCCAACTGCCTCACAACTCCATGGTGGTGGAGTCTGCCATGCGGAGGCTCAAGAGCCAGAAGTAGGGAGGCCCATGCCATGGGCAGAAAGTGCTTTCAGGACTCGATACTTGTTGGCCGCACCCAGGCTTACCAGTTGTACATGGGCATGTACCTTTGATACCTGGCAAAGGAGCTCGTTGGGTTCTCAGCTGGTCTCTGAGGAACCCCTCCAGTGGCTCCAGACCCTGGCCTCTGCAAGTTTATCACTCGAGCGGCTTCGAGTTGAAGGCTAGAGTATCTGCGACGGACATTAGTGCCAGGCTTGGCTACAGTCTTCTGACCTGGTACAATGGGTCCAGGACAAATTGGTTGACGTCCCTTGCCATAGAGAGAACCTCTTCAGCAAACCCATGACAGACAAGGCCACCGAGATGGAGTTTGAATTCCTGACAAGGACCAGGCTCTCCAAAAAGAATGCTGACTCTTCCCAGAGGAAGGCTTCGTGTAGAAAGCCCTCATACCCGAAGAAGAGGAAGGCTTACAGAAACTACCCTCAATACCAGCCTTCCCAGCTCCCTAACAGGCCAGCAGGCCAAGGGACAAAGGCATGGCCCACGTAAGTCTAAGATCCCCATACCCTAGCATGCATCCCTGGCGCAACCTGTAGAGGGCTTTTGATTCTGTGGGCATAGCTTTTCTTCCCCAGGAGGCTCAGCCCTGCAGCACATAGGGGGGCATCTGGTGCTCTTTGCTGACATGTGGCCCCCCGTAAACACCGACACATGGGCCCTTCAGGTGGTGAGAGGGTTACCTCCACCAGACACCACCACCATTCTTCTCGAAAGAGCCCCACAGGACTCTCCTCCACTGGGACCTGCTCTGGCAGGAACTTGCAGGCCTTCTGGAGGACCAGGCAGTGGAACCCGTCCCAGCCCACTTCAGAGGCACAGGGTTCTACTCCTGCTACTTTCTGGTACCAAAAAAGACTGGAGGGTTCCACCCCATCCTCGACCTGTGGGGCTTCAACAGATTCCTGGTGAGGGAAAAGTTCAAAATGCTCTCTTGGAACATTGCTGCCATTAGGGAGACTGTCTATGGTCCTTGGACTTAAAGAATGTGTATACACACATCCTTATGAACCCCCTACACAGGCAGTACCTCCACTTCATTGTTGGGGGAGAACATTTATCAGTACAGAGTGCTATCCTTCGGCCTGGCCTCTGCCCTAAAGGTAATCACCAAGTGCCTGGCAGTGGTTGCAGCCCATCTCAGACTCCAGGGCATATTTGTCTTCCCCTATCAGTTTAAAGAACTTGTATATGCAATACGGGCAGGTTTGTCGGAGTGCAAATGTTAATTCCTACATCCCTTTTGTCCTTTTTTATAGATATATGTGAATTGAAAATGGCCTAAGGGCATTTCCGTGGCCTAATACACCACGGTAAACAGCGAGTTGCGAAATAAATGCCCATAAGCGAGCCACAATACCCATGAAGAAGTATTATACGAAACAAGGCCTGTGTTGGGTTTCTGGCTACCTCTGTTGAATAAGGATTAATAACCTTTTTTGCCCATTTACTGCCCACGTTTCTGGACTGGTTTTTCCTGCTATTTTCCGTGGCAGTGTGCTGTTTTGTGCTTGGTAAACATAGCTGTCTAGGCCCTGCAGGCGACAGCACACAGCATCCTCTTGCTGGTGCGCCTCTGCTTCGTCATAAACCACCCGAAGTCCCATCTCCCGCCAACCCAGAACCTGGAGTTCATAGAGGCTCAACTGGAGACTGTCCAAGCCAGAACCTTTCTCTCTCAGGACAGGTCACTATGCCTCCAAGTGCTTGCCGCAAGCACATAGCGTCATCGCTTGGTGTTGGCCCGCCTCATGTTCCACCTGCTGGGGCATATGGCATCCACGGTGCATGTCACTCCAGACGCTTGCAGATGCGGATGGTCCAGTGGGGCCCTCCACTTGCAGTGGTCCCAGGCCGTGGGACACTTGTGGGACAGGGTGTTCATCACCCATCCCCTGGCTCTCTCTCTTGACTGGCAGCAAAACCTCCAGTGTCTACTAGCCGGGATGCCCTTCCAGCCCCCCACATCCCAAAAAATCCTCAAAACAGATGCCTCCAAGTTGAGGTGGGGGGCACATTGCAACGACGTCTGCTGTAGCCTTAGCCCTCAGGCTTTTCGTCACTACCTGCAGCACCAGGCGGTGCTGGTTCAGACTGACAACTAGGTGGCGATGTTCTACATAAACAGGGGGGCATGGGTTTGGCCCTGCTGTGCCAGGAAGCTGTGAGCCTCTGCTTGTATGCCAGCAGCAATGGGATTCTCCTGCGGGCAGTCTACCTCCCGGGCCAGGGCAACACCCTGGTGGACTGGCACAGCTGGATCCCCTAGCTACACGAGTGGAGGCTGGATCCCAGGGTGACCAGCCAGCTCTTCCAGTGCTGGGGGTTCCTGAGGGTGGACCTCTCTGCCAGTCCGGCCAATGCACAACTACCCCACTTCTGTTCCCGGCAGTTGCAGCCCTCATGGGTGGCGGCAGAGGGCCTCCTTTATGCCTTCCTGCCCACACTATTGATCACCAACACCCTATTCAAGATCCATTGTGACAGGGTCACAGTGATCCTGGTGGCCCCATGATGGACCAGGCAGCTGTGGTTTCCCCTGCTCCTCTGCCTGGCCATATTACCCCCGGTTCCCCTGGGGTGCAATCCAGGCCTACTGACAGAGGAGGAGGACTCTCCTGCACCCCAACTTAAGGTCGCTGACACGCATGGCCTGGCTGCTGAAAGGGTAGCCCTGGCCCCTTTCAGTCTCTCTATTGAAATGGAAGAGGTCCTCCTCGCTTCCAACAAACCTGTCGGGCATACTCCTTCAAGTGGCAGAGGTTCTCAGTCTGGTGTGTGCAGCATCAGGTCAACCCCTTCTCCTTCTCCGTCCAGCTAGTGCTACAGTACCTACTTCACCTGTCCCGGGCAGGGCTGAAGTCTAACTTTGTAAGAGTGCACCTATGTGCTCTTGCGGAGCACCATCATCTCACTGAGGGCAAACCCCTCTCTGCTCAACCCCTCACGTCTCGCTTCCTGAGGGGCCACCTCCTGTTGAAGCCACCCGCCTGTCTGCCTGTGGCAGACTAGGACCTTAACATCGTGCTCTCCAAGCTCACTGCTCCACCCCTTGAGCCTCTCTGCTTTTTCCATCTCAAATATCTCTCCTAGTGTTTCTTATGACGCTCACCTCTGCCCGCAGGGTCAGCAAGCTTCAGACGTTGGTGGCAGAACCACCATATACTAAGTTATACAAGAACAGGGTCGTGCTCTGCATGCACTCAAAGTTTCTACCCAAGGTGGTATCTCCATTCCATATCAACCAGCAGGTGTTGCTCCTCACTTTCTTCCCGTTGCCTCACGCCTGCAGGGCGGAGGCAGTTCTTCACATACTGGACTGTAAGTGGGCACTCATTTTTTTATCTCAGGTGCACCCAGGAGCATCGCTGAGCTTCTCAGCTCTTTGTTTCCTACGACTGAACTTGATTGGGAACTGCGGTCTGTAAACGGACCCTGTCCAGCTGGATCGCTGATTGCATCACCTTCGCATATAAGCAGGCTGGTATCTTGCTGGAGCGCCTTGTCACGGTGCACAGCGTCCGCGCCATGGTGGCCTTTGTGTGGATCTTGCGCTCCGTACCCTTGTTGGAAATCTGTCGGGCTGCCACCTGGTCCTCAGTCCACACTTTCACAGCTCATTACTTCCTGGAGAGAGAGTCCTGTTGGGACAGTGCTTTCAGCCAGGCAATACTCAGTCATTTGTTCGGGGTATAGGCAACTCCTGCCTTCTGGCCCTTTGGTGTGTTCAGGGTACCGGGGCATTGGCTCTTCGCTAGGCACTTGGGCCTCTCGGGAGTCTGTTATCACTCATTATATTGCTGCTCATAGCTTCTTCCCCTTTTCCTGGTCACCTGTGAGCTTTTTACAGGTTTTTTGGTAGCCTGTAACTAGGGAGTCCCATATGTGAGGACTGACTTCCTACTTGTTACTGGAGAAAGCATAGTTCCTCACCTGTAACAGGTGTTCTCCAGGGACAGCAGCAATCGATCCTCACAACCCCCCTCCTCCATGGAGTTGCTTTTTCTCTTTGCCGTCTTGTGCTATGATATCATACTGAAGTGGGAAAAGGACCACACATGCGTGGTACATCTCCCAAAGGATTTCTTTGAAAGCTGGGGAAAGGTTATTGTGCGGGCTCCATTAGCGCCAAGGTCACCCATATGTGAGGACTGATTCCTGCTGTCCCCGGAAAACATCTATTACAGGCGAGTAACTAAGCTTTAACTGAGCCAGGTCACTGTTGGAAGGGTATTGGGTATCTGCCCAAGTGGTATGGTTTCTTGAGTTTGGAGTGGGTGATCAGCTACGGCAAGAGCCATCTAGAGTCTACCCAGATGCTAGAGCACCTTGGGTTGCGGTTCGACATCAGCACTAGCAGAGTCATCTTGCCCAATGGGAGAAGCTGCTGTCTCACTGACATCCTGTCAGAAACAGTGGGTTTCTGAGGTTTGGGATTACCTTCAACTCCTCTGCTTGATGGTGGCAATGATCAAGATGGTCTCTTGGGTGCTGGCTCCCATGAGGCCACAGCAAAGGTCCTTATTGTCTCACTGGTCTCCTTGCTCTCAGGACTTCAAGACCAGGCTTTCCCTTTTCTCATTAGTGGCAGCCAACCTACAGTGGTGGGAGCAGCCCGACGATCTGTTGTAGAGTCTGTCCCTGGATGACCCCCGTGACGACTTCTGTTGATAGACACCAGTCTGTTTGACTGGAAAGCCCATTTCAAGGGGTAGGCGGCTCAGGGCTGCTGGAACAGTTGAAAAGTGACCTGGTCCATCAATCAGCTTGAGGTGAGGGCCATTTGTTTTATCCCTCTTATATCTCTGGACCCTGGTCTGTGGCAAAACGGTCCAGATCTTCTTGGACAGTGCCACAGTTGTGCCATGTGTCAACAGACCAGGAAGCATGAAGAGTTCTGGGGTGACCATGGAAATGGCCCTTTTGTTTTGCTGGGCAGAGAGGCATCTCTTCGCCTTCTCAACACAGTATATTGCGGGAGTGAACAGTATGGAAGTGGACTATCTACTTTGCTATTCCCTTGACCCTGGAGAGTGGGAATTGAGCCGGATGGTATTCCAGAGGATTCTGGATAGATGGGACTCGCCTCAAATTGGATCTGATGGTGACCCAGGCCAGTGCCAAAGTGCAAAGGTTCTTCAATTGCTACAAAGAGGCAGGCTTCGAGGGCATGGAACCCTGGTTGAACCTTGTCCAAGGCAGATTGTTCTGTATGTGTTTCCTCCGTGGCCTCTCTTAGGGTGTGTATGTTACCTATAGTGCCATCAGAGTCTGGTAGTATTGGATTGGCCACAGAGACTGTAGTAAGTAGATTTATGTGCCTTCTGCAAGAACACCCCCCCCCCCTGCTTCCTGTCAGTTCAGGGGACTGTTGAGTCAGGGGCTTGTCTTGATAGATGAACTGGCTCACTTCTCACTTACAGCCTGGCTCTTGAGAGGTGACAGTATGTACAGGCTATTCTCCTGCTATGGTTTCTACATGCCTGAAAGCACTCTTGCCTACATGCATGTTTGATGCCTTTTTGTGTGCTGGTGTTATGAACACCTTGCCTTCTGTCAGGATAGATTTGACAAGGGCGTCTCCCTTAGTTCCTTGAGGGTTCAGGTAGTGCTTGTTTGGTCATGCTTTAGGGGACTGGTAGTTGAATGCTCTGTAGCCTCGTACCCAAATGTAACTCGTTTCCTTTAGGAAGTAAGACACTTGTGTCCTCCCCTGAGGTCTCAGCTTAGTTCTTCGGGCTTTAGTGTCTGAACCTTTTGAGCCCTTGAGGAGAGCTATGCTTAAGAATTTGTCCATCAAGACCACTTTCTTGGTTATGTCTTGCCAAGCAGACTGCATCTCGGAGATGCAGGCCTTCTCATGCTGAGATTAATCTGTCATTTTTGGAGAAGGCCATGTATATTTGGCCTGTCCCTTCTTTCTTGCCCAAAGTAGTAGTGTTTTTTCATATCAAATGGGTGGTCCGTTTGCCTTCCTTTCCGAAGAAACAATGTTAAGAAAATAAGGATCTTTGCCTGGCAGATGTCAGGAGGGTGCTTCTTCAATACATTAAGGTCACTAACACCTTCCAAATTGGTCAGTTTTTTTGTCATTTTTACAGGCCCATGTCAGGGTGACATGGCCATGAAGTCTACTGTAAGGCTAAGGTGTCTGTTGTGAAACTAGCCAGTCCCAGAGGGTTTGCACACGCATTCCACCCAGGCATAGGCTTCCTCCTAGGTGGAGTGTAGCTGAGTTATTCTCTTAGACAGTTGTCTTGTAGCAACTTGGTCATTGCTTTCCACTTCTTAATCCTGGGGGAATACTGTGCAATGTAGAATTTGCATAGAATTCCCCACCTGTGCAGAATTCTGTGCAGGCAACGATGAGCCAGACAGTGAGGCAGGATCAGGCGCATAAGATTTAAGAGGGCCCGATCCTGCTGCACTGTTAGCAGCAATACAGCTGCAGGAGCACTTTCATTTGCTCCTGTAGCTGTGCTAGAGCTTGACGCTGGTGTGTTTTTCAAAGGTACACAGAAGTGCTTCCTGTCAGACTTGGTGCTGGCGGTTGACTAGCACAGCCGCGGGACAAACAGAAGTGTTGCGGCCATCAGGTTGCTGGTGAGTCGGGGCGGGGGGGGGGGGGGTGGCTGGCTGGCTGGCTGGCTGGGGGTAGAAAGAAGGGCTGCTAGGGAGTGGGAGGGGGAGTGGCTGGCTTGGGGGCAGGAGAAGGGCTGCTGGTGAGTCAGGTAGGGTTGCTGGGGGCTGGAGATGCGCTGCTGGCAAATCAGGGAGGGGGGGACTAGGGGCTGAAAGCTAGAGGGAGAGAAAACGGGAGACAAGGATGGGTTGGGGACAGAACTGTGATTGGAGTAAGAGAGCTGAGGAGGAAAAAGGCAGGTGAAATTTAGGTCTAGAGGAGGAGTTAAGCTTTATGATGAGGGAATTCTGTGAAAATATGTACTAATAAACCATGCAGAAATTTGCAGAATTTAAAAATACTGCACACAGAATTTTCAAAGTTTTTGCGCAGAATTTAAAAATGTTTTGCGCAGAATTCTCCCAGGTGTAACTTGTCAAGTTTTACCGCTTGGATGTTGATGCTCAGGTGGATACAGCCTTTGGTGCAGAGATTTTGAAGGTTGCTGTGTCTTTTTTCCACCCAGTGGAGTCATAGCTTTGGTATGTCCCACTTATCTGACTGGTCTAGCAAGATGATATGGAAGGTGACAAGTTTACTTACCAGATAATGTCCTTTCCTAGAGTCCTGCTAGACCAGTCCAGGACCCATCCCTATGATCTGCTGTATGTTTTGCAGTTTGGCCCTGTGGGCCCATAACCTTCTTTACAGACGTTCTGTCCAAAGACTGTTCTGTACATGGGTATGGTTTCTTGTTCTGTTGATCCTTGTTGCCCTCTTTGAGGTTGTGTGTAGTCAGAGGTCCTTGACCATAAATTGGGTATGAATACTGGAGTGTGCTCCTGGCTGCATCAGCTATAATAGCAGTAAGAAACTTCTGGATTTTTCTTCTGTCTCCACCTCTCCTGGTAGGAGAACACAATCCATTTGACTGGACTAATTTAGCAGGACCTCCAGGAAAGGACATTATCCGGTAAGTGAAATGTCAGCATAATCGTGGTGCAGACACAAAGATTGTTCAGTCTCTAGTAGACAAGAACTTCAGATTTTTTGTTTAAGGGATGACAAGTTAAAGGTCTGTTTGAGAACAAAGCGCATCCTTTTTTTCCTAGTCTGAGTGCAGTTGCTCTATGGCTGTTTAGGCCAAACTGGCCTTGGCTCTGATCTCCTGCATTGCAGAGCTATATACCCTGAGCTTAATAAATGGCCCTGGGGCTACTACTACTATTAATCAATCTATTTTATAGCATGGGATTAGAATTCTGTGGGCACAGAGCAATTTACAGAATCACTTGAAAATATGATATGCATGTGAGAGTCCTAGTTCAAAGAATTTAATTTAAAAAGGGAAATGATTTTTAATTGATTGAACCCAAATGGAAAAATGGAAACTGTTCATAGTTAGATTGTAAGCCATGAGAGAATGTTGAAAAAACTGGTAGTTAAGGCTGTTGCTATTCCAGCGTGTGAAGAGGAATCTGTTTACTTTTTTTCAAAGAAATATTATATACATAGTTCTCTGGAGTTGGTATTCTTAGAGTTATTAATGTTGTGTATGATTGGATGCCTACTTTTAGTTTAATTCTAAAATTACTTTATGGATGGCTAATTTGATTGTTGCAAGAATGAAGATATTCTCTTTAAAACAGACATTTTTTTTATACTTCAGGTTATCATCAGTTGTGTCATACTCCAAATATCGATTCCAGTGTGATTGACTCGGATGAAAAATGGCTGTGTCGGCAATGTGTGTTTGCAACGACGACAAAGGTTCAGTATGATCAAGATGCAAGAATTCTGCTCATTTATTTTATTTATGCACATATCTAGCCCCTTTATCCAGGATGGTTAATAAACAAACATTGGTGTCATCAGTGTTAGCAGATACTGGTGCATAAACAATGAGAACAAAGGCAAGAGGTGATAAAATCCAATCTTGCTTTCAAGTAAATAGGCAGAGGCACAAACGGTGGGATACAGAGTGATGTGGGGCCAGTAAGGGCCGAAAAGCCATGTACAAAAATGTCATCTGGCTTTGGGCACAGACACAGAGTGCACAGAGAAAGAAAATAATAGTTTCATACAAAGAACTGCGAAATGTATATGAAGAGAGGCGTTCTGGTGGTTTAGTGGGATAGAGAGCAGATTATGCAGGGAGCAGAAAAAGGTATGCATTTAGTGTAATGTAACATTTGATTTGCTAATCCACTTTAGATGGTTTTATGGTTTAAGATATTTTCTGTACCACCTTTCTGGTTAAAAAAAGTGATTTACAAATAATGAAAAATAAGATAGGAAATTGAGAAAGGAACTCCATAATAACAAGAAAGGACAGAATTTAAAAAAAGAAACAAGCAAGCAAGCCCACAGGTAGGCACAGACAAAAGAATTCAATGAAAATGCAGAAATACAGTAGCCATAAATCTCCAGGAACAAGCAGGAATAAGTCCTCACATATGGGTACGTCGGAACCGACGGAGCCGACGCGGGAAAGCTCCCCAGCTTTTCAGATGAAAAGCTTTTGGGGCTTCCCACAGCGCATGCGCGCTGCCTTCCCGCCTTCCTTACCAGCTCTCTTCAGTTTCTCTTTTTCCGCGGAGCCAGCAGGTCGTGTTCCTATCACCGCTGAAGAAATTGTTATTTTAATTTGTTTCTTTTGACCGCGTACCTGCCTTCCCCATACCAAAACCGGTACTGCCGGTCTCTCTTTCTTTATTTCTTAAAAAAAAAAAAAAAAAAATCTTTTTTTTTATTTCAGCATAACGTGGTAACTTTTGCTAGGCCTTCAGGCCTACACTAATTCTCCTCATGGAGAAGCCAGCTCCTGGTTTTTAAAAAGTGTACCAAGTGCAGTGCTGTTATTTCTCTCTCAGACACCCATGAATGGTGTCTTAAATGTTTGGGACCTGACCACTCCATAACGGACTGCCCATTCTGCTCCCAGATGTCTAAACGTGGTATGCAGAACTGGGCCAACAAGTTCCATGTGCTGTTTGCTTCAGATAATCCAGCATCACAGTCATCCAGGTCTTCCTCTCCGGATGGATCTCAGGTAACCAAACTTTCTGTGGGCAAATCCTCTAAAAGCAAATCTCTTTCAAAAGATCGAGAGGCTCTCAATCTTGAGTTCGAGGATTCTGCCCACACCAAAAAACCCCGGCGGGAGGCTCCGGCCTCCAAAGCATCACCTATGGGGTTACAGGTTGACATCGATGGCACGGCCTCGACTGATCACCTGTTAGACTGCTCTGGGGTACCGGTCGATACCGGTACCGACATCCAGGCAGCAGTGGCGTCCATGGGCAATACTGTCCAGACCATGCAGCAGGCCGTTCTGAATCGGTACCGACCCCGCTTCCGGTATCCACACCAGAACCGAGACCATCGACTTCCAAGCGTTGATCGGTTCCGCTTGCTGGATTCAGGCTTTTGCCCGATACCAATCCCATGCCCGATACGCCCGATCTCGATATCGATCGGTACGCGTATCGTGCATTGCAAGCACAGAGAGAATACTCAGATTCTTCTGATGAGTTCAATTCCTCTGATGACTCTGCTGAGTTTGATCTTCCTGAGGAGCCCTCTTCTCTAAAGAGGGCGATGTCTCCTCCAGAGGATTTATCCTTTCAGGATTTCATTGTTGATGTAGCTAAAGGACTTCTATTGCTACATCTTCTGAAAAGAAACCCAGATCAAAAAAATTGGATATTTTAGGATACTCTAAAGCTCCTAAAGAGGCAGTTACTCTGCCTATCCATGAAATCCTTCAAGAACACTTGATGGATTTGTGGGAGACTCCTCTAACTCTGTCTCCTCATTCTCGTAGGTTGGACACCATGTACCGGGTCCCTCCTTCTCCTGGGTTTCAAAAAACTCAGCTGCCTCACCACTCCATTGTGGTGAAGTCTGCTATGAAGAGGATAAAGAGTCCCAAAAGGCACTCTTCTACCCCTCCAGGGCGAGAATGTAAGACCCTTGACTCTTTTGGTAGAAAGATCTTCCAGGCTAGTATGCTTATAGCCAGGATCAATTCTTACAGCCTTTATATGGGCATGTTTCTCAGAGAACTTGCCCTAAAGGTATGGCATTTTGCCCCTTTATCCCTGAGGATAAAAAGGAGGACTTCACTTCTGTGGTGACACAACTTTCAGAGGTCTCCAAGTTTTCCAACAGGGCAGCCTTTGATTCCTTTGAGGTTGCTGGCAGGGCTTCGGGAATTGCTATTGCAGCCCGACGTCTTGCTTGGCTCCAGGCTTCTGACCTAGAACCCTGGGTTGTGGATGGCCTAAGGAATCTGCCCTGTACAGGTGAGAACTTATTTGGTGAAGACTGGCAAATTAAAGCTGCTCAAATGGATGCAGAAAATGCCACTCTAGATAGACTTTCTAAGTCTACTTCTACTCCTGCCAAAAAGAAGTCTTTTAAAAGGCCTTACTATAAGAAGGCCAGATTTTCCACAAATACTGGCCAACAATCTTCTCAGCCTCGCTTTGCTGCTAAACGTCAGCAATTTAAGCAAGTAAAGTCAAAGTCTGCAATGTCTGCTACACCCCAGCAGGCTCAACCCCCTCAGGGGTTTTGACTTGCCCCTAGAGAACTTACCATTTCTGGCTCTGGAACAACCAGAGCCTCTCACCATACCTGGAAGGCTAGTTCACTTTGCTCCCAGATGGGAGCAAATAACATCAGAGCAATGGACCCTCTCTATCATCAGAGAGGGCTACAAACTTCATTTCTCCAGCCTTTCTCCCCCATCTCTTCTGACCCTGTTGGGTCAGGAAGTCTCCTCTCTCCTTGCCCAAGGGGCAATAGAGGAGGTTCCTCTTCCTCAACAGGGGTTAGGGTTCTACTCCCCTTATTTTCTCATAACAAAGAAGACAGGGGGCTTCAGACCTATCCTAGATCTTAGAGAATTGAACAAGTTTCTATTCAAGGAGAAATTCAAAATGCTCTCTGAGCATTCTCCTTCCATACCTTCAGAGTCAGGATTGGCTTTGTTCTCTAGATCTCAAGGATGCGTACACTCATATACTCATTCATTCATCCATCCCACAGAAAATATCTTTGATTTCTGTTCCAGGGAAAACATTTCCAATACAGAGTACTTCCCTTCGGTCTCGCCTCTGCTCCAAGAGTATTCACAAAATGCATGGCAGTCGTAGCCGCATTTCTAAGAGGCATGGGAATCTTCGTCTTCCCATATCTGGACGACTGGCTCATCCGAGCTCCATCTCAGTCAGAAGCCCAGATTTCCTTGGACCGCACAAGGCGTATTCTTCAATATCTGGGACTTGTGGTAAACATTCCCAAGTCCCAACTCATCCCTATTCAGTCCCTGGAATTCATAGGGGCCCACTTGGACTCCACCACTGCAAGGGCCTACCTCCCTCTGGTCCGAGGCCAACGACTAATCAGCTTGGCCTCCCAGGCTCAGTCCAGAAGTCACTTGTCAGCCAGGGAACTGCTGCAACTTCTGGGCCACATGGCCTCCACGGTCCATGTGGTGCCCTACGCTCGTCTCCATATGAGGGCAGCTCAATGGACTTTGGCCACTCAGTGGTCTCAAGCATCAGGAGCGCTCTCAGACCAAGTACTCACCTCAAAACGTCTGTTTTGGTCTCTCCAGTGGTGGACATCCTCCAAAAATCTGTTGTTGGGGACCCCCTTCCAACCTTCGTTGCCCCAATTAACCCTCACAACAGATGCCTCCCAAACAGGGTGGGGAGCTCATCTCCAACACCTCTCCACTCAGTGCACCTGGTCTCCCCAGGAGACCACCCTTCACATCAACCTTCTGGAACTGCGAGCAATCTTCCTTGCCCTCACAGTCTTCCACACCCTCCTTGTCAACCTGACTGTCCTAGTCCAGACAGACAATCAGGTAGCCATGTTCTATGTCAACAAACAAGGAGGGACGGGCTCTCTGTCGCTTTGCAACGAAGCTCTCAGATTATGGGCCTTCGCCAGAGAGCATCAAATTCATCTTCTGGCAGTATACCTTCCAGGAGTTCAAAACTCTCGGGCAGACAGACTCAGTCGAGTTCTGCTTCCACACGAATGGTCCCTGCATATGGACCAGATACGCAGAATCTTTCAGGAATGGGGGACCCCGGACATAGAGCTCTTTGCAAGTCCGTGGAATGCCAAACTTCCCCGGTTCTGTTCCAGGACTCCGTGTCAGGGAGC
Source organism: Ichthyophis bannanicus (assembly GCA_033557465.1). NCBI lineage: Eukaryota > Metazoa > Chordata > Amphibia > Gymnophiona > Ichthyophiidae > Ichthyophis > Ichthyophis bannanicus. The sequence continues at coordinate 88,396,880 of CM066040.1, forward strand.
TCAGGCCAACGACGCCTTTCTCCTGCATTGGGGTCAGAAATTCCTGTATGCTTTTCCACCCATTCCTTTGATTCCCAAGACTCTGTTCAAACTTCAGAGGGATCACGGGTCGATGATCCTCATAGCTCCACGCTGGCCATGCCAAGTGTGGTTCCCTCTACTTCTACAGCTCTCCCAGGGCTCCTCCCTGGACCTGGGAGCTGCGCCAGACCTTCTGTCTCAGGAGAAAGGGACTTTGTGGCACCCAAACCCCAAGTCCCTACATCTCCGAGCTTGGTTACTGAAGGCTTAAGCCTTCGTGAGTTTAATCTTTCTCAACCAGTGAAAGATATCCTTCATGCCTCTAGGAAACCCTCTACCAGGCGTTCCTATGCTTTCAAATGGAAACGTTTTTCCATTTGGTGTGCTCAACAGGGTCTTGACCCTCTGGCACTTCCATTGAATTCTCTACTAGACTATCTCCTGCATCTTTCCAATGCAGGCCTCAAGACGAATTCAGTACGAGTCCATTTAAGTGCTATTGCAGCATCCTTAAAACCTATAAATGGACAACTTGTTTCCTCTCATCCTCTTGTTGCAAGGTTCATGAGAGGCCTGACCTTAACTAAACCTCCCATCCGACCTCCGCCGGTAGCATGGGATTTGAACCTAGTTCTAGGTCAGCTTATGAAGCCACCTTTTGAGCCTTTGGACTCCACCTCCTTGAAATTTCTTTCATGGAAGGTAGTTTTCCTTATTGCAGTCACTTCAGCTCGCCGCATCAGTGAACTGCAGGCTTTAGTGGCTAATCCACCTTATATTAGGTTTCATCATGATAAGGTGGTCCTTAGGACGAACCCCCACTTTATGCCCAAAGTGGTCTCGCTTTTTCATCTTAATCAAGAGGTATATCTACCTGTTTTTTTTCCGGCTCCTCATGCATCCAGTGCAGAGAGGAACCTTCATACTCTTGACTGTAAAAGAGCTCTCGCCTTTTACCTCAACAGGACTCAGCCACATCGAAAGTCTTCCCAACTTTTTGCGGCTTTTGATCCTTCTCATTTGGGACTTCCAGTCTCCAAACGTACACTTTCCAATTGGATTGCTCAGTGTATTTCTTTTGCTTACCAGAGTAAGAATATTTCTCTGGAAGGCCATGTCACAGCTCACAATGTGAGAGCCATGGCTACTTCTATGGCTCATCTTCACTCTGTATCCATCGATCAGATCTGTCCAGCAGCCACTTGGGCCTCGGTTCATACCTTCACAGCCCATTACTGTTTGGACAAGGACTCCCGCCGGGATGCCTTGTTTGGTCAGGCTGTCCTCAAACACCTGTTCCATACTTAAGCAACTCCTGCCCACCTTCCCTGAATGGATGCCTGAGATCCATACAAAGATGGTTTACCCTTGGAGGGGGATCTCCCAGGCATCTTAGCTAGGGAGTCCCCATATGTAAGGACTTATTCCTGCTTGTTCCTGGAGATAGCACAGTTACTTACCTGTAACAGGTGATCTCTGGGAACAGCAGGAATTAGTCCTCACAACCCACCCACCTCCCCTAGGAGTTGTATCTTCTATCTATCTACCTTCCTTTCCTCTCTCTATTGTCTCAGCTATAAACTCAAACTGAAGAGAGCTGGTAAGGAAGGCGGGAAGGCAGCGCGCATGCGCTGTGGGAAGCCCCAAAAGCTTTTCATCTGAAAAGCTGGGGAGCTTTCCCGCGCCGGCTCCGTCGGTTCCGACGTACCCATATGTGAGGACTAATTCCTGCTGTTCCCAGAGATCACCTGTTACAGGTAAGTAACTGTGCTTTCCTGATATGGGGCACCTCCTGAAGCATTAGGCATGCACTTCGAATGCTTGATGAAAAAAGGTTTGTCTTCAGCTCAGATTTAAATGAGGAAAGGGGTGGTAGCAGCCACAAAGAATTTGGCAGACTGTTCCATAGCAAGGGGGCTGAGTAGAAAAAGGCATGTCTCATATGGTAGTGTACTTGGTTGCGTGAGGGAAGACACAATAGATTGCCGTGAAGTGAACGCAGAGAACAAGCAGGCAATACGGAATGATAGGGTTAGACAGTGTGTCAGGGCTGACTGATGTAGAGCCTTGAATGTAAAGATCAAAATTTTGTATTGAATTAATGCCCTAGTCAACACAAATTTATTTATTCAGTATATTGAATACATAGGGGAGTCACGTGATCAAAACAGCTTGTAGATAGTCATCTTAAAGTGATGTGCAATCAATGAGTATTAAGCATGATATTTAATTAAATTAACATATAAAGCAGACATTCCTCATTGTCTGTCCAGAACAGTCCTGATGCGTTGGTTTATATGCTTCTACCAGCAGATGGCAAGCATATTGATGGCAGGCTTTTCTGGGGCCCTTCCTACTTGAGTACTACTTTGGCACGTGTCACGCGTCTGTTCTGGTCTCGAGGGATGATGCAATCATTATTAAAGAGAACCAGGGAAATCCATTGCTTACCCCAGGATAAGCATTGTGGAATCTTTGTACCTTTTTGGGAACCTGACAGGAACTTGTGGCCTATATTGGCCACTGTTGGAAACAGGATACTGGGTTTGATCGACCTTGGTCTGACCCAGTATGTAATTTCTTATATTCTTTTTTTGCAATTTATATTTTATTCATTTTGACATATTCTTACAACTTGTTTGAAACTTCAACAGTTTGTCGTATCATTTTACAGTAAAACATTGATAACTTTTCCACTTATGATCTATTCCTCCCCCCTTACCTCCCCTTCCTTCCCCTCCTCTCCCCTTCCTTCCCCTCCTTTATACAGATTATATTTAGTGCTATATTATATTGTTTATTTATTGTATTATACTTGATTTCTTTATCTTCCCCATCACTTTTTTACCCATTTCACCTCCATGCTTCATACTATTGCCACCGTATTTCTGTATTTTCTGATAGTGTGTTTTCTATATGCTGTTATTGCACATAAACTCCATGCTTGTTCCAATTTTCCTATTTCTTTTAGTGGTGGTATTTCTATATTCTTCCACCATCTGAGAAGATTCACACATGCTTTTATACAGTATCCTAGAAAGGATGCTATACCCTTCTCCCATTCCCTCATTTAAGGCTACCATGGCTGGAGTTAGTTTGACTTGTATCTTGGCAATTTCCTCATATAATCCCTCTACCTTTTCCCAGTATGTTTGCACTTTTGGACAGCCCCAGAGCATGTGTAATAGTTCTCCTCTTTCCCCACATCCCTTCCAGCACTCGTTTGAGCTTTCAGGATAAATGGCTTGTAATTTGGCTGGCATCCAGTACATCCTTAGCCGGACCTTTAGACTATTCTCCAGGAACGGTGTCCTGGGTGCTAGTTTATATGCTCTTTCGTATATGTCTCCCCATCTGTTTGTCCAAGGGTCCTGATATTTCTTCTTCCCATCTCTTCTGGCTTTTTGACCTTTCCTCTCCCTTTTTAGTTATCATTTTAAATAGTTTGCATATTAGTCCTTTCCGCAAGTCTTGTTTCCCCATCAGTTCCTCAAATGATGTGTTTGGCTAGTTTGTTTAGCTTTATCTCTTTTTGTTGTAGAAAGTACCATATTTGCACATATGCATAATAGTCTGTCTCATCTAACTGATATTCCAGTTTTAGATCCTTGAATGCTCTAATTTCTCCCCCCTCCTTTTCTACCATTTGACCTATCCTTTTCAGCCCTTTTACTTGTCCATACTGCATATGTTTTTGTTGTTTTCCCCAGTCTGAACTCTCCTATACCTTGAATAAATGCATGTCTAGAATAATCTCCAGGAACAAGCAGGAATGTAGTCTTCACATAGGGGTATGGTCGGTACTGACAGAGCCTGTGCAGAAACGCTACCCAGTGTCCAATAGGAAAGCTTTTGGGAGCATCCCACAGCGCCTGCATGCTGCCTTTCCTGCCTTTCCCAACTGTCCCTCTCCAGTTCTTCGTTTTCCGCGGAGCCGACAGGTCGCACATCCTGTCACCGCAGAAAAAATTCCCTCCTTATTCTTCTTTTTTGTGGTCGTGTCTGCCTTCCCTCGATGCTACACTGGTACCGCCGGTTTTTCTTTCTTTTTTTCAAAAAAAACCCCTTTCTTTCTGGAGTCTCTTCCAGTAATTTTCTCTTCAGGTGCCACGTGCCATTTTGGGCATTAGGCCCAACTTTTTCCTTCAGAATGGAAAAACCTGCTTCGGGTTTTAAAAAGTGTTCTATGTGTGGCGGTACCATCTCCGTCATCTACACCCATGAATGGTGCCTCAAATGTTTAGGTCCTGACCACTCTATTTCAGTGTGTGTTGGCTGTGGGATGATGTCGAAAAGGGGCCGGCAAAACCGAGCTGCTAAACTTAGCACCATTTTTCCCTCCGATGCAGCCTCCGTGGCATCGATGTCTTCCAGGGCTTTGTCTCCCTCCCATGGATCTCAGGTAACTAAACATGAATCTAGCCGGTCCTGAAAGGGTAGATCTCCTTCTAAACATCGAGATGCTTCTGGCGTTGCCCTTGAGGGACTTTCAACGGCAAAATTGCCCCGGCAGGAGGCTTCGGCTTCCAAAGCACTAACAGGGCTCCAGGATGTTCTCGAGGCTTCAGCCTCGGCAGAACTACTGGTGCCATGCTCTGGAGTTCCGGCCGCTTCATCCGGCACAGATACCCAAGCATCGTCAGCGTCGATAGACCAGAGATTCTTGGCTATTGAATGCAGTCTGGCGGCTCTTCTCATGGCCTCGATGCCCCTGAAACCACTTCAGACAATTCAACCGGTACCGGCACAGACTGCATTGACATCGGCGGGTATTCTACTGGGACCGAGTCATGCGTCTCTATCCGGCATCGACAAGTCGGTACCGGACCACTCCGATGCCGACTTCGATCGGTACCGGTACCATGCCTTGCACAATCACCCGGATCGGAGATACTTCGAATCCTCGGATGAGTCTGAAGACTCTGCCAATGCCAGAGTACTTCTTCCTGGGGATTCCTCTTCTCCTCAGCATAGGATGTCTCCACCAGAGGATATGTCCTTTCAGGATTTTATCCGCGATGTGGCTCGAGGTCTTTTCATCACAGTGGCTCCTGAAAAAGAGCCTAGGGCAAAGGAATTAGAAATTCTGCAATACCCTAAAGCTCCCAAGGAGGCAGCTACCTTACCTATTCATGAGATCTTGCATGATCTCATGTTAAGGATGTGGGAAACACCTCTAACCACATCTCCTCACTCTCGAAGACTCAACACCGTATATCGAGTTCCTCTTTGTCCTGGGATTCAGAAGACTCAATTACCACACCATTCCATGGTGATGGAGTCAGCAATGAGAAGGATAAAGAGTGCAAAAAGGCATGCATCTAATCCTCCAGGATGTGAGTGTAGGACTCTTGACGCCTTTGGACGTCGATTCTTCCAGGCCTCTATGCTTTCTGCTAGGATCAGTTCCTATAGCTTATATATGGGAATGTTCCTTAAGAAGGTCACAGGAGATTTAGAGCTTATGAGCCCTCTCCTTCCTGATAAGAGGCAAGATTACCTCACCCTTGTCAAACATGCTCAGGATGTTTCCAAGTTCATGAATCGTGCAGCTTTTGACTGCTTTGCGTGCATAAGCAGAACCTCTGCCATTGTTATAGCTGCATGTAGGATTGCCTGGCTCCAGGTATCTGACTTGGAAATTTGGGTACAGGATAAACTAGGGAATATTCCTTGCACAGGAGAGAATCTCTTTGGCAAGAATTGGCAGGAAAAAGCTAATGAGATAGATGCTGACAATATCACTTTGGATAGATTGTCTAAATCTACAGCTGATCCTGTGAGGAAAAAATCCTCTAAGAAACCATTCTAAAGTAAGAAGAAGAGGTTTTATCCCTCCTATACCCAACACGGGCATTGTTTAGGTCAGTCTGCCCAAAAGGGACAGCAGCAACAACCTAGGCAAAGAAAGACAAAAGCAACTAAGCCTCAACCGGCTCAGCAGACTCAGCCTCCACAGGGGCTTTGACTCCTATCTAGAGAACTTTGCCTTCCTGGTCCTGAATGGCCCAGAACCCTCCACCATCCCAGGAAGGTTATGTCATTTTGCCCCCAGATGGGGTCAGATAACAGCAGAAAATTGGACTCTGTCTATTGTAAGAGAGGGCTACAAGCTTCATTTCCTCAGCATGCCCCCTCCTACAATAGTAAGACAGTTCAATTCTCAGACCTCTCTCAATGACCAGTTAGGTCAAGAGGTCACTGTGCTTCTTGCCCAAGGAGCAATAGAAGAGGTACCCATTCCCCAACGGGGTACAGGGATTTACTCCCCCTATTTCCTTATTCCAAAGAAAATAGGAGGACACAGACCCATTTTAGACCTCAGAGAATTGAACAAATTCCTGTTCAAAGAGAAGTTCAAAATGATTTCTCTAGGAACTCTGCTTTCATACCTTCAGAGTCAGGATTGGCTTTGTTCTCTAGATCTCAAGGATGCGTACACTCATGTTCTCATCCATCCAACTCAACGAAAGTTCCTTCGCTTTTTGTTTCAAGGGAAGCACTACCAATACAGGGTTCTTCCTTTTGGCCTGGCCTCTGTACCAAGCGTGTTCACAAAATGCATGGCTGTGGTAGCAGCATATCTCCAGGAACAAGAAGGAATGTAGTCTTCACATATGGGTATCGTCGGTACTGACGGAGCCTGCACGGGAACGCTCCCCAGCGTCCAATTAGAAAGCTTTTGGGAGCATCCCACAGCGCCTGCGTGCTGCCTTCCTGCCTTTCCAAACTGCCTCTCTCCAGTTCTTTGTTTTCCGCGGAGCCAGCAGGTCATTTTCCTGTCGCCGCAGAAATTATTCCATATTTTTCATTCTTTTTTGTGGTTGTGTCTGCCTTCCTCGATGCTATACCGGTACTGCCGGTCCTTTCTTTCTTCTAAAATAAATAAATAAATAAATAAATAAAAATAAATTAAAAAAAAACTTCTAATCTTCTATCTGGATTTTCCAGCCTTTTTTCTCTCGGGTGCCACGCGCCATTTTGGGCACTAGGCCCAATATTTTCTCGACATGGAAAAACCGGGTTTTAAAAAGTGTTCCAAGTGTGGCGGTACCATCTCCGTCACCAACACTCACGAGTGGTGCCTCAAATGTTTAGGTCCTGACCACTCCATCTCAGAGTGTGTTGCCTGTGGGATGATGTCGAAGAGGGGTTGGCAGAACCGAGCTGCTAAGCTTAGCACCCTTTTTCCCTCCAATGCAGCATCCTTGGCATCGACGTCTTCCAGGGCTTTGTCTTCCTCCCATGGATCTCAGGTAACCAAACATAAATCTGGCCAGTCCTCAAAGGGTAGATCTCCTTCCAAGCATCAAGATGCCTCTGGCGTTGCCCTTGAGGGACTTGTACCAGCAAAAATTGCCCCAGCGGGAGGCTTCAGCTTCCAAAGCACAATTGGGGCTCCAGGATATTCTCGAGGCCTCAACCTCGGCAGAACTACTGGTGCCATGCTCTGGGGTACCGGCCGCTTCGTCCGGTACCGACACCCAGGCATCAGCAGTGTCAATTGACCAGAGATTCCTGGCTATTGAGCGCAGTCTGGCGGCTCTCCTTGAGGCATCGGTGTCTTCGGGACCGCTTCAGACAGTTCAGCTGGTACCGACACCGGTTCCGGCACCGATATCAGTACCGACAGCATCGACATCAGCGAGTATGCTACCAACACTGAGTCATGCTATTTCCTCCGGTATTGACAGGCCGGTACCGGACCCATCCGGTACCGACTTCGATCGGTATCGTGCTTTACAAGAGCACCCGAACAGAAGATATTTTGAATCCTCCGATGACTCTGAGGACTCTGACAGCTCTGTCGATGCCAGAGTACTTCTCTCTGAGGAGCCGCCTTCTCCTAAACGTAGGATGTCTCCTCCAGAGGATATATCCTTTCAGGGTTTTATCAGGGAGGTGGCTAGGGGTTTTTCCATCACAGTGGCTCCTGAAACAGAGCCTAGAGCAAAGGAGTTGGAGATTTTACAATATCCTAAAGCTCCCAAGGATGCAGCTACTTTGCCTATTCACGAGATCTTGCATGATCTCATGTTAAGAATGTGGGAAACACCTCTTACCACCTCTCCTAATTCCCGTAGGCTGGATACCCTGTATCGAGTACCTCCTTGTCCTGGATTTCAAAAAACTCAGTTGCCACACCACTCCATAGTGGTGGAGTCAGCTATGAGAAGGATCAAGAGTGCAAAGAGACATGCATCTAATCCTCCAGGATGTGAATGTAGGACTCTTGATGCCTTTGGGCGTCAACATTCCAGGCCTCTATGCTTTCTGCCAGGATTAGTTCCTACATCTTATACATGGGAAAGTTCCTTAAGGCGGTTACCGGAGATCTTGAGCTTATGAGCCCTCTCCTTCCTGATGATAAGAGGCAGGATTATCTTACACTTGTCAAACATGCCCAGGATGTTTCCAAGTTTGTTAATCGTGCAGCTTTTGAGTGCATAAGCAGAACCTCTGCCATTGCCATAGGTGCTCGTAGGATTGCCTGGCTCCAGGCATCTGACTTAGAACTCTGGGTACAGGACAAACTGGGGAATATCCCTTGTACAGGTAAGAATCTCTTTGGCAAAAATTGGCAAGAGAAAGTGTCAGACGGCTGCCTAGGGTGAGAACTTACACAATCTTGACGATGCATATATTCATATGATTCTTGCAAGGTATTGTGGGTATTGTAGTTCATTCACTTCCAAACACAGCTGATGACAATAATTTGAGTTGTGAAACCAAGTGGTAAGATCAATAAAATACTTCTTTTATTGATGGGGTTTAATTCACCCAGCACATGTATGCTTGATAGCACTATAAATGAGGTTACTTGCTTGCAGTGTTTAAAAATAGATAACAAAAAGTCACAAAGTAAACCAGAAACAACCTTCAGCTTGTCAGGCAATTAGCTAATGTTTTCTTAGCAAATAATTACCAAATACAAAGGCACAAAGTAAAGAATAAACTTTGCTGGTTAGGTTAACTTCTGCTTATTTTCCACGCCGATCTCAGCAGTGATTCTCCCTTGCTCACACACACAATCAGGTGCAGCCCTAATTACTATCAATGGACCAGCTGAAAGCCTTTAGCTGGCTGGCTGCTACTGTGTGAGCCCAAATCCTGCTTTAAGAGCTGTTTGCAGTGGAAATAAAGAACAAAGTTAGGTTTCTTTGTGATGGCTGATGTGTTTGCTCACGGAAAACTAGCAATAGCATTTAGATAGAGAACAGTCCATATAAATAGTTTCATCTGCTGTATCTCCCCCTTCATCAACAATCATAGGGTCAATATCATACATTGGCACAGATGAGTCTTTCATTAAGGCACTATCATGAGAATGCTTATTCCCTTGCTGCCATTCTCTATTATAGATAGGGTCTGGATCAGTGTTCATACCTGAGCCTCTCCTGCCATCATAATTCCTCTCTGTAAAGCCTGGCCAATATGTAATCCAATTCTGATGTCCAGCCTTCCAATCTTGATCCCTGGACACTGGATCTCCTCTCACATACCTTCTGGCCTTGGTCTGAAAGTCCCTTCCACATGCAGTCTTCTCTCTTCCAGGTAGCCACTGGTGATTCCTATCTCTGCCAATCCATTCCTCTGGCTGAATCCAGTCCAATGGACTCTGCTTGCATTTGGAATACCTCCCAGTATGAGTACTGCCTTGGAATCTCCCAGACCTTACAATGGCCTTTCTTCTCTTCCTTCCAGAGAGTTTCCTTCTCTCTCTATCTGCGTGGCTTTTGCTGAAGCTGTTCTTCAAACTCTCCCTGAAGCTGTTATCTGAAGAATAATCTCTATTCTTATTCTTTCCTAATGTGTGCTGCTCCCTAACACAGTGCAGCTGTCTTGAATCAGGCCCTGCCCTTTGAGATGAGTGCTTAGGGATTACCCCATAGCTCTCTTGAATTGCACACACATTTTCTCACTTCAGCCCCTCTCATGGCTGCTGGAAACCTGGTGCATTCTGGGACTGGTAGTCTTTTATGTGAAAACTCTGTTTTCTTGCTTCTACCAGAACTGACAGGTTGCTTGTTCAGAGTCACATCATCTTTTCTATAGCTCCTACCTGAGCTATGATAAGCTTCCTTATCACAAAAGCTAATGAGTTGGATGCTGATAACACCACTTTGGATAGGCTATCCAAGGCTACAGCTGATCCTGCAAGGAGAAAAGCCTACAAGAAACCATTCTTCTCTAAAAAGAAGAGGTTTTATCCCGCCTATACCCAGCAGGTGCATTCTGCAGGTCAGTCTGCCCAAAAGGGACAGCAGCCCCCAAAGCAAAGGAAATCAAAGACTGCTAAGCCTCAACTGGCCCAGCAGACTCAGCCTCCACAGGGGCTTTGACTCTCATCTAGAGAACTTGGCCTTCTTGGCCCTGAACGGGCCAGAGCCTTCCACCATCCCAGGAAGGTTGTGTCATTTTGCCCCCAGATGGTGGCAGATAACAGCAGAAGAATGGACTCTTTCCATTGTAAGAGAGGGGTACGAGCTTCATTTCTTCAACATGCCCCCTCCTACAGTGGGTAAGACAGTTCAATTCTCAGGCTTCTTTCAACACTCAGTTGAGTCAAGAGGTCAGTTTACTTCTTGCTCAGAGGGCAATAGAAGACGTATCCATTTCCCAACAGGGTACAGGGTTTTACTCCCCTTATTTCCTTATTCCAAAGAAAACAGGGGGGGGACAGACCCATTTTAGACCTCACAGAACTGAACAAATTCCTGTTCAAAGAGAAATTCAAGATGATTTCTCTGGGAACTCTGCTGCCATACCTTCAGAGTCAGGATTGGCTTTGTTCTCTAGATCTCAAGGATGCGTACACTCATGTTCCTTTTCGTTCCTCCAGCTTAGTCCTCCACCGCTGGGTAGTGCACCTCCTCCTGCAGCTTGGAGACTGGACCAATCAGAATCTTCATCTCACTGGAGGTAGCACGCTGGAAACCCCCATCAACCCCCAGTGTGTCCAGTCTCCACGCAGCAGGAGGACGTAGTGAGCCTAGGGTGCTGGGCTCACTGGAAAAACTAATAAGCAGCAAGCTAGATAGCTTAAATTCCCTGGGGTTCTTATGTTTAATTTCCAATTTGTTTTGGGTTCTTTAATTCGGGTATTGTATCTTTAAAAAAAAAAAAAAAGAAAGACAAAGGTGAAGTCGGGGGTGAGAAGTTTTTGTCTGCAGTGCTTCCGTCCTGCGTTAGCCACATGAAACACAACTTTTCTCTGTTCCTACCGAGATCTCTGTGCCCTTGACTGAACGGGGCAGAGCTCTTTCCTCCGGTTGCAGGCTCTCTGATCATTTTGAAGCAGCAACGGACGACTTCGGGGCGCCTTGAGGCACTTAGTGCTTTTTGCGGCAGCCCCGTTTTGCCAGTGATCGCGGCATTGCTTCCTGACTCCAGCTCCGCTTCAGCGGGGGCAGTTCGGGACAGCGAAACAGTTCCCACAAAGGTAGGAGGCTTCTTCCTTCAGGGCCTGGCTGCTGAGCCCGCCAAAAACGCTATGTGGAAACCGCGGCCATTTTGAACTCGCAGTTTCCATAGCGTTTGATTTATTTGCAGGAACAACGCTGCACACCGGGGCTGCAGCTTCTCCCGGGTCGGTTCCAGCTCAGTAGCAGCAGGTCATTTCAGGTCTCCTTTCATTTTATGCCTTTTATTTTCCACTTTTTCCTTTGTTGGATTGCCATTTAATTTTTTTTTAGTCAGCGGTTTCTGTGGGGCCTAGCTGCATTTCCTTGCTGTGCTTTTCAGACATAGATTGTACGTGTCTGGAGCTTTAAATCCAGCATAATATTGAAGAAAAGACTCGAGACAGGGGTAGTTGTTTTCTCCACTCAAGTTCTTTTGTGTGGCTAGCACTTGGTGTAGGTAAGTTCAGGCAGAGATAGTTAGTCAATGTCAGCTAGGTCACAGTGTATAATCTGTGGCACCCGTAGGGGCACGTGTCCAGAAACAGGTATCTGTCGCTGCTGTACTTCTGTATCTGTCAGTGTTGAGCATCAAATGGAGAGTTCCTCGGCGTCCGCTCCTCTTGAGGGGGTGTCGGATCCGGAGAGGGATTACGGGATAGCAGGACCAGGTCCTTCGGCTGCAGAGGGGGCTGCCGGTGACTCGGGTACGCTTTTGGGTCCTGGCGGTGCTACGCTGATGGAGGATTTTTCTCCGGACTTTGTGTTGCTCATGCATCAGGCGTTCTGTCGTAGGCGACAGGCCCAGCTCTCTGGGTCCTTACCAATCCCTTCCTCGAGTGCGCGCTCCAGTCTAGCGGAACGCGACAATGTGGGGTCAAAGGCGGCCAAGAGACCCCGCCCTCCAGAGCTTTCCCCTTCTGACGCGGAATGGCAGGAGGGAGAAGAGCTGGATTTCGACTTGGATATGGATGTGGAAAGTTTAGAGGAGGGGGAGGTTCCGGAGCCGGAAGAGCAAGCGAGAATCATTTGCATATTCCGGAGGGAGGAATTGACAGCTCTGATTATGGAGGCTCTATAGACGCTTCGGCTAGCTTCGGAGCAGCCGGTGGATGAGGACGATATTGCAGATCCTATAATCTAGGCTGTACGCCAAACGCAGGTCGTTTTTCCTATCCATAAGGTGATAGACCAGATGATTCAGACCGAGTGGGATCATCCGGAGGCAGGGCTAAAAGGTGTAAGAATTATGAACAAGCTATATCCTTTGGCGGACAAGGACAAGGAGAGGTTCTGGTCCCCTAAGATTGATGCGGCAGTTTCGGCGGTCACAGAGAAGACCACTATTCCCGTCAAAGGCAGCGCGTCTTTGAAGGAGGCGCAGGATAGAAAGATGGATAGTCTATTGAAGCAGTCCTTTGAAGCAGATACGGTTTCATTGCAAGCCTCCATCTGTGGAGTCTGGGTGGCTAGAGCCTGTCTCCGCTGGGTTCAGCACTTAAGGCAGTTGCCGTTGTCGGAACTCAAAGAGGTGAGAGAGCTGCAACGGTTAGAGTCGGGGTTTGCGTATTTGGCAGATGTACACTATGATCTGATTCGGGCCTTATCGAATAGTATGGCTTCCCTGGTGGCGGCATGGCGGTCTCTTTGGCTGAAGAACTGGGCGGCTGACGGGTCCTCTAAATCGCGACTCGGCAAGCTTCCATTCAAGAGAAAGCTATTGTTTGGGGAGGACCTGGATAAGTTTGTCAAAGACTTTGGGGAATCCCAGGGAGGTAGACTTCTGGAGGATAAGCCCAGACAAGGAAAATATTCTTCGTCCTTTCGAGGGCAGTTTAGAGACTTTTGGAGATTTCGATCCCCCCACTTCATGGGTTCCCAACGGGGTAGGTTTCTCTCTCGAGCCCAGGGGTTCCGTGGTTCGAGCTGAGGTTTTGCAGCGGCATCTTCAGGAACCGCTCGAAAGCCGGAATGAGTGGCGGCGGGTCCAGGCAGAGGGGCAACTGATCGGGGGTCGTCTTCGTGGTTTCCTTCCTGCCTGGGCCCACATAATGTCCGATCAGTGGGTCCTAGAGGTCATCCGCGACGGTTACGCCTTGGATCTGGCGAAGCCGGTGCTGGACTCGTTCGTCAATTCTCCCTGCAGGGGTCTTCAGAAGGCCTTACAGATCCGTCAAACTTTGAACCGGCTCTTGCAGCTGGGAGCCATCGTTTCGGTTCCGCCAGCAGAATATGGATTGGGTCGGTACTCCATTTATTTCGTGGTGCCCAAGAAGGGGGGGTACCTTTCATCCTATTCTCGATCTCAAAGGAGTAAATCGCTGTCTCGGGGTGCTGCATTTTCGTATGGAGACACTACGTTCCGTCATGGTGGCGGTTCGTCAGGGAGAGTATCTAACTTCTTTAGATCTCACGGAGGCCTTTCTCCATGTCCCGATCAGGGCTTCGCATCAGAAGGTTTTACGATTCGCTCTTCCTTGGGGACATTACTAGTTTCAGGCCCTGCCCTTCGGGCTGACGACGGCTCCCCGGGTCTTCACCAAAATAATAAAGTAGTGGCCGCAGCGCTGCGGAAGGAAGGCGTCCTGGTACATCCTTACCTCGACGATTGGCTGATTCGGGGAAAGTCCCAGGCTGAGAGTGAAAAAGCAACAGCAAAGGTAGGTGCTTTCCTTCAGAGTCTAGGATGGGTAGTCAATCCGCTCAAAAGTCACTTGTCTCCGACTCAGGTCCTCGAGTATCTGGGAGTGCGGTTTGATACTCGCCGAGGCTCCGTATTTTTGACGGAGCGCAGGACCCAGGCTCTTCGAAGCTTGGTACAGTCTTTCAGAAGCATGGCAGCGCCAACGGCGTGAAATTATCTTCAGGTGTTGGGGACGATGGCGGCGACTCTGGAAGTAGTCCCTTGGGCCAGATTTCATATGAGACCGTTGCAGCGTGCCTTACTTCGCCGGTGGTCCAACCAGTCCGATTTGATGGGCACACGGCTTCCCTGTCCTCAGCACGTCCGGCTAACCCTACGGTGGTGGATGCTGCCCGCGTCCTTGCGGGCAGGGATGCTGCTGGAACAGCCGGCATGGCTCTCTCTAATGACGGATGCGAGTCTTGCGGGCTGGGGAGCACATTGCGGAGTGCGCTTTGCGCAGGGACTCTGGACGGTGGAGGAGAGAAACTGGTCGATCAACCGTCTGGAGCTGAGGGCCGTATTGCTAGCCCTGCAGAGTTTCGAAGTGCAGGTGACGGGTCAGGCGGTACGAGTGTTGTCGGACAATGCCGCAACCGTAGCCTACATAAATCGGCAGGGCGGCACAGGGAGCGCAGCCATGGAGGAGGACTCTGAGATCCTCTTCACCTGGATAGAACCGCGCTTACAGGCCATTTCAGCTGCTCACATCGCCAGCAAGGACAATGTGATGGGGGATTTTCTCAGCCGAGTTCAGGTGGATGCGGGAGAATGGGAGTTGAATCTTGACGTGTTCACGCAGTTTGTTCTCCGGTGGGGAACTCCAGTGATGGATTTGATGGCCACCTGCCAGTCCGCAAAAGCAAGCCGGTTCTTCAGCAGAAGATGGGAGCCTATGTCGGAAGGAATCGACGCCTTGATACAGCCGTGGCCGACGACGGGTCTTCTCTATGTGTTTCCGCCGTGGGCACTTATCAGTCGAGTAGTTCAGCGTATCGAGGCGCATCGGGGCAGGGTGCTTCTCCTAGCACCGGATTGGCCCAGGTGCCCGTGGTATGCCGATCTGATACGGTTGCTGGACTGTGTCCCATGGCGTCTTCCGCTATCTCCGGACCTTCTGTTACAGGGGCCTCCTCGGATGCCACAAGTGGATCGCTTCTCGCTTATGGCTTGGCCATTGAAAGGGCACAGCTGAAAAAGAAAGGCTATTCCAAAGCGGTAGTGGCGGCTATGCTTCAGGTTCGGAAGAGGTTGACTTCGCTAGCCTATGTATGCGTCTGGCAGACCTTTGAGGACTGTTGTTCGAGGCGTCAGGTCTGTGCTGCCACAGCATCGGTTCCGGTGGTGTTGAGTTTTTTTTTTTGATAAATCTGTTTATTGACAGTAAAGAATACAATAACAAGCAAACAACCAAACAATATTCAAGTAGGTACAATCGGCCTGTTCCATAGCACCTCCCGGGTAGGGCTGTATCTTGTCCACCACCCTGGGAGTATATCAGCAGCAACCAAATACAGCAAAGTATCACATCAAGTGCACCCAATCATCCCCCCCTTACCCCCCCCCCTGTCCCCCCCCAAACCAAAGTCACCGGTGCATTCCTAACTAAGGAGCCCCCCCCTTATTCCTCCCCCGGCGCTATGCTACCCTGAGTATCTCGCTGCGGATTTTGGGCTCTAGTGATTGTATATAAGGCATCCAAATTAACAAAAAGGTGGCCCATCTCCGGGGGTGCCGCAACGCACTCCGCCGTTCCAAAAGCATAAACTGATGCAAGGTGTTACGCCATTCCCAAAACGTAGGGCCCGTAGGGTCCCTCCACCGGTGAAGGATGGGACCCTTACCCACCAGACAGGCCTTTCGCACCAATAAACCTTCCCATCTGCCCTTAGGGTGGAGCGGTCCCGTCTGATCCAAAATTACCGACAGCCCGGACCAGCTAATCCGCTGTTGTAGCAAACCGCCCAGGTACTCGCCGATCCGAAGCCAATACCGGCAAATGACTGGGCACCCCCACCACATATGGCCCAAGTCCGCCAGGGCACAGGAGCATTTGGGACACCCCCCATGTGTTGTAAGACAGCTTCTCAGTGCTCTTCGCGGCGAAAAATAGGCTCGAAGAATGCTTTTGAACTGGATTTCGCGCCACCGGGCCCCCTCCACAAGGCACGCAATCCTACCCAACGCGCCCTGGATCGAGCCCGCGGGTATCTCCCTACCTAAGTCTCTCGCCCATGCTTGTTCTACCGCCGCATAATCCGGGGGTGGGTCGAGTGAATCGAGTTTTCTCTTAAACAGAGCAATCGTCGGGGGCGTTTCCGACCCCAGGGCAAAAAAATCCAGAATCTTCGCAGAACGCTCCGCTTGCAGTTCTCGCCCAGGCAGTGTTCCAATATAATGAGACAATTGCATGTATGCAAAAACTGAGCTCCCAGGGTTCAGATCATATTCCCCACAAATAACGTCCAGGGCCTTACATCGCCCCTCGGTGTCCACCACATGGCCTAACCGCGCAATCCCCGCTTGCTCCCAACGCTGAAAAAACGCAGAGTCTGACCCCGGAGTAAAGCAGGGATTTCCCCGCAGGGGTAGCCAGCTGGAGACCTCTGGGCTACTCCCCCAAGATCTATTCAACTGCTGCCATGTATGTCTAGTAGCCTGCAACAGAACACTTTCAACCAGGCGTGCCGGCAAAACCCCCCGCCCAAGATGCAACACCGCATCAAGAGTTTGCGGCGCCACAAAGGCCTCCTCTAAGGCCCGGGGAGTATAAACCTCCGTATCCCCCATCCAGTCGGCAATGTGTCGGGCCTGACACGCCAAGGCATATTTCCAAACGTCCGGAACTCCCACCCCTCCCGACTTCCATCCCCCCTTCATCCGGACCAACGGGATACGTGCTCGGCCACCTTTCCAAAGAAACCCTCTAATGGCTCTTTCAACCCGCCGCAAATCCCGTTTCAATAGCCAGACCGGAAGGGTCTGCAGCCAATAAAGCATCTTGGGAAGAACCACCATCCCTAAGGCTGCTACGCGCCCCAGAAGGGACAATGGCAGGGGTGCCCACGCCTGCATCTGCGCTCTGATTTTAGAGAAGATACGTTCGAAATTCGCTTTATAAATCTGAGATGGTCTTCGAGTCAGCAAAATGCCGAGATAAACGAAGGAATCCGCAGTCCACCGAAGCGGAAAGGTCCCAGGCCAGCTATCTTTCAAGTTCTCGCCCACATCCAGCGCCTCCGATTTAGCCAGGTTAAGTCTTAAGCCTGCGAATCTACCGTAGAGGGAAAACTCCTCCAACAACCGGGGTAATGTTTGTTGAGGCTTCGTAAGATGCATCAGTAGGTCATCGGCAAAGGCCGCCACCTTAAACCCGTGTGAGCCAATGCGCACCCCCGGAATATCGGGAGACTCCTCTATACGCCGTATCAGTGGGTCCAGGGACAGCACAAAGAGCAGGGGGGAAAGAGGGCAGCCCTGACGCGTGCCCCTCTCCAGATTAAATTTCTCCGATACCTCCCCATTGCATAATATTCCCGCTGTGGGATCCACATACAATAACTCCACCATCCTACAGAAGGAGTCGCCAAACCCGTAATACGGCAGGAGGCCGTGCAGATAGTCCCACTGCACTTGGTCGAACGCCTTCTCCGCGTCAAAGCTGACTAACAACGACGGCGTCCCGCGCTCGTGCACCCATTCCAGTGATAGCAAGATTTTACGCAGGTTGCGCACGGCATATCGCCCCCGGACAAAGCCAACTTGGGAATCATGTACCAGATCCCCCAATACCGATGCCAACCTGTCCGCCAGAACTTTAGCCATCACTTTGAGGTCAAAGTTCAACAAAGAAATCGGCCTATAGGACGACGCCTGCGTGGGGTCTTTGCCTGGTTTGGGTATTAACGTAATATAGGCATGGTTGGGGCCCCATTTAAATCTACCCTGTGCCACGCGCTGTTGATACATTGCCACTAAGGTGGGGGGCACGCAATCCCCCAAGAGTTTGTAAAACTCTGCCCCGAATCCATCTGGGCCAGGCGCCTTGCAGCAGGCAGCTGTCTGTATAACCCTACCAACTTCCTCCACCGTGATCGGGGCATCCAGATAGGCCCGCTGGTCTGCCCCCACCTGGGGCAGGTCAAGTTTACTTAAGTAATTCTGCATGGCAGCCGGAGACCCGTCCCGCCGCGCATATAACTGTTGAAAAAAAGCACGAAACGTATGGGCTATTTCCCTCTTTCCCCTCTGCAGTCCCCCCCGCTCATCTCGAAGTGCCACAATCAGCCTAGATGCCCGACTGCCGCGGAGGCAGCGTGCTAAGAGTTTCCCCGGCTTGTCTCCAAACCGGTATAGCTGATAGCGGTAGTACTCGTGGGACTTCTTCGCCCTCTGATGCACCAATTCGTTGAGTGAGGTTTGCAATTCCCAAAGCCTGCGCTTATGTGTTCTACTGGGATCCCCCGCACAGCGCCGTCGGGCACGGACTACTTGTTTTTCTAGCTGAACGATTTGCGCCGCAAGCAATTTACGCTTTCGCGCGGCATATTCAATAATATTACCACGCAATACAACCTTGGCTGTCTCCCAGAACAGTTCTGATTCCGATTCATGTTGCTTATTGTACGTCGTGAAATCACGCCAACACTGTCCCAGGTGGGTGCGGAAATTAGTATCGTAGTACAGGTCCATGGGAAACCGCCAGACACGCGTAGAGGTGGACAAATCTCCCCATCGGAATTCCACCCAGACTGGGGCATGATCAGAGATTACCGACGGAGCTATATGCGCATCCATTACCCTTTCAAAGAGCCTCTCCGAAACCAAAACATAGTCAATGCGCGCATTAGAGCCGTGCGCCCGCGACTGGTGAGTAAAATCCTTTTCGAAGGGATGAAGTAGGCGCCATGGGTCTACCGTCCCCAGACGGCGACAGAACTCTCGCAGCGTTTTAGTGGTCGAAACCCGCGTTCTCACACTCCCCCCTCCACACGTATCCAGGTCTATGTCCAACACCCCATTCAGGTCCCCAGCCAGTATTAATGGCACATCTGGCAGCTGTTCCACCCAGGAGGCCAGTCGGGCGTAGAACGGCCGATCCACAACGTTGGGTCCGTATACATTACCCAACACAATAGGCCTACCCTCCAAGTAGCCATAAAGCAGGATAAATCTACCCTCTGGGTCCGAACACTGCTGTTCCATCTCAAAGCGGACCCGGGCACTGACCAGAGTGACCACTCCACCCTTTTTCCCCTTAGCCGGGGCGCCCCAACTCTGTCCCACCCACATTTTCTGTAGTTTAGCATGCTCGTCGGCCGTCTGGTGGGTTTCTTGTAGCATGGCAACATCGCATTTTAGTCTGGCTAAATTCTGCAACACTTTATATCGCTTTATGGGATTCCCTATACCACACACATTCCAGGAGACTACCTTCAGGGTGGGTCGTATTCAAACAGGGTATATATTTCCAGTATGTGGTAGTAATGGGGTAGGACCTCCCCAGCCTGAGGTCTCCCCCTTAGGAAGACATTGCTCCATCCATCTATTACTATGACCAATCTAGGTGCACTCGGTGACCTTGGACCCCCGCCCCCCCAATCGCCCACCCCCCTTCCCCCTCCTCTCCCAGCCCCCCCATTCCCCTCATCAGCACTATCAGGCCAAGCACCACACCACTCACCCACCGAAGCTCCCTGCCTGGCCTCATCCCACCTCTCCCCCCCCATCCCACTTGTCCCTGCCCCCCCCTGAACTACTGCAACCCCCCCCCTAGGTCCTTCTCCCCCTCCTTCCTAGGGAGCCTATAAAGGTCCCACTAGGTGTCCTCCACCTCCACCCCCCACCCCCCCCCCCGGTTACTACCCCTCGCGTCTGCCTCACCCCCCTCCGTCTAGAGGCCAACCCAGCCGCAAGCCTGCTGTAACCCACTGCTCCCGCTAACCAGCAGCCCTCCAACTCCCCAATCTCACAACAGCACTAACATAATGGTGAAAGGAAAAGACAAAAAAGGCATTAAGGGAGAGAGAAGACGGGATTGGGGGGAGGCGAAAAAACCACAGAAGCAGGGGGAGCAACCCACATCGGATTACCCCCTCCGCCTGCAGGCCGCTGAGTATCCGACCCGTAGGCCCAGCTGAGGCCAGAGCCACGGGGGAAGCCCCAACCTTGGAATAAAAAATTCCTACTTGACCTCCCACCCGGCGAGCGGCTAGCCAAGCGCCCCAGAGACAGAGCAAGATACAGTATCCTTGCAAGGCAACATCTCAGCAAAGTAACAGTTACAGTAACAAGTAACAAAGGAGAAGGGAACAGAGTTTCATCACCCCACATAGCAGGCCCGCTCAATCCCTCTCCGGTCACTGGGTCTCTGTAGGACTCCACACTGCGAGGCCGCTGGACAGTGCTCCTCAAAAAACGAAGTACATAGCGAGTCCGCACACAATGGGACTACCCGGATAAGGCCTCCAATTCCTCAGGTCGCTGCGGGGAGTGCTGGCGCTGCCCGTTCTCGTGCAGCAAGTTGGTCCACATATGGCTGAGCGGCAGCAGCAGAGTCAAAGGCACGGTGGACACCCTCATGCGTCACGTGTAGTCGGGCTGGATATTGCACCGTGAAACGGATCTTGGCCTGAATCAATTTCTCGCAGAGCGGTGCATAATCCCGGCGTCGCCGGCTCAGGGCGATGGAATAATCCTGAGCGATGCGGAGCCTCGAGTTATTGTAGACCACCTCTCCCAGCTGTCGGGCCGCTCGCAGTATCCGCTCCTTCTGGGGAAACCGCAGGAATTTCACCAGGACGATCCGGGGCCGGCTATCGCGGGTTTGGACAGTGCCTACCCGGTGGGCCCGCTCGATCTGCAGCGGGTCATCCAGCTCTACATTTTTCAGCAGCATGGCTATCAGGGAGTCCAGGTAAGGAAGAAGATCTTTATCTGTCACTGCCTCGGGAATCCCCATTATCCGTAGGTTCTTCCTTCGGGATCGGTTTTCCAGGTCGTCAAGTTTTGTGGCCTGTGACTCGACCTGGGATTTCAGGTCTGCTACCTCCCGGGTCAGCGTCTCCATTTTGTCCTCTGCCTGGCCAAGCCGGTCCTCCGCTTCCCGCAGTCGGCTCCCCAAGGCATCAACGGAGCTCTGTAGCCCATCCATTTTCTCATGGAGGGCTGTGAATTGAGACGACAGGGCCGCTGCTACGGCTGCTGACACCTCATCCAGGTAAGCAGGGGATTTCGGGGAACTTGGCGCCAAGGCCGTCTCCGCCATCTTTCCGGCTCCCACCATGCGCTCCCGGTCTCTCCGGGTGGATTTTACCGCTGTCGCCATGCCCCTCCTCTCCACTCCGAAGCCGGCTATAGAAGCGGTAAGTGTTCCGGTATGCAGATCGCTAAAGCAGAGCCCGGTCTCGGGGGTTTTAACGGTGTAAAAAGTGCCGGTTTGGGCTAGGGGGTTGCGGAGCACACCTAGGATGCGACCACTACTCTGCCCGCATCACGTGACCCTCCGGTGTTGAGTTTTTTACAGGCTGGCTTCGAGAAAGGACTGGCGGCCAGTTCTTTAAGAGTACAATTGGCGGCCTTAGCTTGCTTTAGAGGTAAGGTTCAGGGTATGTTCCTTGGAACGCATGCTGACGTACTTCGTTATCTTAAGGCGGTTTCCAACCTTCGGCTGGCACGACGTATTTCTGTTCCCCCATGGGATCTCAACTTGGTTCTCCGGGCGTTGGGAAGAGCTCTGTTTGAGCCCTTAGACCAAGCTTCGCTTAAAGATTTGACTCTTAAAGTGGTCTTTTTGGTGGCCATTTGTTCAGCTAGGTGCATTTCGGAGTTGCAGGCTGTTTCGTGCAGGGAACCCTTTCTGTGTTTTTCCAGGGAGAAGGTGGTTCTTCGACCGGTTCCTTCGTTCTTGCCGAAGGTGTCTTCTCCTTTTCATGTGAATCAGACGGTTTCGCTTCCGGTGTTGCAAGCAGACGTGGGGCAAGTTTCGGAGCGCGGCTTGAGTCGTTGAAACATAAAGAGGGCGCTTCGTCACTATTTGTCAGTCTCCGAGCCGTTTTGCAAGACGGATCGTCTCTTTGTGTTGTTTGGGGGTCCCAGAAAAGGGGAAGCAGCGGCGAAAGCGTCCATTTCCAGGTGGATTAAGGAAACGATTGTCTCGGCTTATCAGTTGCAGGGGCGTCCGGCTCCCATGGGACACAGGGCCCACTCTACTCACTTGCAAGCAGCTTCCTGGGCGGAGCACAGTCTGGTTCCGCCGGTTGAGATTTGCAAGGCGGCGACTTGGGCGTCATTGCATACTTTCAGCAAACACTATCGTCTGGATGTTCTGTCAGCGAAGGATGCCTGTTTCGGGTCGGCGGTTTTGCGTGCTGGCTGGCAGGGTCCCTCCCATTAGTACTGCTCTGTTAAATCCCAGCGGTGGAGGACTCAGCTGGAGGAACGAAAAGGAAATAGTAATTACACTCACCTGGTAATTGTAGTTCCTTAAGTGACGACAGCTTAGTCCTCATTCCCACCCTCAGTTTCTAAAATCAGCTCGGCACGTGGTCGGGGGAGAGTGGCAAAATTGCAGGTGAGTGCTTAGTTGTGCTTTTAGAGTTCTCTTCCGGATTTTGTTTGCACTTCTTTCTTCTTCCTCTTGCTCTGTTCTTGGCAGGGGGGAAGAAACTTGAAGAGGAAGGTCTCCTCTTTCATTTTCAGGACATGTTACTGTTCTGTTCAAGGTTCTAATTGTTTTAACAAAAAACAAAAAACTAGATTTTAATAGGGGTTCTTCGCTACTTATTTGTGGTTCTTTTGAGTCTGCTTTGTCAATAGCTCACTGGGGGTTGATGGGGGTTTCCAGCGTGCTACTTCCAGTGAGATGAAGATTCTGATTGGTCCAGTCTCCAAGCTGCAGGAGGAGGTGCACTACCCAGCGGTGGAGGACTAAGCTGTCGTCACTTAAGGAACTACAATTACCAGGTGAGTGTAATTATTTATTTATTTTATTTATTTATTTAACAGTTTTTATATACCGCACTATTCATCATCAGTGCGGTTTACATTAAACAACAACATACCTGTCAATATATAACTGATCTAGGTTTACAGATAACAGGGAAGGTAAACTGGGTGCAAACTGGGGAATAACTATATACAATTAAATATGTTACATCAAGGTTTGGTATTTGATGAAGTTCGGTATTTTCCCATTTTAAACCTCTGTTCTGGGTTGTTGATGTGTGTAAGAGTTAGTTGAGTGATGCGGAAGACAGTTCTCTGGTGTGTATGGTAGCTTAAAGTGCAAAGTGAATAAATAGTGCTTGAGGGACTTTCTGAATTGGGTGATATCTCTGATTGATCTGATGCTGGGGGGTAGTTTGTTCCAGCACTTGGGGGCATAAGACACAAAAGCTCTGTTAGTGGTTTGTTGTGTCCATTTTGTGGAGATACTAGGAGCGACTAGTGTATTTTCTGCTACTAGTCTTCTGGATCTATCATTCGGTGCGTGAGTGATTAGATTTGAGATTGATGCAGGTGATATTTTATTAATAGCCTTGAATGTGATGAGGAGAGCTTTGTATATTATTCTGCAGTTTATCGGGAGCCAGTGTAGGTCGACCAGTATTGGTGTTATGTGCTCTCTTTTTGAAGCTCCGGATAAGATGCGGGCTGCCGCGTTCATCGCCAGTTGTAGTGGTCTTAGTGTATTCTTGGGTAGGCCGTGCAGGATGATATTCGCATAGTCGAAGTGCAGTGTGACTATTGCTTGGAAAACTGTACGGAAATCTTTGGTCTCCAGCATTGGTTTCAGGTGTCGCAGTGTTTTTAGTTTGTAATATATTGATCTTACTGTGTTCTTTATGTGCTCCTTAAGATTGAGTTTCTGATCGAGTGTCACACCGAGGTACTTTATGGAGGCCTTGATCGGGAGCTCTGCATCTCTCACTATGAGGGTGGTTGGTGGCGAAAACTGTTTGTTTCTTGTGGCTATTAGCACTTCGGTTTTCTTGAAATTTATTCTCATGTTCTGATTGAGAAGCCAGTCGGTTATTGCATTGAAGCAGTTGATTAGTGCGGAGTAGTCAGGATTTGATACATTGATCGGTGTGAAAATTAGCACGTCATCTGCATATAATAGACAAGATATACCGAAGTCTCTGGTGATGTCACAGATTGGCTGCATGTATATATTAAAAAGCAGCGCAGATAGAGATGAGCCTTGGGGTACTCCTTGTTTCTGTTGGAAGGGTTCAGATGTAATGTTGCCTTATACGGACCTGTTGCCAACGCTCCTCTAGGTATGATTTGCACCAGTCCCAGGCAAGGTTATGGATGCCCTTTTCGTGAAGTCTAGCTAGCATAATCTTATGGTCAACTGAGTCGAATGCCGCTGATATGTCCAGGAAAATCATTGCAACGGCCATGTGAATGTTGTCAATCCCACAAATGAGTTTGTTGAATAGTGAAGTCATGAGTGTTTCAGTTCCATGAGCTTCTCGGAATCCGTGTTGGCATGGGTCCAACGGGGCTGCTGTGTCTATGTGTTGTTGGATCTGCCTCTGAGTTTCCTTCTCAAGTATCTTGGCTAGATAGGGAATACTGGAAATTGGGCGGTAAGACTCTTCCTTCTTTCTTACTATTTCTCATCCATCCAACTCACCGCAGGTTCCTTCGCTTCCTGTTTCAAGGAAAGCACTACCAATACAGGGTGCTTCCTTTTGGCCTGGCCTCAGCACCAAGGGTATTTACGAAATGCATGGCTGTAGTGGCAGCATTTCTTCGCACTCTAGGAATATTCGTTTTCCCCTACTTAGACGACTGGCTCATTCAAGCCCCATCAGAGTCAGAGGCCAGAATTTCCCTATCTTGCACAATGCGTATCCTTCAGTATTTGGGCCTGGTCATAAACATCCCAAAATCCAGCCTAACTCCCACTCAGTCTCTAGAGTTTATAGGAGCTTTGCTGGACACCAGAAAAGCAAGGGCCTATCTCCCACAGGCCCGCTGCCTTCGCATTGTGCAGTTAGCCTCCCAGGCAGTGTTAAAAACTCATCTCACTGCTCGAGAAATGTTACAACTCCTAGGCCACATGGCATCTACTGTGCACGTGGTTCCCTATGCTCGCCTCCATATGAGGGCAGCCCAGTGGACTCTATCCAGTCAGTGGACTCAAGCATCAGGCTGCCTATCAGACAAAATAGCAAACACAAGTCGCCTTATTTTGTCTCTACAATGGTGGCAGTCAACCCAAAACCTATTGGTTGGGTCCCCTTTCCAGCAACCCCTACTCCAGGTCACTCTAACAACAGACGCCTCACAAGTGGGTTGGGGAGCTCATCTGCAAGATCTCTCTACCCAAAGCACCTGGACTCCACAGGAGACCCACTTACATATCAATCTCCTAGAACTCAGAGCAATCTTCCTTGCTCTTCGAGTGTTCCATACCCAGCTCAGCTACAAGACTGTCCTTATTCAGACGGACAATCAAGTAGCTATGTTTTATCTGATCAAGCAGGGAGGAACAGGCTCTCTGTCGCTTTGCAACGAAGCTTTGCGACTATGGGCCCTCGCCAGAGAGCATCAAATTCATCTCCTGGCGGTGTATCTGCCAGGCATTCAAAACTCTTGGGCAGACAGACTCAGTCGAGTTCTGCTTCCACACGAATGGTCTCTCCATGCAGACCAGGTAGCAAAAATTTTTCAAATTTGGGGAACTCCGGACATAGACCTCTTTGCAAGTCCGTTGAATGCTAGACTTCCCCGGTTCTGTTCCAGAATTCCGGCTCAGGGTTCTCAGGCCAGGGATGCTTTCCTCCTCCATTGGGGTCAGGACTTCCTATATGCCTTTCCACACATTCCCCTAATTCCCAGGACCCTATTCAAGCTTCAGAGAGACAAAGGCCACATGATTCTCATAGCTCCACATTGGCCACGGCAGGTGTGGTAACCTCTGCTCCTGCATCTCTCTCAAGCTCCATCTTTGGAGTTAGGATCTGCTCCAGATCTCCTGTCTCAGGAGGATGGGATGTTGTGGCATCCCAATCCCCACTCTTTGCATCTCAGTGCCTGGTTGCTGAGAGCCTAGACCTTCCTGGTCTTAACCTTTCTCAACAAGTAAGGGATGTCCTTTGTGCTTCCAGGAAACCTTCCACAAGATGCTCTTATGCTTTCAAGTGGAAAAGGTTTTCCATATGGTGTTGGCAAAGGGGTCTTCACCCCTCTGCAATACCTCTGGAATCATTACTGGAGTATCTCCTGCATTTATCTAATGCAGGACTTAAGACTAATTCAGTAAGAGTCCATTTAAGTGCTATTTCAGCTTCTTTAAATCGTTTAAATGGACAACCTATTTCCTCTCATCCTCTCATAGCGAAATTTATGAGGGGCCTTCTTCTAACTAAGCCTCCCATTAGGCCACCTCCAGTGGCGTGGGACCTGAATCTGGTTCTTGGGCAGCTCATAAAGCTGCCTTTTGAACCTTTAGCTACTACCTCCTTGAAATTCCTTTCCTGTAAAGTTATCTTTCTCATTGCAATCACATCAGCACGTCGCATCAGTGAATTGCAAGCATTAGTTGCTGATCCTCCTTACACGAGGTTCCATCATGATAAGGTAGTCCTTAGGACTCATCCACACTTTATGCCAAAGGTGGTCTCACCTTTTCATTTAAACCAGGCGGTCTACCTGCCTGTATTTTTTCCAAGGCCTCATGCTTCAGATACAGAAAGGAATCTTCATACTTTGGACTGTAAAAGGGCACTTGCCTTTTACTTACAGAGGACACAGCAATATAGAAAGTCCTCCCAACTCTTTGTTGCTTTTGATCCTTCTCATTTGGGACTTCCAGTCTCCAAGAGAACATTGTCCAACTGGATTACACAGTGTATTTCTTTTGCCTATCAGAGTAAGAACCTTTCTCTGGAAGGCCATGTCACGGCTCACAATGTGAGAGCCATGGAAGCCTCAATGGCTCATCTTCACTCTGTGTCTGTCGACGACATCTGTCGAGCAGCTACTTGGGCTTCGGTTCATACCTTCACAGCCCATTACTGCTTAGACAAGGACTCCCGCCGGGATGCCTTGTTTGTTCAGGCTGTTCTACGACACCTGTTCCATACTTAATCAACTCCTACTCACCATTCCTGGTAGGATGCCAGAGATCCATGGGGGGAAGTGGAGCCCTTTCACAGGGGCACACAACTTCTGGGATTTCTCCCTGGCATTTGTAGCTAGGGAGTCCCCATATGTGAAGACTACATTCCTGCTTGTTCCTGGAGATAGCATAGTTACTCACCTGTAATAGGTGATCTCGGGGAACAGCAGGAATTTAGTCTTCACAACCCAACCACCTCCCCTAGGAGTTGTATCTCTCTTTTATTTTCTTTCTCTCTATCTCTCTCTCTCTTTGTCTCAGTTTTAAAACTCAACTGGAGAGAGGCAGTTGGAAAAGGCGGGAAGGCAGCACGCAGGTGCTGTGGGATGCTTCCAAAAGCTTTCTAATTGGACGCTGGGAAGCGTTCCCACGCAGGCTCCGTCGGTACCGACAATACCCATATGTGAAGACTAAATTCCTGCTGTTCCCGGAGATCACCTGTTACAGTTGAGTAACTATGCTTTCTCTGCACCCTGGGAATATTCGTCTTCCCTTACTTAGACGACTGGCTCATTCGAGCCCCTTCAGAGCCAGAGGCCAGGGTTGCGCTCTCTCGCACAATGCGCATCCTTCAGTATTTGGGACTTGTCATAAACTTCCCAAAATCCAACCTTGCTCCCACTCGGTCTCTAGAGTTTATAGGAGCTCTGCTGGATACTAGACAGACAAGGGCCTACCTTCCACAGCCCCGCTGCCTTCGCATTGTGCAGTTAGCTTCCCAAGCAATGCTAAAACCTAACCTCACTGCTCTGGAAATGTTACAGTTGCTAGGCCACATGGCATCCACCGTGCATGTGGTTCCTTATGCTTGCCTTCATATGAGGGCAGCCCAGTGGACCTTATCCACTCAGTGGACTCAGGTGTCAGGTTGCCTGTCAGACAAAATAGCAAACTCAGATCGCCTTATTTTGTCCCTCCAATGGTGGCAGTCACCCCAAAACCTTTTGGTGGGGTCTCCTTTTCAGCAACCCCCACCCCAAGCCACTCTAAGAACAGATGCCTCACAGGTGGCTTGGGGAGCCCACCTGCAAGGCCTCTCTACCCAGGGTACCTGGACTCCACAGGAGGCCTATCTACAAATCAATCTCCTGGAACTCAGAGCAATCTTCCTTGCTCTTCGAGTATTCCACACCCAGCTCAGCTACAAGACAGTCTTAGTTCAAACGGACAATCGAGTAGCCATGTTCTTTGTGAACAAGCAGGGCGGAACAGGCTCTCTGTCGCTATGCAACGAAGCTTTGCGACTGTGGGCCCTCGCCAGAGAGCATCAGATTCATCTCCTTGTGGTGTATCTTCCAGTCATTCAAAACTCTTGGGCAGACAGACTCAGTCGAGTTCTGCTTCCACACGAATGGTATCTCCATGCAGACCAGGTGGCCATATCTTTCAAATTTGGGGAACCCCGGACATAGACCTCTTTGCAAGTCCGCTGAGTGCCAAACATCCCCGGTTCTGTTCCAGAATTCCGGCTCAGGGTTGTCAGGCCAGGGATGCTTTCCTCCTCCATTGGGGTCAGGACTTCCTGTATGCCTTTCCACCCATTCCCCTAATTCCCAAAACCCTGTTCAAGCTTCAGAGAGACAGAGGTCATATGATTCTCATAGCTCCACATTGGCCATGGCAAATGTGGTACCCTCTGCTCCTACATCTCTCTCAAGCTCCGCCTCTGGAGTTAGGATCTGCTCCAAATCTCTTTTCTCAGGAGGACGGGATGCTGTGGCATCCCATTCCCCAGTCTCTGCATCTCAGGGCCTGGTTGCTGAAAGCCTAGAACTTCACGGTCTTGACCTTTCCCAGCAGGTAAAGGATATCCTTTATGCTTCCAGGAGGCCTTCCACAAGACGCTCTAATGCATTTAAGTGGAAAAGGTTTACCATATGCTCGCAGAATGGTCTTAATCCTCTTGCGATACCTCTGAAATCATTACTGGAGTGTTGTTGTTGTTAAGTGCCGTCGAGTCTGAGTCGACTCATGGCGACCCTCTGGATAGCTATCCTAAATTGTGTTCGGTCTTCAGTCAGGCGGCTCATTGTTGGCAGACTGGTACCTGTAGCTGCTGTTATTGTATTGATCCATCTCATTGCTGGCCTTCCTCTTTTGCGTTGACCTTCTATCTTGCCAAGCATAATGTCTTTCTCTAATGATCTCTCTCTTCGCATGATGTGTCCAAAGTATGAAAGTCGAAGTCTTGTCATCTCAGCTTCTAAAGAAAGCTTAGGTTTGATCTCCTCTAGTACCGACTGGTTTGTTCTTCGGGCAGTCCATGGTATACACAGTATTCGCCGCCAGCACCACAATTCAAAGGCATCAATTTTCTTCCTATCTGTCTTTTTCACTGTCCAGCTTTCACATCCATATGATGGATAACATGTTAAAACCCTCCGCCCAGTGTGCAGCGGCGGCCAAGAAAGCAAATAGAATGCTAGGTATCCTAAGGAAAGGGATGGAGAATAAAACAAAGGATATTATAATGCCTCTGTATCGCTCCATGGTACGACCGCACCTTGAATATTGTGTGCAATTCTGGTCACCGTATCTTAAAAAGGACATAGAGTTATTAGAAAAAGTACAGAGAAGAGCCACCAAATTGGTGAAGGGGATGGAAGGCTACTCCTATGAAGAGAGGCTAAAAAGGTTAGGGCTCTTTAACCTAGAAAAGAGGCGGCTGAGGGGAGATATGATAGAGGTGTATAAATTAATGAATGGAGTGGAACGGATAAACGTGGATAAATTGTTTACGCTATCAGAATATAGAAGGACTAGGGGCATGTAATGAAGCTACAGGGTAAACTATTTAAGACAAATAGGAGAAAATATTTCTTCTCTCAACGTGTAATCAAACTCTGGAATCTGTTACCGGAGGATGTAGTAAGGGCTGTTAGTATAGCTGGGTTTAAAAAAGGTTTGGACAAGTTCCTGGAGGAAAGGTCCATAAACCACTATTAAAAAGGGACCCAGGATATCAATGCTTGGCCTAGTACAAGCACTGCAGAACCTGTGTCTTTTGGGGAAACTGCTAGGTACGTATGACCTAGATTGGCCACTGTTGGAAACAGGATACTGGGCTTGATGGACCTCGGTCTGACCCAGTATGGCATTTCTTATGTTCTTATGTTCTTATGTTCTTATGTTATTGAAAATACCATGGCCTGAACAAGTCGAATCTTTGTATGGAGAGAGACATCTCTGCTCTTGAGAATCTTATCTAGGTCTTTCATAGCCATTCTGCCAAGAGCAATGCGTCGTCTGATTTCTTGACTGCTTGTTGCTTCTTTATTGATAGTTGATCCAAGTAGGTTAAAGTTGTTCACAATTTCAATTTCTTCTCCTTCAACGATGAACCTGTTGATTATGCCAGTTGTCATGATCTTTGTCTTCTTTACATTAAGGTGCAGGCCCATTTTGAGACTATGTTCTTTGATTGTGAGAAGCAAATGCTTCAGATCATCTTCACTTTCAGCCAGTAATGTGGTATCATCAGCATAGCGAAGGTTGTTGATGAGTCTTCCACCAATCTTCACACCTCTGTTGTCTTCATACAATCCTGCTTCTCTGATGATTTGTTCTGCATATAAATTAAACAGGTAGGGGGAAAGTATGCAGCCTTGTCTTACACCTTTGCTTATTTTAAACCATTCTGTTTCTTCTTGTTCCGTTCAAACTGTTGCTTCTTGATCAATGTACAGATTGCGCAAGAGAACGATCAGGTGTTCTGGTATACCCATGCTTCTTAATGTGGCCCAGAGTTTCTCATGGTTTACACAGTCAAAAGCCTTGCTATAGTCGATAAAGCACAAATAGATATCCTTTTGGTATTCTTTAGTCTTTTCAAGGATCCATCTCACATTTGCAATGATGTCTCTCGTTCCTCGCCCTTTCCTGAACCCTGCTTGCACTTCAGGTAGTTCTTGTTCCAGGTATGGTTGTAGTCTCTTTTGAATAATCTTCAGTAGAATCTTGCTGGCATGTGGGATCAGAGCGATTGTGCGATAATTTCCACAGTCAGTTGAATCACCTTTCTTTAGTATTGGTATAAACACAGATCTTTTCCAGTCAGTTGGAAATGATGTTGTCTTCCATATTTCTTGGCAGAGCCTTGTGAGTACGGTAACAGCTGCATCAGATTGCTGCCATACTTCTATGGGAATGCTATCAATGCCTGGTGCTTTGTTCTTTGATAAGGCTTTCAATGCTGCTTCAACTTCTTCTTTCATCACCAATGGTTCCCAATCATAAGGTACAGGTTGAAACGGCTGTTGGTCCACTTGATGTTTATCATATAAAAACTCTGTATATTCCTTCCACCTTTTCTTGATCTTCTCAGCATCATTCAACATAGAACCTTGAGCATCTTGTAACATACCAATTTGAGGCTGGAACTTTTTCTTTAACTCTCGTAGCTTTAGGAAAGCCGATCTTGTTCTTCCTCTAATAGTTTCTGCTTCTATTACCTTGCAAGTGTCATTGTAGTACTTTTCCTTGTCCTGTCTTGCTGCACGTTGGAAATCTCTGTTGAGTTCTGCGACTGTCTTTCTTTCTCCTCTGGCTTTAGCTTCTCTGCGTTTCTGGGCAATTTTCAGAGTTTCTTCCGTCATCCATTTTGGCCGTTTTTGCTTTTTCACCTTTTGTAGAGACTTCTCGCTTTCTTCCAACACAACCTTCTTGATGTCATTCCATAACTCTTCCGGAGCTCTGTCATTTGTATCTAAAGCAGCAAATCAATTTTGCAGGCAGTCTTTAAATTCCAGTGGTATATTCTCAAGGTCATATTTTGCTGCATTCATGAGTGGTTTGCTCTTTTTCAACTTTAGCTTGAGTTTGCATACTAGTAGTTGATGATCTGTACCACAGTCAGCTCCAGGGTTTGTCTTTGTTGATGTTACAGAGCTTTTCCATCGTTGAATTCCACAGATGTAGTCAATTTGATTTTTATACAATCCATTGGGTGAAGTCCATGTGTACAGTCGCCGCTTGTGTTGCTGGAAGAAGGTGTTTGAGATGAATAGATCATTGGTCTTGCAGAATTCTATCAGTCTTTCTCCAGCTTCATTTCTGTTGCTAAGTCCATATTTTCCAACTACTTTGCCGCCTTCTTTGTTGCCAACTTTTGCATTCCAGTCACCCATGACTATCAGGATATCCTGTTTGTATGTTCTGTCAATTTCATCTTGTACTTGTTCATAGAACTCTTCAATTTCATTCTCTTCTGCAGCTGTTGTTGGGGCATATACTTGAATTATAGTTGTGTTGATAGGCAATCCTCGTAAACGAATAGAGATTAAGCGTTCGCTGACTGCATTGTATTTCATTACAGTTCTTGCAAGTTTCTTCTTTATTATAAACGCAACACCATTTCTTCTTTGTCTTTCATTTCCAGCATAGTAGACCATGTGATCATCTGATGCAAAGTGCCCCATGCCAGTCCATTTCAGTTCGCTGACACCCAACAGATCAAGTTGTACACGTTCCATTTCATTCTTGACCACCTCCAACTTCCCTTGGTTCATGCTTCGTACGTTCCATGTTCCAATGTGTAAGACATCTTTACAGCTTCTGACTCTCATTTCATGCGCAGCTACATCAGCAGTCAGACTTCCCGAGGGCTTTGATCCAACCACATCATAAATGCTGGCTTTACTCTGAAAAGTCTTCAGCTCTTCCCCAGTAGCTAGTTGAGTGCCTTCCGACCTGGGGGTCTCATCTTCCAGCACCATAGCACAATTTGTTTTGTTGTAACTATCCATTGGGTTTTCGTGGCAAGATACAGAAGTAGATTGCCGGGCCTTTCTTCCGTGCAGTTTAAGTTTGGTGGTGTTGCCGTTGTCACAAAAATGTGATCCTCCGCCGTCAACACTGTCCCATTCTGCTGCTGCCCAGATGGGTGGTTTGTCTTGGTCTGGCACCTCAGCTGAGACCTGTCCATCTTGGGAAACCCTGCCAGTAGTTAAACTACCGATAGTTTAGCTCTCAGCATCACTGATGCACGCAAGCCCTCACAGCACGACAAGCTGCAAACCAAGTGAGAGCATTACTGGAGTATCTCCTTCATTTATCAAATACAGGGCTTAAGACCAATTCATTGAGAGTTCATTTGAGTGCTATTGAAGCTTCTTTCAAGCCTCTAAATGGACAACCTATTTCCTCTCATCCTCTCATAGCGAGATTTATGAGAGGCCTTCTTTTAACTAAGCCTCCCATTAAGCCACCACCGGTGGCATGGGACTTAAATCTGGTTCTTGGGCAGTTCATGAAACCGCCTTCTGAACCATTAGCCACTACCTCTTTGAAATTCCTTTCCTGGAAGGTCATCTTTCTTATTGCAATCACATCAGCACGTCGCATCAGTGAATTGCAAGCGTTGATGGCTGATCTTCCTTATACAAGGTTTCATCATGATAAGGTAGTCCTTAGGACTCATCCACACTTTATGCCAAAGGTGGTGTCGCCTTTTCATTTAAACAAAGCGGTTTACCTTCCTGTATTCTTCCCAAGGCCTCACGCCTCAAATGCAGAAAGGAATCTTCATAACTTCGGACTGTAAAAGGACTTTGGCCTTTTACTTGCAAAGGACACAGCAACATAGAAAGTCCTCTCAACTTTTGTTGCTTTTGATCCTAGTCATTTGGGACTTCCAGTCTCCAAAAGGAAACTGTCCTGCTGGATTGCACAGTGTATATCTTTTGCCTATCAGAGTAAGAATCTTCCTCCTGAAGGCCATGTCACAGCTCATAATGTGAGAGCCATGGCAGCCTCTATGGCTCATCTTCACTCTGTGTCTATCGACAACATCTGTCGAGCAGCTACTTGGGCTTCGGTTCATACCTTCACAGCCTATTACTGCTTAGACAAGGACTCCCGCCATGATGCCTTGTTTGGTCAGGCTGTTCTTCAACACCTGTTCCATACTTAATCAACTCCTACCCACCATCCCTGGTAGGATGCCAGAGATCCATGGGGGGAAGTGGAGCCCTTTCACAGGGGCACAAAACCTCTGGGGCCTTCTCCCTGGCATCTGCAGCTAGGGAATCCCCATATGTGAAGGCTACATTCCTGCTTGTTCCTGGAGATAGCATAGTTACTCACCTGTAATAGGTGATAACCGGGAACAGCAGGAATTTAGTCTTCACAACCCACCCACCTCCCCTAGGAGTTGTATCTCTCTCTCTTTCTCTCTTTTCCTCTCTCTTTGTCTCAGCTTTAAACTCAACTGGAGAGGGACAGCTGGGAAAGGCGGGAAGGCAGCACGCAGGCCCTGTGGGATGCTCCCAAAAGCTTTCCTATTGGACGCTGGGGAGCGTTCCCGCGCAGGTTCCGTCGGTACCAACGATGCCCATATGTGAAGACTAAATTCCTGCTGTTCCCTGAGATCACCTGTTACAGGTGAGTAACTATGCTATACTGGGTTTGTGATATTACCTCTTTACTTTTATATTATTGACAGAGTTTTGCATTGATGGTGATATACAGTGTACAAAGGATGATTTTATTTTCTCACTGTTTTTCTTTGTGTTCTGTTTCTTTTTAATGTGACTTTTATTAGCCAAAGAGTAAACAGAAGAGAAATCTTTTATATCAATAATTAATTTAACCCTTTTGTACTGTCTTGTTTTGTTAAGAAAACTCAACCCTGCCACCGAAAAAAAGAAAAGAAAAAGATAACTTATGAACTGCAGTGGTAGATGTGTATTTATTAAAGTGCATATGTGCTTTATTTAACTCTTCCTCCCCTACCACCCTTATTTTGGTTACATCAGCTGTGATGGGTAGCTTATTACCAGGTGTGTTAGTTTCTATTTTTCTAACATTTCTTATGGCTAAAGATGATTACAGAATACCAGCTCTGAGATTTTTGAAGACCGCAATAGCAAATTTAAATATCAATATGAAAGGAAGAGTATACATGGAGGAAAGAGCACAACTCCTTCAGCTAGGGAACACTAGCCCTCCTTTCGGTGTAAGTTTCTTAGCTGCTAAAGATGTGCTTTTTCCTATTTCTAAGGTGATATCTCTGTTTTATAATGCTACTAAATGTAAACCGTTTGATAAACATTTCTTCAAATATAGGTATTGAAAAAAACTCAGTGAATAAGATTCTTTTAATTTGGCTTTTTTTAATGCATCTTTCCCTCTACATGGGTTTATGTACCAACAACATAGATGTGAATAAGATTTTAGATAGGTTAACTGTTGCACTGACCTTCACTATTTTTCATTTGTTGTGAGAGCATGAATTGTTGCCAAAGAAGCCAAAATGTTGGGTTGTGCAAGGAAAGAC
This sequence comes from Ichthyophis bannanicus, assembly GCA_033557465.1. Taxonomy (NCBI): domain Eukaryota; kingdom Metazoa; phylum Chordata; class Amphibia; order Gymnophiona; family Ichthyophiidae; genus Ichthyophis; species Ichthyophis bannanicus. The sequence continues at coordinate 88,432,399 of CM066040.1, forward strand.
CCTGCTAATAATATGGCTGGCATGGAGGAGGAATCCCCACCCAATTGTTCAGGTGAACTTAGAGCAACTCATGTAACCAAAATGAAGTCTGCTTCTGCGCGCACACACTCGGACCCTGTTTTTTACCCACCCACTCTTTCCCATCGCTCCTTCCCCCAACACACACTATTTATTGCAGCTCAGCTTACCTCCCCCGATCCCCATTCTGTTTTTCAGCAATACTCTCCCCAAAACCCATTCCAGCCAGTTCAGACTTCAGCTCCCTCTTTCAAATAAGCTTGTACCATACTGTCCACTCTTGCATCCCCTCCAGACCAACACTCTTCTCTCCATTTCATGGTTTAATCCACCTCACATTAGAGACTTGTCAGACATGTCTCTGGATCAGCTGGTCTGTTTTCTTTGGGCATCATATAGCTTTCAGTGAGTTTGAGTGGAGCAGTACCCAAACGTGCTGTTCTCGCAGTCTAGTAAGGTGCAGGAGTTTGGGTAGCCAGAGGCTCAAACTCACTAAAAACTTCATGGTGTTAGAGGAAAACAGGGCAAGTGTTCCAGCAGAAGTACGAGCAACAAGCTTCTAGAGAAGATAAGGTAAGATGATGTATTGGTGAAAGAAAGTCAAGAAACCTCCACTGGCTCCCTAGACTTACAGCAAGGAACATTGTTGCTAGTTTTGCTGCTTGTAGTATTTCTCTGACTTCCTGTTGATTTTGTTCTTCCATATCATCCTACCAGATCAGTTCAGACAAGTGGATTGTGTTCCCTACCAGCAGATTGGTGGAGACAAAGAACCAATAGAAAGCCCAGGTTTCAATGACAACACTATTATGCCTCTATTCGCCTCAGCTACCAGAGGTCCCTTTGGTATTTCTTTGTCTCCAGCAGATGGTGGATGGTTTTTCTCCTCTCTGAAGAAATTCTGAGGATTGAGAGGGAAAGATTAATTAAACACTCGTGAACGACCACCTTGAGAAACAAGGGTTCCTTCTCGTCTCTCCGGGCCAGTCCAGGAACAAGAGGGTTGTCAATCTTCTCCAGCAACTGAGGACTGAAAAACTGAAGTTTTGTAGAGGTGGTATCTGGCTCCCCCTGCTAGCCAACCCTCAGTCTTTCAGTCCTCAGCAACTGGAACGGACGGAATCCTGGCTGGCTCCCGAGAAAGCCCTTTAGAGTGGAGATATTTTTTTTTCTTTCTTTCTTTATTTTGCTTTCAGGCAGTGATTCTGAGGAAAGAGCCCTAGCAGGGTTCACCTCCACAAATTTAATTTTGCTGACTTTCATTAAGAAACGGAGCTGCTTAAGCAGAGCCTGCTTTTCTCAGCAGCTCGTTACCGGTAGAGGAAGCAGAGAGGTGCTGGGAGCCCCAGAAACCATCCTGCTGACCTCGAGCTTAAGTTTCCTCGCCCACTAGCAGTGGGGGAGAGTAACTTGGCAGAAGTCTTACTTCCCAGCTTTGTTTGAGGTATGTTGAGCACTTTTTAATCTTGTCGGGCAAACCGCGATGTTCGGCGGGGTTTCTTTGTGGTCGGCGTTTCCTCTTGTCTCGCGCTGATTACTACTGTGCCGGGTTATTTTTCAGTTTTTGCTAACTTTTTCTTTTCGGGGAGTCATTTCTACTTCGGTTTTGGAGTACTTTATTTTTTTCCGTTCTCCTGTTTGGCGGTCATGGAAAGTACCTCAGAGGGCTGCCCTCAGGGCGGTTTAGAATTGTTGGGAACGTCAGCCATTACAGTTTCCGTTACTGTTATATCAGCTCAGGAAAAGCCCGTGAAACGGAGAGCCAAGTCCAAAAGACAAGAACAGGTGGGGGAAGCTCCTCCACCTTCTTTGTCTGAAGCTCAGAAAGGGTTAGAATCATTTTTTTCTGCTGATTTTATTTTGGCTCTCCATCAGGCTTATTGTTTAAAGTATGTTAAACTCAATGTAAATACTCTATTATAACTAACGTCAATATGTAAGTAAAAACTCCAGTGATATATCTTATCTTCACCCTTTATGTGTAATCGCTGTTTCACAAAGATTATTAATCAAATGTAGTCTCAGACTCAGATGGCACTCTCAACCACAATCTCTGTGGAAAACAAATTGTGCCTCATTTGCATCAACGACTACTATGGTATTGCCTTTCCTCTTTTTTTCTTCTTTTTTTCTGAACAGCAAAAATATTGTGCACAAATATCACCAGAATTCCTCTACCTTGTGTCTCTTAAAATATTAAAAATTCAAGCTTATCTTAGCTCCGTTGATGTTTCTTCTTGCTCCAAACCACAACTTAATGTTCTCTCAACGCCTTCCTATGGCGCCCATATTAGCGTTTCTCTCCTTAGGGGAGGTTCATCAGGAGAATCTGAGAATGGAAATGCAATTACATTATGAGCTCTTATGTAACTTATGCTCAATATTGACTTCATGCCGGAGTTTCTTTCCCACAACATTCCCCAATACAATTTGAAGTCATGAAACCTTAAGAAACCAAAAGTAACTCACTTGCTGATGCTGCCCACGTCTTTCTTTTGTTGTAATGATATCAAAAAACGCCGCGCATGCGGCTTTGGCAAAACAGCTGACCTTTATACTCAGCTCCATAGCGCTAACTATCTACATACCTGCCATTCAACTGAGGCATTCAATCCCAGTGGTCGCACAGTGTTAATCTTAAAAATCCACCTTTGTTCTGCATAAAGTAGCGTTTCATCCAGAGTTTTACCTCTTTTGGAATATGAAATTTGTTCTATGCAAAAACATCTTAGATGCTCAAATTCATGATGAAATTCTTCACAGTGTTGAACAATAGGGGCCGACATATTTTTACAATGCAGTCGGCTTTTGTGTTCAGACATCCGGACTTTAAAAGAACGGTTAGTTTTTCCAATGTAAAGTAAATCGCAGGGACAACGAATGGCATACACTACCGATTCAGAAATGCACGTTGTAGCTTGTTTTAAATAATAGGTTTTTCCATGGTAGAGAAATTCAGTTAACTCAGTTGTTATATTACAGATGCTACAATGGCCACATTTCCTATGACCTACTATTGTCGGCTGGCAGCTCCAGCTATATCTAGTTTTTATCTAGTCCCAAAAATACACAAGCGTTTAAATAAACCACCGGGACGACCCATTGTATCAACGAGGGGGTCAGTGTTAGAACCATTATCGCTGTTTTTAGATTCTTTTTTAAGACCTCTTCTGACTGATATACCGTCTTACATCAGGGACACATTCCATTTTTTACAGAGATTGGAACAACATAACCGATGGGCAATGGATGAAGATATGCTGTTAATTACTTTAGACATTACGGCGCTATATACTAGCATTCCCCAACAATCAGCAATTACGACAGTCCAGAAAGTATTGACTGATAGAGGAGATCTTTCAGATTCTCAAATTTCTTTTCTCACAGAACTTGCACAAATAACCATTACCCAAAACCTTTTTTCAGTTTAATAAGGTGTTGTATCAACAGAAAACGGGAATTGCTATGGGTGCATCTTGTGCCCCATCGATTGCTAATTTTTTTATGAGTGAATTTGAAAGCTGCTGGCTACAAACGTCCCCGTTTCTACAGCACATTAAATTGTGGGTAAGGATTATTGATGACATTTTTTTACTCTGGAAGGGCTCAGTAATGATAGCGGAAGAATTTATTAATTGGCTAAATACGTGTAACACCGCTATACAATTTACATCTACAATAGATTCCAATGCCATAGTATTCCTGGACGTGGAAATTAAGAGAGGCTCACAGGGTTGGAACACAACAGTGTATAAAAAACCCACGGCTCGCAACACGTTCCTCCATTATACTAGTGGACATCCTATTCGGTTAAAGAACAGCTTGCCCTATTCCCAATTTCTTCGCTATCGTCGTAATTGTTCAGAGATAGCTGATTATAAGAAGAAATCTAAACAAGGGATTTTTCTGATCGTGGTTATCCCATGAGCGTCTCCCAACAGGCCTATAAACGAGCTCTGTACAATGATCGTCAATGGTTGTTTTTGGCTTCCCGTCCAGAAGCACGTGAAGATCAAGTGAATTTCATAACTAAGTTCTCTCCGTTAAGTTACAGAATTCAAGGCATTGTCAAAAAGTATAGCCACATGATTCAAGCTATTCCTGAACTAGAGGATAAGAAAATAAGATGTGTCTGGCAAAGAAATAGCAATTTACAACAACGTTTGAGTCCTACAGCTCTCCGTTCCAATGTGAGCTACCTATGCCAGCCGACAATAGTAGGTCATAGGAAATGTGGCCATTGTAGCATCTGTAATATAACAACTGAGTTAACTGAATTTCTCTACCATGGAAAAACCTATTATTTAAAACAAGCTACAACGTGCATTTCTGAATCGGTAGTGTATGCCATTCGTTGTCCCTGCGATTTACTTTACATTGGAAAAACTAACCGTTCTTTTAAAGTCCGGATGTCTGAACACAAAAGCCGACTGCATTGTAAAAATATGTCGGCCCCTATTCAACACTGTGAAGAATTTCATCATGAATTTGAGCATCTAAGATGTTTTTGCATAGAACAAATTTCATATTCCAAAAGAGGTAAAACTCTGGATGAAACGCTACTTTATGCAGAACAAAGGTGGATTTTAAGATTAACACTGTGCGACCACTGGGATTGAATGCCTCAGTTGAATGGCAGGTATGTAGATAGTTAGCGCTATGGAGCTGAGTATAAAGGTCAGCTGTTTTGCCAAAGCCGCATGCGCGGCGTTTTTTGATATCATTACAACAAAAGAAAGACGTGGGCAGCATCAGCAAGTGAGTTACTTTTGGTTTCTTAAGGTTTCATGACTTCAAATTGTATTGGGGAATGTTGTGGGAAAGAAACTTCGGCATGAAGTCAATATTGAGCATAAGTTACATAAGAGCTCATAATGTAATTGCATTTCCATTCTCAGATTCTCCTGATGAACCTCCCCTAAGGAGAGAAACGCTAATATGGGCGCCATAGGAAGGCGTTGAGAGAACATTAAGTTGTGGTTTGGAGCAAGAAGAAACATCAACGGAGCTAAGATAAGCTTGAATTTTTAATATTTTAAGAGACACAAGGTAGAGGAATTCTGGTGATATTTGTGCACAATATTTTTGCTGTTCAGAAAAAAAGAAGAAAAAAAGAGGAAAGGCAATACCATAGTAGTTGTTGATGCAAATGAGGCACAATTTGTTTTCCACAGAGATTGTGGTTGAGAGTGCCATCTGAGTCTGAGACTACATTTGATTAATAATCTTTGTGAAACAGCGATTACACATAAAGGGTGAAGATAAGATATATCACTGGAGTTTTTACTTACATATTGACGTTAGTTATAATAGAGTATTTACATTGAGTTTAACATAGTTTGATACTCTGGTGAGACCATTTATCACATGTTGCAATGGCAAATCTGGAAGGTTATTGTTTAAAGTGGCAACAAGCTCAGGTGAAGGGCTCTGTCACTGGATCCAGGCAAAGCTTACAGAATCAGCCCCCCCCCCTTTGGATCCAGGTGAAGGTTCCTCTAGATTGGCACAAGGACCAGAGGTTAGTGCAGATAAGGCTGCTCAGCATGTCTCGGAACTCCCAGGTCTGGAGGAGGGCGAACTCCTCTCTGATTCCGGTTTGGACTGGACTGTAGATTTAGATGAGGCTGAGTTAGGATCCACTGAGGATCCCAATCTGTTTAGGGTTTTTAGAAAGGAGGAGTTAGGTCCACTTATTGCCCAAACTTTATCAGCCTTGAATATTCCTTTGCCAGCGGCTCAGGAAGAGCCTTTAGAGGATCCTCTTCTCCAGGGTTTTAAGACGGAGCAGAGGTGTTTCCCTGTGCACAGAGTCATGAAACAGATGGTTGAATCTGAGTGGGAATGTCCAGAGGCTTCTTTGAGAGGAGCACGGGCGATTGGCCGGTTGTATCCTCTGCCGCACGAGGAACAAGAGTTACTGAAGATGCCTAAGGTGGATGCCTTAGTCTCAGCGGTCACCAAGAAAACGACTATTCCTGTGGAGGGCGGCGCGGCTCTCAAAGATTTGCAGGATAGGAAAATGGAAACCTTGTTAAAACAGGCTTTTGACTCTTTTGCACTGTCGCTGCGGGCGGCTATCTGTGGAGCGTTTGTCTCCCGGGCCTCCATTCGTTGGATCCAGGGAGACTCTCTCCCCCGATCGGAGCAGGACGAAGGCGCAAAGCTAGAGTCGGCGGCAGCTTACCTAGCAGATACCTTTTACGATCTGGTGCGGATTTCGGCGAAGTCCATTGCTACAGTGGTTGCGGTTCGGAGATTTCTTTGGTTGAGAAATTGGGCGGCGGACGCCTCTTCAAAGGCGCGGCTCAGTAAGCTACCATATAAGGGTTCGCTGCTGTTTGGGGCAGCGTTGGAGAAGATTGTCAAGGATCTTGGCGATTCTAAAGGCGGTCGACTTCCAGAGGACCGACCTAAATCTCAAAAGCCCAGCAATTTGCACAGGGGTGCCTCTCGGGAATTTCGCAGATTCCGAGGTTCCCGTTTTGCCCCGTACCAAAGGGGTCGCTTTGCGGCCAGGGATCAGTCCTTTCGGGGGGCGCGAGGCTTCGGTAGAGGTTACTTCGGAGCCCAGCAAAATACTGCAAAAAAACCCCAATGAAGTACGGTTGGTCCAGACGGAACTCCCGGTGGGGGGACGGCTTCAAGCCTTCCTTTCCATCTGGGCCACCATAACTTCCGACCAGTGGGTCCTGGAGATTATCCGCGACGGCTATTCTCTAGAATTCGCTCGTCCGCTAGCGGATGCTTTCGTGGTGTCTCCATGTGGTTCGGGGGTAAAGCAAGCAGCGGTTGCGGATACCCTTCGGCGGTTGATACGCCTGCAGGCGGTTGTTCCGGTTCCTCCAAACCAGTTAGGGTTCGGTCGATACTCAATTAATTTTGTTGTGCCCAAGAAGGAGGGGTCTTTTCGACCTATTCTAGATCTAAAGAACGTGAACCGCTGCTTAAGAGTTCCCCATTTTCGCATGGAGACCCTTCGGTCGGTTATTCAGTCAGTTCAACCGAACAAAGTCTTAACGTCCATAGATCTCACGGAGGCTTATCTTCATATCCCCATAAGATCAGAGCACCAGAAATTTCTACGCTTTGCGGTGCACATGGGACATTTCCAGTTTCGGGCTTTACCGTTTGGCCTGGCGACAGCACCATGCACCTTCACGAAAGTAATGGTGGTGGTAGCAGCAGCCTTAAGAAGGGAGGGCGTTCTCGTACATCCCTATCTCGACGACTGGCTAATTCGAGCACCATCCGGGTCGGATTCTCTGTCGGCTACGGTGAGGGTGGTGAATCTTCTGGAGCAACTGGGTTGGGTGATAAACCAAGCCAAAAGTCAGTTGCAGCCGGTCACGCGCCTCTTGTACTTGGGAGCAATTTTCGATACCGCTTTAGGGGCGGTTTTTCTGCCGGAGGGCAGAGTGCAGAAGATTTTGTCGCAAGTGCGAAACTTCTTGCGTCTCAAAGCACCGACAGCGTGGCGTTATCTGCAGCTCCTGGGGTCCATGGCGGCGGCGTTGGATCTGGTACCGTGGGCAAGGGCCCACATGCGGCCGTTACAACAGGCCTTGCTTTCCAGATGGTCTCCTCAAGAGCATCCTCTGGACTGCAAGTTGCCCAGTTTACCCAATGTCACCATAAGTCTTCAGTGGTGGTTGGATCCCGTTCACTTACGAGCTGGAGTTCCCTTACGCCAGCCGGACTGGGTGTTAGTGACTACAGATGCCAGCCTCACGGGCTAGGGGGCTCATTGTCAGGCGACTTTTGCTCAAGGGGTTTGGCCACCAGAGTTCAAGGATTGTTCCATCAACCTGTTGGAGCTCAAAGCAGTTTCGTTGGCTCTTCGAGAATTTCTTCCTCTTCTCGAGCGAAAGGCAGTGTGAGTGTTTTCCGACAATGCGGTAACGGTCTCCTATATCAACAGGCAAGGCGGCACGGGGAGTGCAGTGTTGTGGCGGAGAGTCAGCAGCTGATGTCCTGGGCGGAGGAGCATCTGGTGGCTCTGTCGGCAACGCATGTAGCAGGTCGAGACAATGTCCAAGCCGACTTCCTCAGCCGGCACGTGGTGGATCCTGGAGAATGGGAATTGAACGCCGCAGTGTTTCACGAATTGACACTCAGGTGGGGTCAGCCGGTGATGGACCTCATGGCCACCTTCGACAATGCCAAAGCGCTTCGATTTTTCAGCAGGCGCAGGGAGCGCATGTCGGAGGGTCTTGACGGCCTAGCTCAGCCGTGGCCATGCAGGGGACTTCTTTATGTGTTTCCTCCATGGCCAATGATCGGCAGAGTTGTTCGACGGATGGCGCGTCATTGCGGTCGAGTAATTCTCATTGCGCCAGATTGGCCCAGGAGAGCGTGGTATGCAGATCTAGTTTGCCTGCTCATAGACAGTCCCTGGAAGCTGCCCTCACGAGTGAACCTGCTGGTTCAGGGGCCTCTGCTCATGCCGGATGTGGATCGCTTCTCTCTTACGGCTTGGCTCTTGAAAGGCACAGGTTAATGCGTAGAGGATATTCGGCTTCGGTTGTGGCTACTTTGTTGCAGGCCAGGAGACGGTCCACGTCCCTGGCTTATGTCCGAGTTTGGCGAGTTTTTGAGACTTGGTGCGCAGGCCGAAACCTCCGTCCGCGCGGCGTCTCCGTACCGCACGTATTGGCCTTCTTGCAGGATGGACTGGATAAGGGGTTGGCCCTTAGTACTCTCCGGGTTCATTTAGCGGCCCTTTCGTGTTTTCGGGGCACTGTGAAAGGGACTCGACTGTCGGCTCATCCAGATGTCCTTCGATTCCTGAGGGTGATCAGGAATATTCGTCCACCTCTTCGTCCCGTGGTTCCGCCTTGGGATTTGAACCTCGTCCTTGAGGCTTTGGCGCGGCCTCCTTTTCATTCGGCTAAGGACATTTCGCTCAGAGAGCTCTCTTGGAAGGTTGCCTTCCTGGTAGCCTTGTGTTCAGCTAGACGCATTTCGGATCTCCAAGCTCTTTCCTGTAGGGCCCCGTATCTGCAATTTTTGGAGGAGAGAGTCCTCTTGCGGACGGTGCCTTAGTTTCTTCCGAAGGTGGTGTCCACTTTCCATATCAATCAAACTATTTCGCTTCCCACCTTTAGAAACGTGGACGGTCTCCCTATTGATGCTGTTCTGGAAAACTTGGATTTGGGTAGATTGCTCAAGAGATACCTTAGAAGAACTAAACCTTTCCGCAGAACGGAAAGATTGTTTGTGCTGTTTGGAGGGCCTCGGAAAGGGGAGGCAGCTTCCAAGGCATCCATTGCTAGATGGGTAAAACAGGCGATAGTGGCAGCCTATCAGGCAGATGGGAAGCCACCTCCAGAAGGGCTTCGAGCTCATTCTACTCGGAGCCAAGCGACTTCTTGGGCAGAATATGCTTTGGTTCCGCCTGCGGATATTTGTCGGGCGGCTACGTGGTCGTCGCTCCACACGTTCGCTAAGCATTACAGATTGGATGTTGGGGCCGGGCAGATGCAAATGTTGGGGCTTCGGCCGTCATAGCGGGCCTGGTGGGTCCCTCCCGTGGTTAGATACTGCTCTGGTACTTCCCTCTTGTTCCTGGACTGGCCCGGAGAGACGAGAAAGAAACAGAAATTAGACCTTACCTGCTAATTGTCTTTCCTGGAGATCTCTCCGGGCCAGTCCAGGACCCACCCGTATCATTTGCCAGATTTCTTAGTGATGCGAGTGCCTGGGGGGGGGGTACGGGGCGTCGTCTATTGGTCAATCAGTCTTTACGACACCGAGAGTTGCGTTTCACCTCGTTCGTTACGGTTCGCTGCATTAGCTTCAGGTTGGTCTCTGGGGCTTCCTCTAGGTGGTTTTTGTTTAGGTGCACTTTGCGAAAAAAAACCCCAAAAAACAAAAACAAAGCAGTAACGTTGCATATCTTTCTTATTTGCATAGCTACCATATATGTTCTTAGTCACTGCTTGTAAGTACATAAGTTCAACATATGTCTTTTTTCTTTGCTTTGGGCTTATGTTCTTCAACTGCTTGTATATGAATAGACTGAGGGTTGGCCAGCAGGGGGAGCCAGATACCACCTCTACAAAACTTCAGTTTTTCAGTCCTCAGTTGCTGGAGAAGATTGACAACCCTCTTGTTCCTGGACTGGCCCGGAGAGATCTCCAGGAAAGACAATTAGCAGGTAAGGTCTAATTTCTGTTGACTCTCACTTGAGCGTGACATGGAAGGCTCCTCTAGACTGTGCTCTTTTCGGTAGCCGTAGGAGGGAAAATTGGTTCAGCTCCATGCTCTTATCATGATAAGGGCCTGTTGAGCAGCCACAAAATTGGAAGGATCTGGAAGAGTGCAGCAACCTCAGCGCCCTCTCCCCCCTCCTCTGTCCCCCCCACTCTCTCCCGAAGATTGCAGAAGGCTCTCAGAGGAATCTGTCTGCCAGTCACCTTAAATGCAGTGCTGCACAGCCAGCCAGTAACACAGTTCCAGGGGAGTAGAGCTGAACCTGACAAGCATCCTCTGCCCGGGGCTCTCAGGGGGCGAGTACCAAGGCTTAACCTTGTCATTATCCTTTTTGGGGGCTCCTGATTCAATCTTCCTGGGATGCAATTCAGGTGGACTACTGTTGACACCGTGTGGGTGTTTCCTGACGATTTATGCAAGTGTTAATAGCATTTTTATCTATTGTGTGCCTGGTGGTCACATGGTCCTAACACGCGTTCCGCCCAAGTAGCTCCAACACATGCATTGGCATTGCATAAAAGCACAGTTAACGCGCACCTTCGGGTCGCCGCAGCCTTAGCGCACACTATTGTGATTTATTTATTTATTTACTTCTCTTATATACCGCGCTATTAAAATCAGTGCGGTTTACAATTGAACAAAAAACATACTGCAATGTCACACGACAATTGAGTTTTTACATTGAACATGGACGAGATAACCTGGAGGTAACAGGGGTAACTAATTACAGAGTAATTATTCATGGAGTATGGTGAGAAATTATACATAGAGTATGGTGAGAAATTATACATATAGTATAGCTTGGTTTCAACATATTTATAAGAGGTGATACTTGCCTTAACTCTGTCTTCTTCAAGGAAATTTTGATTGACCTGTGGCAAACAAGGTGCTTCATCCACAGATTCTGGACTCTCCTTTTCTTGCATGGCAGCTTCTGAGTCATCCCTGGAGGGCCTGTTTTCCCCCTCCCAACCAGGGGATTCAGTTAGTCCAACCTTGCCTGCTTCAGGATGATGGATGGTGCTCTGGGTAAGGATATTCAGTTGGCCGGAGGATCCGGTGACTGTGCTGTGAGCCACTCATTGTCCTCTAGGTGGTCTGGCGGCTGTGGCCCCTGGCATTGGGGAGTTATGTCCAAGGAGAGATTCCGGACTCCATATTATCCTCCGCGGAATTCTTTTCCTTTTTGCAGCAGGCCTGGTTCTTCTGGCATGGAAATTCAGACCCTATGGCCTCTGGGTGTCCCCCCCCCCTCCACCCCCCGGGTGCAATCTCAAGTGGGGTAGGCTGAGAGTGGAAGCCCTGTTCAAATTATCTTTGGCTAAGTGTCCTTGGCTAGGGGTGAACCCCCCCCCCTCCCTGGAGATGGAGAACAGCTAGTTCCTTATCGTCCTTCCAGTCCAGTCCGGAACCTCTGGGGTTTAGTACCTCCTCCAGCAGCTTTGGAGACTGAACACATCATCCTTTTGATGTTTCTGGTATAAATAGCCGAGGACCGCCTCTCCTCACCAGTAGTCTGTCTCCAAGCAGCTGGAGAGGTGGTGAGCCTGTAGCCCAGGACTCACTGGAGGACAACTAAGGAGGTGTAGTGTAGGGATTAGTGCAGGTGATCCTTTAATAAGTTAAAAAAAAAAGGGGGGGCTGAGGAGCTGCAGGGATCTGGTCTGCTTTCTCTCTCTCTCTCCCTAATTTTTCTCTCTCACTCTCTGCTACAACTCCCCCCCCCCCCCGCCACTGCTCGACGGAGGGGACTGGAAGAGTGGGTTGCTGAAACGGATAGCCTCCCGGTTCCCGAACCCACACTAATGGGTGAGGAACCGGTGGAAGGCTCAGGACACCGTGTAAGAGCGCTCTTGAGGTGGTGATCTCTGGAAGTGCCTTTGGCAGCGTTTTTTTCTCCCTCAGCGCTAAAGCCGCCACTACGGCTGAGCGCGTTGGGGAGAGCCGCGGCAGCAGCAAGCTTCGTCGGCGAACGGAGGTAAGAGCGGGGAAGATAGTTAGTAATCAGGCATGTTTTGGGGGCAGGCCGTTCTAGGCAGGTGCGAGCGTTGCCGTGCAGGCCGAAGCCTGACCGCATGATTTTGGAGTGGAGGAGTGGCCTAGAGGTTGGGGCAAGGTACTTCAGGCCGGAAGGTCGGGGGTTCAAATCCCACTAGAGGACAGCAACCTTGGGCCGGAAGGACTGGGGTTTCTAGTCCCACAGGTGCTGCTTGTGGTCTTGGGCAAGCCACTTAACCCTCCATAGCCCATGTTCCCTGTAAAATAGTTATCTCCAAGTTATAATGCCCTGTTCAATGTAATTTCAATTTGTTCAATGTAAACCGCACTGATACAGAATAGCGCGGTATATAAGCGAATGTAAATAAATAAATGATTTTCACGTGGGAAAGAGAGACGACATTTTTTTCGGTGGGAGTCTAGCCTCAGGGTCCATAAGTTAGTGGGCTGTGCTAGGATTAGATAAACCAGTTTGTTAGAGTGTACTTTAAGGCAGTGTTGGAAAAAAAAAAGTTTTGGGGTTTTTATTACCTTGTGTGCTGTGGTTGGAACTGGTAGATGTTGGAATTATGATTGACATTTTAGAGTCAGAATTGTTGAAGGGGGATTTCTGGAGGCGTAGCTGGAGAGAGGAATGCCTTCCAGGCCCCAGTGTCTAGTGTGCGGTACGAGATGAGGAGTGGTGTCAGAGACAGGCTTTTGTAGAGGTTGCATTCAGGAGGCAGCCTCAATGGAGCAAAGCTTGGAAGGGGGAGCGGAAGCTCAGAAGGAGCCTAGTATAAGCCTGCCTGAGTCCGTGGTTCCTTCTGCTCCTTCTCAGAAACTGGTGGCGGGGCCCTCGTCGGCGCCAGGTCCAGCCTCGCTACCAGTTTTAGGACAGGGAGGAATTCCTGCAATGTTTTCTCCTGACTTCTTTTTATTGCTGCACCAAGTGTTTTGTTTGCGGCAGCGGGGACCGGAGGGCGGCACCCTCTGAGGTGGAACAGAGAAGCAAGTGGCCGGGGTCCCCAGTTAGTACGGGGGCAGGTAGCGTTCCCTCTAAGAAGCCAAGGCGCTTGGTGGAACTAGAACGATCGGAAGTTCTCGAAGCTTTGGGTTCTGCTGAGGGCGATCAAGACTGATCTGGAAGAGGATTTAGAAGGTGAGCTCGCGGAACCAGAGGAGCAAGCTAGGGTAGTTAAAGTGTTCAGGCGGGAGGAGTTGCCAGCACTCATTGCAGAGACGCTTAAAGCGCTAAACATGCCTTCTAATATTCCATTGGAGGAGGCTGCATTAGAGGATCCGTTGTTGCAGGCCTTCCGTAAGACCCAAAAGGTGTTTGCAATTCACAGGGTAGTGTGTGACATGATTCAGCAGGAATGGGATATGCCGGAGGCAGGTCTTAAGAGTTCCAGAGCTATGGCTCGCCTCTATCCCCTGTCTGATCAGGATCGAGATCTGTTTCGCTCTCCAAAGGTCAATGCGGCGGTTTCAGCGGTCACCAAGAAGACGACGATCCCGGTGGAAGGTAGTGCGGCTCTTAAAGATGTCCAGGATAGGAAATTAGATACGTTGTTAAAGAAAGTGTTTGACATCAGTGCCCTTTCGATGCAGGCCTCTATCTCTGGGGCATGGGTGGCTAGAGCTTGTCTTCGTTGGTCGCAGCATGTTCAAATAGATCAGGGGGTAGAACAAATGAATGAGGTGGCTCGGTTGGAGTCCGGGGCGGCCTATCTCGTGGATATTCATTATGACCTTATTCGAGGGTTAGCAAAGAGTATGGCCTCGGTAGTGGCAGCGAGGTGTTATTTGTGGCTGCGTAACTGGGCGGCCGACACGTCCTCAAAGACTTGTCTGAGTAAGCTTCCATTCAGGGGAAAGCTTCTTTTTGGAGAGGACTTGGACAAGTTGGTGAAAGACCTGGGAGAGTCCAAGGTGGAGGGGGGGGGGGGACGTCTTCCAGAGGATAAGCAGAATAGGCCCACTACAATGCCAAAGGGGCAACAAAGAGAGTTTTGAGGTTTTCGGTCTCCTCGTTATGGTCAATATCAGCGGGGACGGTTTCCCGTTAGGAATCAGGGGTTTTGAGGGTTTCGGGGAGCAGGCAGAGACTTTGCTTCTCCCTCATCCTCAAACCTTAGAAAGACACAATGAAGCGAGAAGGACCCAGGTGGGATTGGAGCCCGTAGGAGGGCGACTACGGGACTTTTATCCGGCCTGGGTCCAAATCACATCAGATCAGTGGGTGTTGGAGGTGATTCGAGAAGGGTATGCTCTAAAGTTCCAATATCCAGTGGTCAGTTCGTTCATTCAGTCGCCTTGCAAGGCGCAGGCCAAGCGAGTAGCAGTTCAAGAAACCTTGGACAGACTCTTACATTTCAAGGCAGTGGTACCGCTGCCACCCGATCAGTACGATTGCGGTCGATACGCCATATATTTCGTGGTCCCGAAGAAAGAGGGCACTTTTTGGCCCATTTTGGATCTAAAGCGGATAAATCGCTGTCTTTGAGTGGCACATTTTCATATGGAAACGCTGCGGTCGGTGATAGTGGCGGTCAGAAAGGGAAAGTTTTACGTCCTTGGACTTGTCGGAGGCTTACCTTCACATCCCGATCTGGCCGGAGCACCAGCAATTCCTCAGATTTGCAGTGCCGATGGGTCATTTTCAGTTCCGAGCGTTACCCTTTGGCCTGGCTATGGCACTGTGGACGTTTACCAAGGTAATGGTAGTGGCACTGCGCAAAGGAGGAGTTCTGGTTCATCCCTATTTGGATGACTGGTTGATACGTGCAAAGTCAAGGAGCAAAAGCACGTCAGCCACGGCCCGGGTGGTGCAACTTCTTCAGAGCCTAGGTTGGGTGGTAAATTTTCCCAAGAGCAGGATGACCCTGTCGCAGAGCCTCGATTACCTGGGAGCTCGTTTCGACACGTTCAAAGGAAGGGTGTTTCTTCCAGAGGGGCGAGCGCAGGGATTGCGAACTCTAGTGCGCAGGTTTCTAGACAAAAGGGCTCCCATGGCATGGCAGTATCTGCATCTTCTAAGAACCATGGCTGCCACGCTCGAGCTTGTACTGTGGTTGAGGGCACATATGAGGCCCTTACAAAGGGCGTTGCTTCGCAGATGGTCACATCAGTTGGACTCTCTGTCTCGAAGACTCCTCTGCCCGTCGGAGGTGCGGTTAGCTCTTCGGTGGTGGCTAAGGCCAGGCTGTCTGGAGAAGGTAAGGTCAGGCTGTCTGGAAAAGGGACTGCCGCTAGAATCCCCGTCCTGGGAACCATTGACAACAGACGCCAGTTTGTTGGGATGAGGGAGTGCATTTCGAGGGCCAGTTTGCACAGGGGCAGTGGAGTTCCCTGGAGAAAGATTGGTCCATAAACAGACTAGAGATGAGAGCAGTACTTTTAGCATTCCAGGCGTTTCAATCTTATTTGCAGGGAAAGGCGATTTGAGTTCTTTCGGACAATGCAACAACGGTAGCGTACATCAATCGGCAAGGTGGCACGGGAAGTGTGCAGTTCGAAGAGGAAGCTGATCAGCTGTTAGCATGGGCCGAGAAAAATCTGCTCGCTCTGTTGGCACAACATGTGGCAGGAGTGGACAACGTGGAGGCCGATTTCTTGAGTTGACATCGAGTGGACCCCGGAGAGTGGGTTCTTCAAACAGAGATGTTTTCACAGATAGGTGCACTGCTGGGGAATGCCAATAATGGATCTTTATAGCGATGTTCGAGTCGGCAAAGGCCAGTCTGTTCTTCAGCAGAAGGTGGGAATGGATGTTGGAAGGCCTTGATGCGCTGATGCAGCGGTGGCTGATGGAAGGTCTCCTGTACGTGTTTCTGCCATGGGCCTTAATAGGTCAAGAGGTTCAGCGAATAGAACGGCACCGAGGTCTGGTGATCCTGATCGCACCAGACTGGCCAAGGAGACCATGGTATGCAGATCTATTTCACCTGCTGGTGAATCGGCCATGGCGTCTTCCATCACGGAGGGATCTATTAATTCAGGGTCCGCTTTGCATGCCTCAAGTGGATCGGGTCTCGCTTATGGCCTGGCTCTTGAAAGGGCAAGGCTGAGTTCCAGGGGATATTCCGCAGCGGTGGTTTCCACCTTGTTGAAAGCCAGGCGTAGGTCTACTACATTGGCGTATGTTCAAGTGTGGCATATTTTCGAGGCATGATGTGCTAACAGACAGTTTCAGGCTTCAAGGGCTTCGATATTGCAGATTTTTTCCTTTCTGCAGGACGGTTTTAAGAAAGGTTTGGCGGCTAGTTCTCTGCGGGTACAGTTGGCAGCGCTTTCCTGTTATCGGGGGAAGGTGAAAGGTGAGGTCTTAGGTGCGCATGTAGATATAAATAGGTTTTTGAGAGCAGTGTCTCTCTTGAGGCCGCCGTGTAGAGTGGGTGTCCCAACGTGGGACCTCAATTTGGTGTTAGAGGTGTTGGTACAAGAAACCTTTGAGCCTTTGGGGAAGGCTTCTCTTAAAGATCTTACGCTAAAAGCGGTGTTTTTAGTAGCCATTTGCTCCGCTCGGAGGATCTCTGAGTTGCAAGCCTTGTCATGTCGTGAACCTTTTCTGTCTTTTTCAGAACAGAAGGTTGTCTTGAGACCGGTGCCATATTTTCTGCCCAAGGTGGTCTCGGTTTTTCATGTGAATCAGGTAGTATCTTTACCGGTATTCAAAGGTGGTGGCGACTCTAACGTAAAGTTGCATCTCTTAGATGTTTGACGCACGCTTAGGAAGTATCTGAAGGTTACAGCTTCTTTCCGCAAATCGGATAGATTGTGTTATTTGGGGGGCCTAGGAAAGGGGAAGCAGCGGCAAAATCTTCCATTTCCAGATGGCTCAAGGAGGCAATAGCTTCAGCCTATCTTTTGAAGGGAATGTCTGTTCTGGAAGGGCTGAGGGCGCATTCGACGAGGCGCAGGCTGCTTCATGGGCGGAGTATAGTTTGGTGCTGGCCAGTGAGATTTGTAAGGCGGCAACTTGGTCAACGTTGTGTTCTTTTGTCAAGCATTACCGTCTGGATGTTCAGGTGGCCGGAGATGCCTGTTTTGGATCGGCGGTGCTTCAGGCTGGTCTGGCGGGCCCCGCCCGTTAATCTTTACTGCTCTGTTACATCCCCAGAGGTTCTGGGACTGGACGGGAGGGGGACGATAAGGAAGGTGAAGTTAGACTTGCCTGCTAATTGTTGTTCCTTGAGGAACTCCAGTCCAGTCCCGGATCCCACCCTGGTGAGACTGCTGCCTGAAGCGGAGTGCCGCTAAGAGTAGGCTGAAAATTCCGTTTGTTGGGGTAGTCTGTTTCTTCAGGGAAAAATAGAGTTTCGTATTAAGGGGAATTGGGTTGGTCCACTGTCTACTTTCAGGGGGGCGGCAGGGGGGCAGACCTGTGCAGCATACTGTGCGATACCCTCTTAAAGTGAGAAGTTCACTTAATACTTACTGTAGTGGTAGTCAGTTCAAAAGTTTTCAGTGTCTATATATATTGTCAGACGCTTGCTACCATAGTCCTTATTAGGCAGTCGCCTAGGCCGTGTGGTGCAAGCTGCCTTTATAAAGAAAACTCTGTAGCCGTGTGTTTAAGGCAAAATTATAATGATGAAGTTTTATTCCCTTTCCCGTGTGGATTTCTGTTTTTCTCATACAGCAACAAAGGATTAAAGAAACGGTTTCTTCACAACATAACAAAAATGCACCGTCTTTCAAAAACAGATATAACAATGCTCCTGCTTCCTTAATTAACATAAAGAGGTAATCTCATCCGAGATACAGAGCGTGCAATCCATTGGGCTATAATCAATGTCCTGATTAGTGCTCTCCCATTGCATCTGCTCAGCATCTAAACTTGTAAGTGGGTAAAACTTTCCACAGTTATCATTTACAGAACTCTCTCGACAGGCAGCAGCTCTTGGGGCAAGGAACCCTTCTGTATAAGGGAAGTCCTGGGGACCTGTACTGGAGCCTTTTTCTCTAAGGCTTCCCCTTTCCCTCCACCAAGGGTTTTCCTTCCAGCCATTAGCCTTTGCTCTTCTAGCCGAGCCCACCTCTTGCCCTACGGAGAAATTGGTGTACTTAGCTTTGTTTCTTGAATAACCAGCTTTCCACTCCTTCCTCTCTTAACCAGGCACCTTTACTTGGGCTGTAGCCTGCTTTGCCATGAGAGTTCCCCTCAGCAATTGTCTGGACTGGGCTGTGGTAACCTCCAGGAAAGGCTTCCCTTCTGCTGTTCCTTACTGCAGGGACACACCCGATGCTTCCTGGTCCCAGCAAGCTCTCCTGCTTGTGACCTCTGCCCTCCAGCTGCTTACTCACTCTCCTTGGGACGATGCCCCCTCTGGCTTGGGAGACCTGTGCACGAGCACCTCCCAATGCACCTCCATTCACTGCTCCTCCCTTGCCTTCCAATGCACCTCCCCCTACTGGGATTTCCCAGCCACTTTTATCCTCCTGGCTCCTGCACGTTGTACGTGCTTCCTGGCCCAGGTGGACGTGATTAGTTTCCTGGCTTTCTACTGCATCACAGCCAGTGTAGGGAAAGTTTGTTCTACTATTTTCTGGAACCTTACAACCTGAATATGCTTTCTGGCTTTCTGCTGCGTTGCACCCAGTGCAGGGAAAGCTTGTTCCACCATTCTCTGGCTTCTCATAACCTGAACCTGCTTTCTGCCCTTGTGACTGCAAGGTAAGCTCTTCCTTTTTTCCTGTACCCAGGGGTTCTGTGCTGGCCACTGTATCACATATCCCCCCCCTTAAGATATTACGGGCTGGGGGACTCATGTCCTTACAGCACGTAATAACCGAATGGGTCTGGAGCTTAACCTTTACCCGGCCAAAAGCCGCTGTCCTCTCTTGCCTGGGTTTCAAAACATTAATGTGGTACACTTGACAGCGCCCCCTGTCGGTCTCTACCACGTAGGAGACTGGTCCCTTACGATCCACTATGGTGTAGGGTCCCCTCCACTGGGATTCGAATTTTGGCCCAGGGTCTGCCACCATTACAACTACCCTTTCACCTATGGCCAATTGACGGGGTTTCTTCCCCCTGTCATAGTATCGCTTCTGCTGCTGTTGACTGTCCTGTAAGTGACGCTCAGCGGCCTGTGAAGCTCTTTGTAATCGGGACCTTAATTCTTGCAGAAACTGCGGTACTCCTACCTCTTCCCCTTTTGGCTCTACCCAATGTTCCCTTAAAATATCCAGGACTCCTCTTGGGGCACTGCCAAACAGCAACTCATAGGGAGAGGCTCCCAATGAGGCTTGTGTGTGCTTCCTATTGGCGTATAAAACGAATGGGAGCATTATGTCCCAGTCAGCCATCTTCCCATCCAGCCCCCTCCTCAACATTTGCTTGAGGGTCTGGTTGAAACGTTCTACCAACCCGTTAGATTGTGGATGGTAGGCTGCTGTTTTTATGTGTTGTATTCCGAAGGTGTCCCATACCTGCGCCAGGTATCGCGACAGGAAATTACTGCCTCTGTCTGTTAACATCTCCTTCGGAAACCCTATTTCACAAAACAATTTAATTAATTCCCCTGCTATGGTCTTGGCCAAAATGTTTCTTAGTGGCACTGCCCAGGGGAAACGGGTGGCCTGATCCATAATTACTAGGATGTACTGAAATCCCCTAGGGGTTTTCACTAGAGGACCTACTATATCCATCGCCATCCGGCGCACTGGTTCCGATATAGTAGGGGTAGGTATCATAGGGACACCTTTTGGTTTTGCGGCTGATACCCTCTGACACGAAGGGCAGGCCTCGGAAAAGCGTTTGGTCTCTTTGAATACCCCGGGCCAGTAAAAGCGGGCCAATATCTGATCGAGGGTACCTAAAACACCCTTGTGCCCACCCACCGGGTGATCGTGGGCCAGTCTCATAACCACGGCTTTAAAGGCCGTTGGTACCACTAGCTGCTTTCTAACAGCATCTGTCTGGGGATCATTACTCTCCCGATATAAAATATCTCCCTCCATTAGGAATCTGGGGAGAATATCTCTATCCGACTGGGAGTATTCGAAGGCGCGCTTTAACGCGGGATCCGCCTTCTGTTCTTTTGGGAACGATGGGAATCTTTTGACTAGATCAGCTGGGACCCAGGGAAAACCTAACCCATCCTCTGCTCCAGCCCTTAACTGAGCCCTGTGGTGGCATTCCCGTTGCTTTTCTCCCTTACTTTTCTTACAGCTTTTTGCAGGGGGACTGACCAAATCCTCGTGTTGGGGCAGCTCTCCTAAAGTTTCATCTAGGGGCCTATCCTCCCCTTCCAGAGATTCTATCTCCTCCTCTGCAGAGTGGCCAGTGTCCTCAGGGGGTTCCGTCCGCTCCCCTGAACCTTGGGCCTGGGACCTCGTGGATACCATCCCTTTTTTTCCCTGTATGCCCTCTCCTAGGCTTTTATAGAAGAGCAGCCAATCTCGGCCTAAAACTAGGTCATAAGGCAACCTGGGTATCACTGCCACTAGGACCTTTCTCCGGGTTCCTAAACCTTTTATCGTAACCCTATAGAGAGGGTAGTAGGTGGAGGACCCGTGCACACAGCGTATTCTAGACCTACTCTCAGGTTGAATCGGGGTGGACACATTACTGGCCTGTAGGAGGCGCCAGAATTTCTTTGAAATCATTGTTTGGTCCGCCCCCGAATCAAGTAGGGCCTTGGCTACCACACCTTGGACTTCCACTTCTAGGCGAAAACCTGCCTGCCTGTATTTT
This sequence comes from Ichthyophis bannanicus, assembly GCA_033557465.1. Classification (NCBI taxonomy): domain Eukaryota; kingdom Metazoa; phylum Chordata; class Amphibia; order Gymnophiona; family Ichthyophiidae; genus Ichthyophis; species Ichthyophis bannanicus. The sequence continues at coordinate 88,453,316 of CM066040.1, forward strand.
TCATCCTTACTCATCAAAGCTGTTCGTACCGTCTCCCACATTTAAAACATTTAATGTGTGCGTCCTTACCCTCATTCCTAGGCATATTTCTAATAACAGCTGGTTCACAAAACATTGGGTCTTTTTCTGCCTTTCCAAAATTGGCTACCCCACAACTGTTGCCAGCACCTCTCTGCGGTTTATGGGCTAATCCAGCCTCCATGAACCTTTCAGTTAGGTGAGCTGCCTCGCTTGAGCTCTGACAATTTTGCAGAGTTAAGAATGAACGTATCTCGGCTGGAACAGCCTCTGCAAATTGTTCTAAGACAAGCATATCAAGTACACTTTCCATGGTTCTCCCCTCGGGAGTGAGCCACTTCCAGACCAGGTTTTGGATCCTTTGACGAAGTACCTTATCACCTGGCTGGAGTTGGGTCGCTCGCAACATACGGCGGTATACAATAGGCGATATAGGCGATAGGCGATATTTTCTTCACAGCAAAATAACAAAAATGCACCGTCTTTCAAAAAGAGGTATAACAATGCTCCTGCTTCCTTGATTAACATAAAGAGGTAATCTCATCCGAGATACAGAGCGTGCAATCCGTTGGGCTATAATCAATGTCCTGATTAGTGCTCTCCCATTGCATCTGCTCAGTGTCTAAACTTGTAAGTGTGTAACACTTTCCACAGTTATCATTTACAGAACTCTCTCGACAGGCAGCAGCTCTTGGGGCAAGGAACTGTTCTGTATAAGGGAAGTACTGGGGACCTGTACTGGAGCCTATTTCTCTAAGGCTTCCCCTTTCCCTCCACCAAGGGTTTTCGTTCCAGCCATTAGCCTTTGCTCTTCTAGCCGAGCCCACCTCTTGCCCTCCGGAGAAATTGGTGTACTTAGCTTTGTTTCTTGGATAACCAGCTTCCACTCCTTCCTCTCTTAACCAGGCACCTTTACTTGGGCTGTAGCCTGCTTTGCCATGAGAGTTCCCCTCAGCAATTGTCTGGACTGGGCTGTGGTAACCTCCAGGAAAGACTTCCCTTCTGCTGTTCCTTACTGCAGGGACACACCCAATGCTTCCTGGTCCCAGCAAGCTCTCCTGCTTGTGACCTCTGCCCTCCAGCTGCTTACCCACTCTCCTTGGGACGATGCCCCCTCTGGCTTGGGAGACCTGTGCACGAACACCTCCCAATGCACCTCCATTCACTGCTCCTCCCTTGCCTTCCAATGCACCTCCCCCTACTGGGATTTCCCAGCCACTTTCATCCGCCTGGCTCCTGCACGTTGTACGTGCTTCCTGGCCCAGGTGGACGTGATTAGATAGTTTACCCAGTTCGACCCAAGTTCTTCTATCCTGTTTTATGTAAGTCCAGTATGGTTTCTCCTTACTCATGGATAAAGTTTCTGTTATATGTAAACCGAGCTGATTTGAAGAGCGCGGTATAGAAAAGACTTTAAATAAATAAATAAAATTAGTTTCCTGGCTTTCTACTGCGTCACAGCCAGTGTAGGGAAAGTTTGTTCTACTATTTTCTGGAATCTTACAACCTGAATATGCTTTCTGGCTTTCTGTTGCATCACACCCAGTGCAGGGAAAGCTTGTTCCACCATTCTCTGGCTTCTCATAACCTGAACCTGCTTTCTGCCCTTGTGACTGCAAGGTAAGCGCTTCCTTTTTTCCTGTACCCAGGGGTTCTGTGCTGGCCACTCTATCACAATATATATATATCTCCAGGAACAAGCAGGAATGTAGTCCTCACATATGGGTATCGTTGGTACCAACGGAGCCTGTGCGGGAACGCTCCCCAGTGTCAAATAGGAATGCTTTTGGGAGCATCCCTCAGCACATGCGCGCTGCCTTCCCGCCTTTCCAACTGTCCCTCTTCAGTTCTTTGTTTTCCGCGGAGTCCACAGGATCTGTTCCCTGTCACCGCAGAAAATTCCGTCTTTAAATTTCTTTCTTGTGCTTGCGTTTGCCTACCGCATGACGCCTACCGGTACCACTGGTTCTTTTCTTTTCATACAAAACCCCCAAAAAAAACAACTTAAACTTACTGTTTCTTTTCAGAAACTTTCCTCTTTGGTGCTAGGCGCCATTTTGGGCATTAGGCCCCATTTTCCCAAATCATGGAAAAGCCAACTAGTGGTTTTTAAAAAATGTACTAAGTGTGGCGGTACCATTTTCGTCACTGACACCCATGATTGGTGTCTAAAATGTTTAGGAGCTGATCATTCTTCAACTGAATGTCTCTCCTGCATGGGGATGACCAAAAGAGGAAGACAGAACCGGGCTGCAAAGCTCGGTACCCTCTTTTCTTCAGATGCCAGATCCATTGCATGGACATCATCAAGGGGCCTCTTCTTCCTCCCATGGATCTCAGGTAACTAAACATAAAAGCCGGTCCTCAAAGGGTAGCTCTCCTGCTAAGCATCGCGAGGCCATTGGCATTGCCCTTGAGGAGAACCACACCGGCAAAACAGCCCCTGTGGGAGGCTTCGGCTTCCAAAGCATCGATGGGGTTTCAGGATGTTCTCGAGGCCTCAACCTCGCAAGAACTACCTGTGCCATGCTCGGGGTTCTGGCCGTTCTTACTGGTACCGACACCCAGGCATCGACAGCTTTGATAGACCAGAGGTTTCTTGCTATTGAGTGCAGTATCGCAGCTCTTCTTTCAGCTGCGGTACCGGTGATCCCAAGGGCACTGATACTGACATCGACACCGATGATGCCGGTACCGGCACCGATGATGCTGGTACCGGCCCCGGTGGGGTCTCTTCCCATGCCATCTATGGCTGGAATTGACAAAGCGGTACCGGGTCACCTTGGTACCGACTTCGATCGGTGCCGGGATCGTGTTTTGCAAGAGCATCGGGGTCAGGAATACTTCGATTACTCCGATTCCGAAGACTCTGACAATTCTGCTGTCACTAGAGGGTTTCTCCTAGAAGATCCCTCTTCTCCCCAACGCAGAATGTCACCTCCAGAAGACATGTCATTTCAGGATTTCATCCGTGATATGGCCAAAGGTCTTTAAATCACAGTAGCTCCTGAAGAGGAACCCAGAGCAAAGTAATTGGAAATTCTCCAGTATCCTCAAGCTCTTAAAGAGGCAGCCACTCTGCTTATCCATGAAATTCTGCATAGCTTGGTGCTCAGAATGTGGGAGACACCTCTGACTACTTCTCCTCACTCTAGGAGACTTGATACTATGTATCGCGTTCCACCATGTCCTGGATTTCAGAAAACTCAGCTGCCACACCATTCAGTGGTAGTGGAATCAGCCATGCGTAGGATGAAAAGTGCAAAGAGGCATGCATCCAGTCCTCCAGGTCATGAATGCAGGACTCTGGATGCTTTTGGGCGCAGAACTTTTAAAACTTCCATGCTTTCAGCTAGGATCAGTTCATATATCCTATATATGGGAATGTTCCTCAAAGATGTCACAGGAGACTTGGAACTTATGAGCCCATTTCTCCCAGATGATAAGAGACAAGATTTTCTTACTCTAGTTAAGCATGCTCAGGATGTCTCCAAATTTGTCAATCGTGCAACCTTTGACTGCTTCAAATGCATCAGCAGAACTTCTGCTATTGCTATTGGCGCACGACGGATTGCCTGGCTACAGGCTTCAGACTTGGAGACTTGGGTACAGGACAAGTTAGGCAACATTCCTTGCACGGGGGAGAATCTCTTCGGCAAGAACTGGCAGGAAAAGGCTAACGAGTTAGATGCTGACAATTCTACCTTAGATAGATTGTCAAAGTCTACAGCCACTCCAGCCAAAAGGAAGCCTTATAAAAAACCCTCTTTTAGCAAAAAGAGGAAGTTTTATCCTTCCTATACCCAGCAGAGTCAGACTTCAGGTCAGGTTGCCCAAAAGGAACAAACTAGACAGCAAAAGAAGCCAAAAGGCCCGAGAACCCAACCAGCTCTCCACGTTCAGCCCTCTCAAGGGCTTTGACTCCTACCTAGAGAGCTTTGCCTCCCTGCCTCTGAGGGGTCCCCAACCCCCCAATATTCCGGGCAGGTTATGCCACTTTGTCAACAGATGGCAACAAATAACAGCAGAAGATTAGACTTTGTCCATTGTAGGAGAGGGGTACAAATTTCATTTCACAGCATACCCCCTCCTACAATTCTAAAGCAATTCAATTCACAAACCTCTGCAGACAATCTGCTAAATCTCGAGGTCTCCACACTTCTTGCCCAAGGGGCAATAGAGGAAGTACCCATTCTTCAACAGGGTGTAGGGTTCTACTCCCCCTATTTTCTTATTCCAAAGAAAATAGGACACAGACCTATTCTGTACCTCAGAGAATTGAACAAATATCTGTTTCGAGAGAAATTGAAAATGATTTCTCTAGGAACTCTTCTGCCATACCTTCAAAGTCAGGATTGTCTTTGCTCTCTAGACTTAAAGGATGCACTCACATTCTCATCCATCCAGATCACAGGAAATTTTTACGTTTCCTTTTCAGGGGAAGACATTTCCAGTACAGGGTTCTTCCTTTTGGTCTGGCTTCAGCACCAAGGGTATTCATGAAATGCATGGCAGTAGTAGCTGCATTTCTACGAACCCTGGGGATTTTCGTCTTCCCTTACTTAGACAACTGGCTCATTCGAGCCTCCACAGTGGCAGAGGCCAGCATTGCACTGTCCCGTACAATGCGAATCCTCCAATACTTGGGATTGGTAATAAACTTCCCAAAATCTCAACTTGTTCCTTCCCAATGCCTAGAATTCATAGGAGCCTGTCTGGATACCAGACAGGCAAGGGCTTTCCTTCCACAAGCCCGGTGTCTTCGCATAATGCAGCTACAGTGGCGTGCAAAAGTCTGGAATCACTTGTGAGTTTTGTGTTTTTCGTACTTTCTAATGTGTTTTTTTTTTTTTAAATTTTGTGTTAGCCCAGCATATTCATCTTTCTACCACGTTAAAAGGGATACATTTGGCTATTAGAGTTGACTTTTTTGCATTCCTTGCTTCCAATTTAAATACTTTACAGACACTGGGAGATAGCTACTTAGATTTTTGTGGATCCTGCGTCAAAACTGGATCGAGATTATCCAATATGCATTGCACACGTTATTTCTGACCAATCAGGAGGCTGGTTTCACTAGCCAATCACAATGCAGATATCTAGCCAACAGTGCATCTATAAAAACGCGTGGAATTTTTGAATTTCATATGCTTTCTGGATCGACCTGAAGATGACTCGGACCCTGACGGAGGAGCGTGTTCGTGTGTTCTTTATGAGCGAGGAAGGATTTTCAAGCTGTCAGCCAGGAAAGTTGGCTGCAGTAGTGCGCTGCTGTTAAGATTGTACAGAAGAAGAAAGAAACGGGTTCAGTGGTGGACAAACCTTGTTCAGGTCATCCACGTGCATCAACATCACGCCAGGACCACGCACTACGACTCATTTCACTGACTAATGCAAGTTGACCTTTCCTCAACTACTTCGAGAGTGGTCAGACAAGAGTGAGGTGAGCTTCAGCTCATCAACAGTTTGTCGCCGGTGCCTGCAGTTTGGTCTCCGGGGCTGGAAAGCACGGAATAAGCCACTGATGACTGATATACAAAGGCGCAACCGAATCATGTGGGCGAGAAAGCACTCAACCTGGTCGACTGAAATGTGGGAAAAAGTGCTATTCAGCGATGAAAGCACCTTCTGCCTGTTTGGTAACCAGGCCCACACCTATGTGAGGAGATTTCCTGGAGAGGAATTCAAGCCTGAGTATCTCAACCTCACTGTGAAGCATCCTTTGAAGGTCATGGTCTGGGGCTGCATGGCTGCCAGTGGCGTTGGACATCTTCACATCATTGATGGAATGGTCAGCGGGGCCAAGTACATCACCATACTGCAAAAGTGCATGGTGCCATCAGCATATCAGCTATTTCCTGGCCAGTTCCTGTTCCAAGATGACAATGCACCCTGCCATTGCTCCAGACAGGTGATCATCTGGAAGCAGTGGAACAACATCAAGTCAATGGACTGGACTGCCCAATCTCCAGATCTGAATCCGATCAAGAACCTGTGGCACAAGGTGGCCTTGGAAATAGCCAAGAGGCATCCGACATCAAAGCATGAGCTGATTGAGTCACTCATTGCAGCTTGGAACTACGTTGTCACCAACAATCACCTTGTCAGACTGGTTCATTCAATGCTGACAAGGTACAGTCAGGTGATCAAGAACAAAGGGTGGCCCATCAAATACTGAGCATCACTGACACATAAAAATGGCCTTTTTCAAGGCCACATACATTAATATGAAGGAAACCTGGAGTGCGTCCATAATATTTTAAAGCACAATAATATATCGTTGGCCAACGATGTACATTACGCGATTTTCACAGAAAATCTATCAACAGGACAACTATGGAGAACAAACTCAGAAAATAAGGGCCAAACCAATACTAAAAGTTGGCCCTTATAGCCAAATCTATCACTTATCATGAGATACACAGAAAAAGCCACTGGGAGGAAAAAGAAATTAAGATATAAGGTCACAAAGTTGAAAAAACGTCAAATTTACAAGTGATTCCAGACTTTTGCACACCACTGTAGCTTCCCAAGCAGCAGGCAAATCCTCCCTCACTACTCAGGAGCTACTGCAGTTACTGGGACACATGGCATCCACAGTTCATGTAGTCCAAGAGCTCGCCTCCACATGCGAACAGCTCAATGGACCCTCTCCACACAGTGGACACAGGCCATGGGTCATTTGTTGGACAAAATAACAATCTCTCAATGACTAATTTTGTCCCTCCAATGGTGGCTATCACTAGAAAATCCGACAGTGGGGTCTCCTTTCCATCAACCCCTCTTTCAGGCCACCCTAACAGATGCATCACAGGTGGGTTGGGGAGCACACCTGAATCATCTCTCTATCCAGGGCACCTGGACTCCACAGGATGTTGGTTTACACATAAACCTCCTGGAATTAAGGGCCATTTATTTAGCTCTTCGAGTGTTCCACGCCCAACTCAGCTACAAGACAGTCCTAGTCCAGACGGACAGTCAGGTAGCCATGTTCTGTGTGAACAAGCAGGGCGGAACAGGCTCTCTGTCATTATGCAATGAAGCTTTATGACTATGGGCCCTCGCCAGAGAGCATCAGATTCACCTTCTAGTGGTATATCTTCCAGGCATTCAAAACCTTTTGACAGACAAACTCAGTTGAGTATTGCTACCTCACGAGTGGTCACTCCACCTAGACCAGGTGGCAAAGATATTTCATCTCTGGGGCATTCCAGACATAGACCTCTTTGCAAGTCCACTGAATGCCAAACTTCCCCGGTTCTGTTCCAGGATTCCGGCGCACTCAGGCAAGGGATGCCTTCCTCCTTCACTGGGGTCAGGACTTTCTTTATGCCTTCCCACCCATTCCCCTCATCCCCAAAACACTCTTCAAGCTTCAGAGAGACAGGGGTCGCATGATTCTCGTAGCACCACGATGGCCACGCCAAACGTGGTATTCCCTGCTTCTGCATCTCTCTCAAGCGGCAACTCTGGAGTTAGGGCATGCTCCAGATCTCCTTTCCCAGGAGAATGGGACGCTATGGCACCCGAATCCCCAGTCCCTGCACCTCACGGCCTGGTTGCTGAAGGCTTAGACCTCCAGGATTTCAACCTGTCCCAGCAGGTAAAAGATATCCTTTAGGCTTCTAGGAAACTTTCCACAAGAAGATCTTATGCCTTCAAGTGGAAACATTTTACTATATGGTGCTCCAAGAGGGGATTAAACACCCTAGACATACCCTTAGAATCAATACTAGAGTATCTCCTTCACTTATCGAATTCTGGGTTAAAGACCAATTCGGTAAGAGTCCATCTTAGTGCAATTGCAGCTTCTTATAAGCCTCTAAATGGACAACCAATTTCCTCTCATCCACTCCTATCAAGATTTTTGAGAGGCCTTTTATTAACTAAACCTCCCATCAAGCCTCAACCGGTGGCATGGGATCTAAATCTAGTTCTTGGGCAGCTCATGAAGCCGCCTTTTGAGCCTTTAGCCGCTACAGCCCTTAGGTTTTTGACCTGGAAGGTCATCTTCCTAATTGCAATCACCTCTGCCTGTCGCATCAGTGAATTGCAAGCTTTAGTGGCTGATCCTCCTTATACTAGGTTTCGTCATGATAAGGTTGTTCTTCAAACTCACCCACGTTTTATGCCAAAGGTGGTTTCGCCTTTTCATTTAAATCAATCAGTTTACCTTCCTGTATTTTTTCCTAGGCCTCATGCCTCTAATGCAGAAAGAAACCTTCATACTTTAGATTGTAAAAGAGCCTTCGCCTTTTACATACAAAGAACACAGCAACATAGAACGTCCTCACAACTTTTTATAGCTTTTGACTCTAGTCATTTGGGACTGCCAGTCTCCAAAAGAACTTTATCTAAATGGGATTTCCCAATGCATATCCTTTGCTTATGAGAGTAAGGGTCTTCCTCTTCAGGACCATCTCACAGCTCATAATGTGAGAGCCATGGCAGCTTCTATGGCTATTGTCCACTCTGTGTCTATCGATGACATTTGTCGAGCAGCCACCTGGGCTTCGGTACACACCTTCACAGCCCACTACTGCCTAGATAAAGCCTCCCGTCGGGATGCCTTCTTTGGCCAAGCTGTTCTTCAAAATCTCTTTCAAACCTAAACCAAGTCCTACCCACCAACCCTGGTGGGATGCCAGAGATCCATGGGAGGAAGGATTCTCACCTTCCTGGGACTATCTCCCTGGCATCTTCAGCTAGGGAGTCCACATATATGAGGACTACATTCCTGCTTGTTCCTGGAGACAGCATAGTTACTCACCTGTAACAGGTGATCTCCGGGAACAGCAGGAATTTATTTATTTATTTAGCAGGGTTTTTTTATACCGTCTTTCTACGATTCAAGACGGTTTACAGAGAAAATAACAATGCAGTGTGTTTCAACTGCTCACATTGAAAATGGATATATAACGTTATAACAGAACTTTTTACAAAGACCAAGTATTTACATGGATTTGCATTATTATAGTATCAACTATTTACATAGGTTTCTACAGGTTACAGAGGGGCTGCTAGAAGGTGAGGGGGTAGGAAGGTGGGGGGGGGGGGGTTGGATACTAGAGGCGGGTTGTCAGGTGTGGGTTATGGTGGTAGGGAAAAATGTTCTTGGAAGAGGTGTGTTTTTAGTTTCTTCCGGAACTCTATGTGATCAGCAGTTTCTTAATTCGTATGGAAGGGCATTCCATAGAGAAGGGGCATAGAGGGAGAAAGTTCGGTTACAGGTGGTTTGCTTGCTATGCCTTTTGGAGGTTGGGATGGCAAGGAGATTTTTGGTGAAGGTGCGGTGTGTTCTATTGTTGTTGGAGCTAGATAGAAGTAAGGAAAGGCATGGTGCTGACTCATTGGAGATGATTTTGTGAGTGAGAGTGATAACTTTGAATTTAACTCTGAGTTGGATGGGAAGCCAGTGGAGATCATAGAGGATTGGCGTGATGTGTGATCGTCTGGGGTTGTTTGTGATGAGACGAGCTATAGTGTTCTGGGCCATTTGGATAGGGTGTATACTGCTCTTGTGGAGGCCCTGGTAGATAAGGTTGCAGTAATCAAGAGAGGGGATTGTGAGAGCCTGGCAGACAGTACGGAAGGGGTCAGGATTCAGGAGAGGTTGGAGGTTCTGAAGGGTATGTAGTTTTGCATATATTGTATTAGCTATCCTCCTTATCTGTTCTGTGAATGTGAGGTTCTGGTCAAGTATGATTCCTAGGTATTTTACTTGTTTTTTTAAGGTAAGGGTGAGGTCACTGAGAGTAATGGTTGTTGTTGGGTTGTATGATGTATTGGTGAATACTTGTAGGGCTTCCGTTTTAGATTGGTTAATTAGGAGGTTGTGCTATAGGAGCCATGTTTTTAGGTTTGTAAGGCAATTGTTTAAGCTGGTAAAGTCAGGGGTTGCTAAGTTGAATGGGGTGAAGCACATAATGTCGTCTGCATAGAGTTGGTATGAGATTCCATGGCTTTGGAAAATCTTGCAAACTGGTTGAAGGAAGATATTGAATAGGAGTGCAGAAAGACTTAGTCCTCACAACCCACCCACCTCCCCTAGGAGTTGTCTCTTTCTCTCTCTTTGTCTCTTTCCTCTCTCCCTCTATCCTTTCACTCAGCTGCAAACTTAACTGAAGAGGGACAGTTGGAAAGGCAGGAAAGCAGCGCGCATGTGCTGAGGGATGCTCCCAAAAGCGTTCCTATTGGACGCTGGGGAGCGTTCCCGCGCAGGCTCCGTCGGTACTGACGATACCCATATGTGAGGACTAAATTCCTGCTGTTCCCGGAGATCACCTGTTACAGGTGAGTAACTACGCTTTATCCGCAAAGAGGCAAACCTAAATGGACAGCCCTTCCACAATATCACTAACAAAAATGTTGAAAAGAATCCGACCAAGGACAGATCCCTGTGGCATACTATTGGTAACATCTTTTTCCATTTACTTGTACTCTTTGTTGCTTCCCACCCAACCAATTTCTAACCTAGTTGGTCACTTTAGAGTCCATCCCTAGGGTGATCAATTTATTTATAAGTTGGCTGTGCGGAACGGTGTCAAAGGCTTTACTGAAATCTAAATACACCGCATTTAGGGCTTTCCCTTGGTCCAACTCTCTGGTCACTCATTCAAAGAAATCAATCAGATTTCTCTGACAAGACCTGCCTCTATTAAACCCATGCTGCCTCAGGTCCTGCAATCCATTTGACTTCAGAAACCTCCTGTTTTAGCTGTGTTTGCATTAATTTACTCACCGCAGACGTCAAACTAACCGGCCTGTAGTTCTCAACCTCATCCTTACTTCCGCTTTTGTGTAAAGAGACTACATGCACCAGTCCACTGGGACCGCTCCCAACTCTAAAGAAGCATTGAAAGGGTTAGACAATGGAGCTGCTAGAATTTCCCAAGTTCCTTCAGTACTCTGTGATGTAGCCCATCTGGCCCCATCGCTTTGTCGACTTTTAGTTTAGCTAGTTCCTCATGAACACAGTCTTCTGAAAATTGTTCAAGATTCCCTTCACTTCTGTTCCTATTTGTGGGTATTTTCTGAGGCCTTGCTTCTGGCCCTTCATCTCTGAACACAGAGCAAAAATATTTTTAAGCAATTCTGCTTTATCCTCATCAGCTTCTGCATGTTCCTCCCCTTCATCGTTGAGTCTGACAATACCACTTTTGCACTACTCCTCTCACTAACATATCTGAAAAATGTCTTGTCCCCCCATTTTATTGCGTTGGCTATTTCATTGGTTTTCAACCCAGTCCACTGGGACCCACAGGCCAGTCAGAATTTTAGGATATTCACAAGGAATATGCAAGAGATAGATCTGCATACAATGGAAGCAATGCATGCAGATCTCTCTCTTGCATATTCATTGTGAATATTCTAAAATCTGACTGGCCTGGAGGTCCCAGAGGACTGGGTTGAAAATCACTAGGCCATTTCTTCTTTTTGTGTCTTTGCTTTTCTGACTACTTTCCTGACTACTTTCCTACCTTCTCTAAGTTTTTCAAATGAGGATGCTCGTCTTCCTCTTTCTGTGATCTCTTGTATTTTATGAAGGCCACCCTCTTTTTCTTCACCTTTTCAGCTGCTACTTTTGAGAACTATAGTGGCCTTTTCCTTTTACATTTATTTGCCTTTCTAATAAAAAAGGTTTGTTGCCCTTAAGATACCCCCTTTCAGTTTTGCCCATTGCTTTTCTACATCTCCCAGCTTTTTCCATCCTGCTAATGATTCCTTGAGGTATTGCCCCATCTTGGCAAAGTTAGTTTTCCTAAAGTCTAAGACCCTCGCTTTCGAATGGACTTCATCAGCCCTAGTCCTAATACTGAACAACACCATCTGGTGATCACTGGATCCGAGATGATTTCCCACTATAACATTAGAAACGCTTTCCCATTGGTAAGCACTAGGTCTAGTATGACCCCTTCATATGTGGGTTCTTTAACCAGTTGCCTGAATAATTCTCCCTGTAGAGAATCCAGGATCTCTTTACTTCTAGTTGACACTGCAGCAAGGATGTGCCATTCAACATCTGGCATATTAAAATCCCCTTTCAGTAGCACGTCTCCTCCCATAGCAATACTATGCATGTCTTCTATTAAATCTCTGTCCACCCCTTCTCCCTATGAAGGAGATCTGTATATCACACCAATGCATATGGATTTCCCATTGCCTCTTTCTGATTTGGCCTAGTGGTTGGGGTAAGTTACTTCAGGCCGGAAGGTCAAGGGTTCATATCCCACTAGAGGACAGCAATCTTGGGCCGGAAGGACTGGGGTTTCTAGTCCCACAGGTGCTCCTTGTGGTCTTGGGCAAGCCACTTAACCCTCCATTCCCATGTTCCCTGTAAAATAGTTATCTCCAAGTTATAATGCCCTGTTCAATGTAATTTCAGTTTGTTCAATGTAAACCCCCTTGATATCATGAAAGGCGGTATATAAGAAATGTTAAATAAATAAATTTAATCCACAGTGCCTCCTTGCTCCCTTTTAAGCCCTGTAATTCTATAGCTTTAATATATATATAAATTATAAATATATCTATATATATTTATTTATTTTTTACATATAGTGCCATGCCTCCTCACCTTTTTCCTACCCTGTCCTTCATGAATAAAGTATAGTCCGGTATACTTACATCCCAGTCATGGTTTTTTATACAGTATGTCTCTGTAACTGTCAGTAACCAAGTCAGCCTCTTCCATTAAAGCTTCAACATCTGGGATCTTATTACTATACTGTGGGCATTTGTGCACACCATTTTCTAGATGTTGCCCCTTCTACCTATTTCTACAGAGGTATTTAATGTTTTACTTACTTTGAGGGCTTTTACTTACCTGGAGGCTTTCTTCACCCATCCCCAATGAATCTAGTTTAAAGCCCTCTTCAGTAGGTTAGCCAGTCTGCTGTGGAATACACTTTGTCCCTTCAAATAACTGTTCTTCATTTTTATTCTTTAAGCTTTAATTTGCTTTTTTCTTTGTACAACATTTAAGATAGCTGATCTGGGAAAAGGTACATAGAAATGTTTTAAATAAATGGTGTTTTTATGTACAGTAGTCTTCCCATGTTCTAATAATTATTTACGTTTTATTTTATTTTAGCGAGGTGGTGCACTCAAGAAAGGACCTAATGCCAAAGCACTGCAAGCGATGAAGCAGACTTTACCCTATAATGTGGCAGACCTTGAATGGGATGCAGGTCACAAAACAAATGTTCAACAATGTTACTGCTACTGTGGAGGTCCTGGAGAGTAAGTAAACTGACATAATTACATTATGATTGTTTATCTCTTTTTTTTTTCTCTTGCTAAACGTGAAATGATTACTAGTTACTGATGGTGTTAAAGCAGCAGCCATGCTTCTTATTTGCTCCAAAAACTGATTTTAGGAATAGAAGGTCAAAAAGAAGAAAAGAGATGATAAAATTTCCCCATATCTCCTCTTTGTTTCCATTATTAAGTAATATAAATATCAGTTATTTAAAAAAAAAGAAATCTAGCCAGAGAATTAACTGGGTTTTGATGAAAAATCACACTGTGAACTATGCTGTGTCCCGTTTCCTCAATGATTCCATGACATTTGTGAAGCAGCACCTAACTGATGACATCTGACTAATTGATAGAAAAGAGTTAGAGGGGACAGAATGCCTGTGCTGCAGCCCCTTACCTGATAATTTCCTTTTTTGGAGTCCTGCTAGACCAGTCCAGAAAAGTGGGTAGTGTCTTCCTGCCTGCAGGTCATGGAGACAGGGAAGAGCAAAGCTCCCAGTGGCGGCATCACTGGTATAAAGAATGGTGCAGTTCTCCAGTATTTAGAAGAACCAGTGGACTCAACTTATTTATATACTAGCCTACTATCTCGCACTAACCTGGGGAGGAAATCTCCTAGAGACTGGAGCCCAGCCTCAAAACCCTTAAGCATATATAGCCATTCTAAGAACTTAGTTTTGCAAATTCACAAGAGAGAAACCATATACAGTTGTTCTGAAAACTTAGTTTTGCAAAATTACCACAGAGAAAAAGCAGCTTAGTAAAAATCCTTCCAGGGGGTGAGTCCTGGACTGGTCTAGCAGGACACCAGGAAAGGAAATTATCAGGTAAGTAAAATTTGATCTTCTAGATAGCCTGCTAGACTAGTCCAGACAATAGGAAACATAGAAACATAACAGCAGAAAATGACCACATAGCTTATCTAGTCTGCCCTTCCATATCACCCTCAACGAGTCCCCTTTTTTCCTTTAGAGAGCCTCTGTGTCCCATGCTTTTTTAAATTTAGATACTGTCCTCATCTTTACCACTTCCACTGGGAGTCTGTGCCACGCATCTACCACTCTTTCCATAAAGAAATATTTCTGCATATTACTCCTGAGTTTATCCCCTTTCACCCTCGTCCTATGTCCCCTCGTAGCAGAGCTTGCTTTCAATCAAAAGGGGCTCTCCTCCTGTGCATTTATGCCACAGAGATATTTAAACTTCTCAGTCATATCACCGCTGTCCCGCCTTTCCTCTGAAGTATACATATTAAGGTCCTTATGTCTGTCCTCATATGTTTTATAATGAAGACCATTAACCATTTTAGTAGCCACTCTCTGCACCAACTCCAACCTGTGTATATCCTTTTGAAGGTGCAGTTTCCAGAATTGCACACAATACTCTAAATGAGGTTGCAACAAAGACTTATACGGAGGCAATATCACCTCCTTTCTTCTGCTGGCCATTCTTCTAGCTTTTACTATTGCCGTCTCTACCTGTTTAGCTACTTTAAGATTGTCAGACGCAATCATGCCCAGGTCCCGCTCTTCTTTTGTGGACAGAAGTACTTCATCCCTTATACTTTACCTCTCCCTTGGATTGTTGCAGCCCAGATGCATGACCCTACATGTTTAGCTTTAAATCCCAGCTGCCAAATTCTAGACCATTCTTCAAGCTTAGCTAGATCCCTCCTCATGTTATATTGTTTATTGTTTATTGTACATTTAATATACCGCCTCCCATAACATCGAGGCGGTTTACAATATAAAATCAATAGTTAGAAGAATAAAAAGTTACAATATAAAAAACAATAGTTAAAAAGATAAAATTACAAGATATGATAGAGGGGAGAGAAAAGAGGGCAAAATAGATATCCAGATTGCAGCCAGAAAAACAGAGAAAGGGAGATTTAGAGGGGAAAAGCTAGAGAGAAAAGGTGAGTTCTCCAGGACCAAGCAGGAAGTCAGTCCTCACTTATGGGTGACGTCGGCGCCGACGGAGCCCTCGCGGAGCAATTTTCCCCAGCTTTCAAAGAAAGCCTTTGGGAATTGCAGCGCGCATGCGCGGTCGTCTTCCCGCCCGAGGGTGCCATCTTAGCCAGTCTTCTTTTTTCCGCGGAGCCCTACAGACGTCCCCGTCTTGTCCCCGCGAAAAAGTCGATTTTCTTCATTATTTTCTTCTTATTTCCTTCGGTTCGACGCCGATCTTTTTCCCGCCCGGACTCGCGACGCCGGTCACGAGTCCTCTTACTTTTTTCGGTTTTTCTGACTTTGTCAGCTTTCGTTTTCGATTTTTCCCTGGCAGCCCGGTCCTTTGACCTCGCAGGGGCCCTTTTTCCCCCGATGGCTGCCAGTGGGTTTAAGCGGTGTGGTCAGTGTGACCGAAATATGTCACTAACTGACACACACGACTTTTGCCTCCGCTGCCTGGGCCCGGATCATGAGGAACTGATCTGTGGGCCCTGCGGCAAAATGTCCTCAAAAGCGTTGAGGAGTCGGCGGCATCAGCGTGATCGAATCTTCGCTGACCCCAGCCGTACCCGGACCTCGTCGGAGGCCTCCGCGTCAAAAGGCTCCAGCTCGGACCGTCGCCGGAGTTCCTCCGACCGGGGTTCTCCCTCCGGGGACCATCGTCGGAAGGTGAAACCCGCGAGGGCGGCGTCGGTGGACGCTCCTGGTTCCGCGAGGGCCAGGTCGCATAGCCCCGACAGCCGCCCCGGGTCCTTGGAGAAGGAACACCTCACGAAGCGACCTCGCCTGGAGTCGGAGACGCCTGCTCGGGTAAGTCCTGTGGTCCTTCTGGACTCGCCTCCGCGACAGCCGACGTCGGGCCCGACGCCGTCGGGGCCCGAGTCGGGGACTGCTGGGTCACCTGAGCTCGGACTCAGGTTGACGGCCTTGGAGAGCAGACTGTCTGCCTTCATGGACCAGCAGAGGGCACTGCTCGCTGGCCTCGCTGGCGCCGCTGCCCCGACCGCCGGGACGTCGACGTCCAAGTCGACCCCGGAGACCGAGCCGATCCTCAAGTCGATGAGAACTCGAGTCGATCCTCGGTCGAGGTCACCCTCGGCCTCCCGTTCGGGACCGAGGTCGCCGACGCCGACTCCCTCGGCGTCGGGGCGGCAGACGCCGCGCCCTGCCCGGGCCGACCCCACCGAGTCCTCGTCGGAGTCGGTCTGGGAGTCTGAGGAGGAAGAGTCGCCTGATTCTTTCCGGACTCGGTGTGTCCCCTCGGACTCACCGGAGTCCGAGCCTCGGAAGCAGTCCCCCCCGGAGGATGCCCGGTTCTCGGACTTCGTTAGGGATATGGCCAAGGCTTTGGCCTTCCCTGCGGATCCCGAGGAGGAGCCTCGAGCCGAAGAGCTCGACGCCCTCCAGTATGACTCTCCCGCGAGGGAACATTTTACTGTACCGGTTCCTCCTATGCTGGAACGACTACTCTTCCGCATGTGGGAGAGTCCGGCCTCCTCGCCGGTCCTGAGCAAGCGGGTCGATTCTATCTATCGAGTCCGCAAGAGCCCTGGCTTTCAAAAGGCACAGCTACCACACCATTCCATGGTAGTGGAATCGGCCATGCATCGTCTTAAGAGCCAGAAGATGCACTCCTCGGTACCTCCTGGCAGGGAGGCCCGTAACCTGGATGGCCTTGGTAAGAAGTGTTTCCAGGGCTCTATGCTCGCATGTCGTGTCCAGACTTACCAGCTATACATGGGCATGTATCTCCGGGATCTGGCTAAAGAACTAGCCGGATTCTCCGCTGGTTTGTCCGAGGAACCCTTGCGGAGGTTCCTGGCCTTGTCCACTGGCATTCGGGAATGCTCAAAGTTCATGTCCCGGGCAGCCTATGATGGCTTTGAAGCATCGGCTCGAGTGGCCGCAGCCGGCATCGGTGCCCGCCGACAGGCTTGGCTTCAGTCGTCAGACCTTGAGCCCTGGGTGCAGGACAAGTTGGTCGATGTCCCCTGCCGAGGCGAAAACCTCTTTGGCAAGCCCATGGCGGAAAAGGCTGCGCAAATTGAGACTGAGACTCTCACCAGGACCAGGCTTTCTAGGAAGACCTCCGCCCCTTCCCAGAAAAAGAAGGGCTCGGGGAAAAAGTCCTTTTACCCGAGGAAGGCGGCTGCCTACAAACAATACCCCCATTATCAGGCCCCTGCAGCTCCCCAACAGGGATAGCAGGCCAAGGGACGGGGTAACGGGTCCCGTAGGCAGCAAGCCCCCAAGCCTGCACCACCAGCCCCTGCTCAGCAGGGTGGGGGCTTTTGACTCACAATGCATAGCCTCTCCCCCCCCGCTGGTTCCTCCCAGCACCGGAGGCCGGCTGGTTCACTTCGCCCACCGGTGGTCCAGCATCACCACAGATGCCTGGGTGCTTCAAGTCGTGCGGGAAGGCTATCTTCTCCACTTCCAACAGGTCCCTCCCTCCTATTTTCCGGGAGAACCTCCATGACCCCCTCTGCACAGGGAATTACTCCTTCAGGAGTTAGCAGGTCTTCTACAGGAACAGGCGGTGGAACCGGTGCCACACCACCTGAGAGGTCAAGGCTTTTATTCAAGGTATTTTCTAATACCAAAGAGAACAGGGGGCCTCAGACCCATCCTGGACTTGCGCAACCTCAAGTTCCTTGTGCGGGAGAAGTTCAAAATGCTTACCCTTGGAATCCTTCTGCCCTACCTCCAGCAGGGAGATTGGCTATGCTCCTTGGATCTAAAGGATGCCTACACGCACATCCTCATCCACCCAAGCCACCGCCAATACCTAAGGTTTGTGGTGGCAGGAAATCATTACCAGTACAGAGTACTGCCCTTTGGCCTGTCCTCCGCGCCGCGAGTCTTCACAAAATGTCTCGCGGTGGTGGCGGCCCATCTCCGGCTTCATGGCCTCTATGTCTTTCCGTACCTCGACGACTGGCTCATCAGAGCAGCGTCCGCTCGAGAGGTCACCAACGCCACGCGCCGCACGGTGACTCTTCTGCAACACTTGGGCTTTGTTATAAACTTCGCAAAGTCCACTTTGCTCCCCTCACAGGATCTCGAGTTCATCGGCGCAAGGCTGCACACTCCTCAGGCGCGAGCATACCTACCGCTCGACAGAGCTCGACGGCTCATGGACTTAGCCGACCACTTTCGCAGCCAGCCCCTGGTTTCCGCCAGGCGCTTCCTGAGACTGCTCGGCCATATGGCTTCCACCGTCCATGTGACCCCCAATGCCCGCCTGAATATGCGGCCTGCTCAATGGTGTCTCCGCCAGCAGTGGCGGCAAGCCACAGGCGGCCTAGCGGACCTCGTGCGCGTCTCCGAACCGCTGATCTCGTCTCTCCGGTGGTGGCTTCGGCAGCCGAACCTGATATTCGGAATGCCTTTCCAGCCACCTCAGCCGACCCGGGTGCTGACCACGGATGCGTCCCTCCTGGGCTGGGGAGCACATTGCCAAGGGGCACGTACTCAGGGCCTTTGGACCACGTGGGAGTCTGCTCAGCAGATCAACTTCCTGGAGCTCAGGGCGATCTGCCTGGCTCTCAAGGCGTTCTCCCACCTGACTTCCCACCAGTCCGTCCTTGTCCAGACGGACAATCAAGTTGCCATGTTCTACGTGAACAAGCAGGGGGGCACGGGCTCCTTCCTCCTTTGCAGGGAGGCACAGAAGCTCTGCTCTTGGGCCGTCAGTCACGGCATTCTCCTCAAGGCGGTTTATCTCCCGGGCCAAGAGAATTGCCTGGCGGACAAACTCAGCAGGATCCTCCAGCCGCACGAGTGGCGTCTGGATCCCTTGGTAGTCCAGAAGCTCTTCCTAAAGTGGGGCCTCCCCACGGTGGATCTCTTTGCCAGTCCTCACAACCGGCAGCTTCCTCGCTTCTGCTCTCGTCAGCCTCACCCCCTTCGGGTGGCGGCGGACGCTTTTCTAATTTCATGGTCGGGGAGCCTTCTGTACGCTTTCCCTCCCATCCCGCTAGTCTCTCGGACTCTTTTCAAGGTTCTCCGAGACAAAGCCTTCATGATCCTGGTGGCCCCTCGCTGGCCCAGACAGCCGTGGTTTCCGCTTCTACTGCAATTAGCGGTGGAGGATCCATTCCCTCTGGGGGTGCAACCGGATCTCCTCACTCAGGATCAGGGGTCTCTACTACACCCCAACCTCAGGTCTCTCAACCTCATGGCCTGGCTGCTGAGAGGGTAGTCCTTGCTCCCCTTCTTCTGCCGGCAGAGGTGGAGGAGGTCGTCTTGGCTTCGCGACGGCCTTCTACCCGCAAATGCTACGCCCTTAAATGGCGTCGCTTTGCCGTCTGGTGTACCCAACAGTCTCAGGATCCCTTCTCCTGCCCGGTGTCGGTGATCTTGCAATACTTGTTACACCTCTCTAATCTGGGACTTAAGTCCAACTCCGTCAAAGTTCACCTCAGTGCTCTTTCGGCACATCATGTGCCGGTGGACGGTAGACCTCTCTCCAGCGACCCTCTCGTAGCGAGGTTTCTCCGAGGTCTCCTTCTACTTAAACCACCTCTGCGCCCGCCAGCGCCTGACTGGGACCTGAATGTGGTTTTGCAGCGGATCACCTGTCCGCCTTTTGAACCTATGGCTACCTGTTCTCTCCGTTTTCTGTCTTGGAAAACACTGTTCTTGATAGCCCTCACTTCCGCTAGACGCGTAAGTGAATTGCAGGCCCTCGTGTCTGATCCCCCTTACACTCGGTTCTACAAAATAGGGTAGTCCTACGGACTCACCCAAAATTTCTTCCAAAAGTGGTCTCCCCTTTCCACATCAATCAGGAGGTGGTACTTCCAACCTTCTTTCCCAGACCACACTCCAGCCGAGCTGAAACGGTCCTCCATACCCTGGACTGTAGAAGGGCTTTGAACTTCTACCTTGACCGTACGCGGGAGCACCGTAAAGCTGCTCAGCTTTTTGTGTCTTTTGACCCCAATAAATTGGGGCTCCCGGTCTCCAAGCGTACTCTGTCCATCTGGGTTGCGGACTGTATCTCTTGGGCTTATGGGGCAGCCGGACTCTCCTTGGAAAGTCGAGTCACGGCTCATTGCGTTCGGGCAAAGGCTACGTCAGTGGCTTACCTCCGCTCTGTTCCGCTGGCAGACATCTGCCGGGCCGCTACTTGGTCTTCGAGCCAGACTTTTGCGGTCCATTACTGTCTCGAGAGGGAGTCCCGCAGGGACAGTGCTTTCGGACAGGCAGTCCTCCGTAATCTCTTTGAGGTCTGAGCAACTCCTACCCTCCATCCCGGATGTGGGCTACCGGTGGGTGATAATTCAGCGAAGATTCTGTCCTTCTGTGCTGCTGAGCTAGAGGGAGCTCATTTTTGTGCTTAGGATCTCCGGTAGCCTTGAGCTTGGGAGTCCCATAAGTGAGGACTGACTTCCTGCTTGGTCCTGGAGAAAGCGTAGTTACTCACCTGTAACAGGTGTTCTCCAGGAGCAGCAGGAATCAGTCCTCACTACCCTCCCTCCTCCCCTTGGAGTTGCAATCGTCTGCTTTTGTTCTTTTTGCAAATTTTTATGCTGTCTTTTTTAGCTATGTCATCTGACTGGCTAAGATGGCACCCTCGGGCGGGAAGACGACCGCGCATGCGCGCTGCAATTCCCAAAGGCTTTCTTTGAAAGCTGGGGAAAATTGCTCCGCGAGGGCTCCGTCGGCGCCGACGTCACCCATAAGTGAGGACTGATTCCTGCTGCTCCTGGAGAACACCTGTTACAGGTGAGTAACTACGCTTTTTCAGAAGGGAGCGGAACTTGGAGTAGGATTCTTCTGTACGGAGGTTGGTGGGGAGAGAGTTCCAGAGAGCGGGTGCTAAATAATAAAAGGCCGATTTCCTGGTGGATTGCAGATGAGCTTTGGAGGGTGCTGGAAGATGAAGGCGGTTGATGTGTATGGATCGAAGACTGCGTGAGGGGGTATGATAAGTCAGTAAATCCGAAAGGTAAGCAGGTGTTGAGTGATAGATGGCTTTATGAGTTAGGGTGAGAACTTTGAAGGATATCCGGAAATCAAGTGGTAGCCAATGGAGGTGATATAGCAGAGGGGTGACATGGTCGCGAGGGGAGGCGTGGAGGATCATGCGAGCAGCTGTGTTTTGGACCAATTGAAGACTGTGTTTTTGATTTTGGGGAAGACCGGCGAAAATGGTGTTGCAGAAATCTAATCTGGTGATAACTAAAGAAAGAAGAAGAGTAGTAAGAGCTTGAGTGGACAGAAAGGAACGAACAGCACGAATTTTCCGGAGACATAGAAACGAACACCGAGAAATGTGGGAGATATGATCATGAAAGTTAAGGGCACTATCGAGGAAGACTCCAAGGTAGCGAAGCTTGGGGACTACAGTGATGGTGGAACCTGCAAGGGAAGGAGCAAGTGAAGGTGTAGGAGAAGTGTGGGGGAACCAAATTGAAGCAGTCTTATTTACATTGAGGACCAAGCAGTTAGAGGAAAGCCATGAAGAGATAGTGGACAAACAATTTTCTAAAGGAGATATATCAGGACAGGATGAAGAAGTGTGGTGCAACAGAAAGATATCGTCAGCATAGAAGTAACTCGAAATCCCAGATTGTTGAATGATCAGTGCCAGGGGGGCAAGAAAGACATTAAACAGTAGAGGAGCCAGGATGGAACCCTGAGGGACACCACAAGGGAGGGAAAAATGAGTGGAGCGTGAGTTGGAGGAGGAGGAAACAGCAAAGGACCGATGACAGAGAAAAGAGTGAAACCAATGATATACCGAACCACGAATACCCGCATCCCGGAGACGAGAGAGAAGAAGGGTGTGATCGACCAGGTCGAAAGCTGCCGAAAGATCGAGTGATACCGCTAGAGTGATATTGCCCTGGTCGTAAGAAGTGTGAATTTCATTTAGGACAGCAGTGATTGTGGATTCAACGCTAAAACCAGGTCTAAAGCCGGATTGCCTGGGGTGAAGGAACAGTGAAGCAGCAAGATAGTGAGAAAGTTGTGAGAAGACCACCTTTTCCAAAAGCTTGGAAGAGAAAGGAAGATTGGAAACTGGACGGTAGTGAGCAGGATTTGAGGGATCGAGGGTGGGTTGTTTTAAGAGAGGGCGAACTGAGGCGTGTTTCCAGGAGGTAGGGAAGACACCAGAGGATAAGCTAGAGTTAATAATAGTCAGAAGAGGTTGCAGTAATGAGGGGGGGGGGGGGGTGTTCGGATAACCAAGAGGAGGGAATAGGATCTAAATCGCAAGTAGTTTTCCTGGTGGTAGACAGAAAATGAAGTAATTCTGAAGAGGAGACAGAGGAGAAGGAGGACCAGGTATGGGAGAGACACGGAGAGCACGGGGGAGAGACAGGAGGGGGTGATGACAAGGCTTGTGGACAGTGAGGGAGAGAGGAACGGAGGTTCTGGATTTTATCAGAGAAGAAGGACGCCAGAGTAGTGGGACTAGGGACTATGTTGGGAAGAGAGGAACCTTGAACAGAGGGGGACTGCAGGCGAGAAAGAGTGTTCAATGTAGCAAAAAGTTGGCGGGATCTATTGGGGGCAGCTATGATTGTGGAGGTGTAAAAGGAGCATTTCGCCTGGTGAATAGCTGAATGGTAATGAGCATGACAGGATGTAAACTTGTGATAGGAGGAGGCAGAGGGGGTCTTGCGCCAGAGACGCTCAGCTCTTCGTAGATGAGACCGAAGAAGAGAGAGCCCAGCATGGTACCATGATTGGTGAGTATGACGCCGAGGTTTAACGGGTTTGATGGGGGCAACTTGGTCAAGGGTGCGTGAAAGCTCGAGATTCCATGTTGTGACCTGGGAGGAGGGTGACCAGGAAGGAAAATCAGGTGGGAGAGGAGGGAGAGCTGCAGAAAAAGCCTGTATAGTGGTCAGGTTAAAGTGCCTGGAGGAACGGGCAGGTGGGGAGAGGGGAGGGGGAATCAAGGGAGGGGCCTGAAAGGTGAACAAGAGGTATAGATGATCTGACCAGGGTATGGAAACTGCAGAAGGAACCGAAAGGATAAATGGGGAAGACAGTGGGGAAATGATCAAGTCAAGGATGTGTCCTGCAACGTGGGTAGGTGAAGAAACATGCTGACGTAGGGAGAGATCACGGAGTAAAGCAGAGAAGGCAACGTCCCTGGTCGAGGTAGGGGCATCAAAATAAACGTTGAAATCCCCCAGTAAATGAATATAAGGAAATTGAAGGACCAAGTCAGAGACAGACGCCAGAAAAGAGTCCCAGATGGGGGGAGATGAGGATGGAGGAAGATAAATAAGGAGAAATTGAAGAGCAGGAGAGCTACCCAGCTGGAGTAGAAGAGACTCAGAATAAGTTAATGAAGCAGAGGAGAGTTTGGAGAGAGGTAGCAAGGAGCGGTAAATTACCGCAACTCCACCACCTGCCCGAGAAAGACGCGGGACAGATATTGCATCGTAGCCGGGAGGAAGGCAGCGGTGAAGGAGAGACTCCTCTCCCTCCTTGAGCCAGGTTTCGACCAGAAAAAGAACATCGATATGCTCTCGATCAATAAGGTCATAAATTAAAGTAGTTTTTGAGCGCAGGGAGCGACAATTAAGCAGACTCATTCGGAGGGGCGTTGGTATAGCAGGTCCCGTGAGCGGCAGGGGGGAGTAAGTAAGAACTCGGGAGGGGGGGGGGCCAGTGGCACAGGGCACAAGTGGGCTCGAGAAGGAGCCAGAGAACGAGTAACTGATAAGGAAGGGGGCAGAGGGCGGTGACCCCAGAATACCGGGATGGTCGACATGACCGACAGGAGGAGCAGCAGAAGACAAGGAGTGAAACAAGTGAACGAGCGCAAGGAGAGATACTCACAGTTGTATGCAGCAGGTGACTGAAAGAACGTTGAGAGACTAGAATGGGCCGCACTAGGAAGTAGAGAGAGTGGGAGGGAGGTACCACGGAGAGAGGAGAGACTGTCGCCCGCGTCGTCGCCCCAAGAAGCTATATACACCTTCCTGGTTGTCTACTCTATTGCAGATTTTGGTATCATCCGCAAAGAGGCAAACCTTACCCAACAGCCCGTCCGCAATATCACTAACATAAATGTTAAAAATAATCTGACCAAGGACAGGTACCTGCGGCACTCCACTGATAAATGAAGTTCATTCTACTCAGAGTGGACTTAATTTACGTGTACCCTTTGTCACCTCCAACTCAACCAATTTCTAACCCAATCAGTAACTTTAGGGTCCATCCCAAGGGTGTTTAGTTTGTTTATAAGTCGCTTGTGTGGAACAGTGTCAAATGCTATCTCCAGGAACAAGCAGGAATGAGTCTTCACATATGGGTACATTGGTACCGACGGAGTCTGCGCGGGAACGCTTCCCAGCGTCCAATCAGAGAGCTTTTGGAAGCATCCCACCATGCCTGCGTGCTGCCTTCCCGCCTTTCCCAACTGCCTCTCCTCAGTTTTCGTTTTTCCGCGGAGCCGGCAGGACGTCCTCCTCTCACCGCAGAAAATTCTTGTTGTATTTCTTTACTTTTCTTGTGGTCGCGGCTGTCTTCCCGACGCCACCGGTACCTCCGGTGTTTTCTTTTCTTTTTTTGTAAAATCTCCTTTTCCTCTGGATATTTTTTCTTCATAGTGTCCCACGGGTTCTTAGGCCTTAAAGGCCTCTTCTTTTTCCTTCATGGAACCGCCGGCCACTTTCTCCAAGAAATGTTCAGACTGTGGCGGTACAACTTTATTTTTAGACCCTCGAAGTCGGTGTCTAACCTGCTTGGGTCCTGACAACAGTTTGGTGAGAAGAGGTCTTCAACATCGAGGTTCCCTCGATACATGGTTGCCCTCCATCTTCGGAGCACCGTCCCCTTCTTCTTCTACACAGGATCAGGTAACCCACAAATAGTCTGTTAAGACTAGCCAGCCCTTGAGTGGTAGGTCTCATGCACAGCATGTAGACGGCTCCGGCCTTGCCCTCGAGGGCCCACTGGCTTCAAAACCCCGGCGGGAGTCTTCGGTCTCCAAAGCATATAAGGGGTTTCAGGTTGTTCCTGGGGTTCACCTCTCACAGAACATACCTCAGCCGTGTCCAGTGGTGGCATCCGCTTCGAGCGGTACCGATACCCCGGCATCGGCACTGGTGTTGGATGAAACACTCCTCACCAGGGATCATCATCTGGCATCCTCGGTGCCTTTGGACCGGTGGATACTCTCCAGACTGACTTTCCATTATCGGTACCAGCACCGATACTATCACCGATGTCAGTACCCTCCAGACGTGTATCGATAGCCTTGCTTCCTTCGATGCCAAGTCTGGAATCGATCTCCAGTCTGGAGGACTGGGTACCGACTCGCCTTGGTACTGGCTCTCGGCGGTACCGAAGGCTCGGTTCCGATGATTCGGATCCGCAACTCTCCGTTCCCCCAAGGCCGATTGAGTTGCCACTGGTTGACCTTCCTTCACCGGTATCAGACATGGTACCGTAATCGGTACCGAAGTCCTCATTACCTTTACGGTCAGTGCCTTCCATGCTTCGCTTATCAGGCTCTGTGCCCTCGATGCCGAGTTTGGAATCGATCTCTAGTCTGGAAGTCTAGTTTGGTGGCTCGGTACCGAGGATAGCAACCGGAGGTTTTCGGTTACCTCGGTGCCAATTGAACTGTCACCGATGACTGCTCCGATGTCGCTGTCGGGCTTGACTCCGACATCGGTACCGGTATTGGCATCGGTACCGGTATCCACAGTAGCATCGTGGCCAACTCCTGCCATGCTTTTTTCAACAGGATCGCTCCCTTCTATACCAAGCTTGGAGTCGATACCTGGCATGGACAATGTGGTAATGACGGTCGCTGCTCCTGACAGCCAGTACCGGCGACCATCCCTTAAGCATTCCACACTGCACTGTGCAGGATCTTCTATTCCTATATATTTGGATACCTCTGTCGGTGCTCAGGCTAGTTCTTCAGATCTAACCTGTCCAAGAGAGATTCCTGTTTGGGATCCCTCTTTTCAGAGTTTCCTCCTGGATATAGCAAGATCTCTTGCCATTCCTATCCCAGGACATGATCCTGCACAAGGCTCTCTTTCTACCAAAGCAAAGGAAAACATAATTTATTTATTTATTTATTTATTTAAACGGACTTGGTATACCGCTTTATCATGAAATCAAAGCGGTTGGCACAGCAAACAATCAATGAAGGGTGTGGTTGTCATTAGCATGCAGTGCGAGAAATGATAGTGTGCTGCGTGAGTGCGTGTGGATGATTTTGATGTGAGCTATATACAGTGTGCGCTTAAGGTACATATTTACAGATACATATTTACATGGATGGCTTTGCTATCTTAGGAGTCATTCTGTGAGGTCCTTGAAGTAGTCTGTGAATAGTTCAGTTTTAAGCAGTTTTCTGAATTCTTTGGTGTTTGTTGCTCTGAGGTGGTCGGGGAGAGAGTTCCACATGGCGGGGGCTGCTAGGGTGAACGCTCGTTTTGATGTGGATTGTTTTGTTCTGGTGAAGTCCTTTGGGGTTCTGATGTTGTTCGATGTTCCCTTTCTTCTTGGTCTTTTGCTGTTGTCAGTTGTTATGAATTGTTGTAGGCTGTCTGCAGATAGGTTGTTCATTATTTTGAAAGTGGTTAGGAGAACTTTGTAGCGGACTCGAGAGCTGATTGGGAGCCAGTGAAGGTGGTATAGTATGGGGGTGATGTGTTCGTGGGTTGAGCTGTCTGTTATGAGTCGTGCGGCTGTGTTTTGTGCTAGTTGAAGTGGTTGGGTTGATTTCTTTGGTAGTCCTAGGTAGATGTGGTTGCTTCCTTTGCATCATTCCTTGCAGGATCTCCTTCTAGGAATGTGGGAAACACCTTTAAGGGTACCCCCACCTCCCAGGGCAACTGATCTCTTATATCAAGCGCCCCCCTCTCCAGGGTTTCAAAAGACTCAACTTCCTCATCATTCCATAGTAGTGGAATCAGCAATGAGGTGGGTAAAGAGTAAGAAAAAGCACTCTCCTTATCTGCCAGGTCGTGAGTCTCAGACACTAGATGCCTTTGGACGTCAAATCTTCCAGACATCTATGCTTTCTGCAAGAATTCTCTCATATATTTTTTTATATGAGTCTATCTCTTGAGGAGGTCACAAAGCAATTGCATCTTTTGACTCCTTTCCTTCCAGATTCCAAGAGTACAAACTATTCCTCACTGCTTAAGCATATCCAGAATATCTCTTGGTTTCTTTCTTGTGCTTCCCTAGACTCTTTTGAGTCTGTTAGCAGGACTTCTGCTATAGCTATAGGGGCACGACGTAGAGCCTGGCTCCAAGCTTCAGACTTGGACAAATGGGCACAACAAAGACTGGGACATACTCCTTGCACTGGAGAAAATCTTTTCAACAAGGAGTCTTTACGTCAGGTTACTCAGTTTTCCACTGATTTACCTGTTCCTAGGGGTTGTTCTACACCACCTGTCCCAGTAGGTAGGAAATGTCCTACCAAACTTTCTTCCCACAGGAGAAGAAGGTTTTATTCATCACTTGCCCATCATCCAGATGTTCCCAAACAGGGGAGGCATCGTCCTGGTCTGAAGAATCCAACCTCTCACCTCAACTGCAGGGTTTCTGATCAATCATCATCAGATGCTTGTGACTCTTGGGGTTAGAATCTGCAGTTACTTCTTTTCAATAGAAGCAATCCACTGCTGTCATTCTAAATCCTAAACATGGATCTCTTCCCAAAGACATCCATTCTTTCTATGTTCTCTGAGCTGTCAGGATGTTCATGCTTCTAGATCACAGGGTTCTCCTTCCTGCTAGGGAGAGAGGTCTAACCACTATCAAACGATAGTTTCCTGTGCCAGCATGTCTTTTTCCTTTCTATAGACTTACTATTTTGTAAGTCTTCTTCAGCTCCATTCTTTTTACCCTCTTACCAGGGTTTCCTCTGTAAGAGCGGTATTCCTTCACTGGAGGTCTTTTTCTTCAGCCTCTCTAGTTTTGTTACTTTTCCAGTGCGGAGTTCTCTTCTCTGAGTTGACTCCTCTTCTTCATTCTTGCCTTGCAGCAGTTCATCAGACGTGTTCAGAGTTTTCTACTCTTGTTCTGTCTGTTCTTTCTGTTTTTAAACAGTACCATTCTTTCTGCTGTCTGGCAAGCAGCTGCCAATGCAGGAGCCTTAATGTTTGGACCACTGGTTCTTGTCCATCAGCAACCAGATTTGTCCTCCACTAACATTCTGTCTGGTCTTAGTAGTGGCTCCAAGTCAGTGCTGTCATCTGTCTTGGAACTATTTTCACTACAAGCTTGTTGGATTGTCTTCTCTTTCTGCCATCTCCATTCCCCTAGGTTTGGCAGCATAGTTGACATAGAACTGGCTGCAGGAGAGCCAGTACCTATCTCCTCTTTCTCCTGCATCATGCTCTCTGCAATTCTACGAAGAAGCTCTCCACTATGGGCCCTTGCTAGAGAGCATGGGGGGCTTTTTCTCCAACAGCCATACTAGATGGTTGACACAGGCTTTTTCAGTCATGTCTCCGATGACTAGAAAAGTTCTCCTTTTAATATACAGGACATAGGCCTCCTCTTATGTGAAAGCTTAAGGAGTTGCTAATTCCCTGTGCTTTGGTCCATAGTATTTCCAATTGGGAATATGTTTTCTCCTTCCAGCTCGTCCTCATGGTAAGAACGCATGATACCTTTTTGCCCTTAAACAGGTCAGCATGGTATCTCATTTTTATGCGTCTTCTGTTCACTTACCATGCTAGAGTTCTAGGATACTCGGGACTTGCTGGCTGTAGACTGATATCATCCTCTGCTTTTCACGTAACCATCCTGGTTATTCCACTACCTAGCATCCCTGTAGCTCATAACCAGTGGAAATTGATTCTCTATATATCTTCTCAAGTAGGTTCCACCTTCTTGTTGTTAGATGAATCTTTCCTTTCCACTTTTTCCTATGTGAATACCATTTGTGTAGGCATATCTCTGTCTGCTTCATTGCAGACTCCCATATAGAGGCCTCTATATATATATATATATATATATATATATATATATATATATATATATATATTCATACCTATAGCATACATCTTACAGATGTCTGTCTATCATTTGTGTGTATTTTATGCCCTTCATATCTCACTATAGATATATTCTTCTATATCTATATGATATATATATATATATTTTCCATCTATATCTATATGATATATATGTATCTCTCGAGATTTTTTACTATGGGTAGATATGTATTCTGTATTTATCTACCTGACTGTCCAGGCTCATATAGCTATATGATTCTGACAGATGGGCTTTACCCATTCTTATGCTATCCAGCATGTTTTTGGGGTTCCACAACCACTTCGGTGGTAGTTAACAACTTCCACCATAACCTTACGATGCCTCTGAAGCTCTCCATGTCCCAATATCTCTCCTAGCTGACTCCAGTTAGGAGAGACATTGCGGATCTTCAGCTAATCACAGGCTCTAACGCCTCCAGCGTTTGTCCTTTCTTTTGGGATACAAGGGGTTCCCATACCTTTTCTCCCCACAAGGACTGTGCCTGTTTGTCCAGCTCGGTTAGCCTTTCTCTTCTGTTTCTAAGAGTGAGCCACTCTGCCTCCAAAAGAGTTCGGTTTTTGTCATAAAGCCTTCCGCTGAAGGCCCACTGTTTTGTACTACCCCAGTTTTTCCTACTGGGGTTACCTGTTACCTTTCAGGATTCTGACCTCCACTGTTTTTCCTACAGGTTTATTACCTCCACTTACAGTGAGGTCCTCTTCGAGGTTCCTCTACTGGGTTTCCCAGTAGATCCCATGAACCTCTATACTTCTATGAAATCCTGTCAGGGGAGGTCCATATTGCAATATTCTTTGCAATATCATTGATGACAATTATCATCCACACATGGACTCCTTGTCTGCAGTCCTATGCTGGATTAGCTGTTCCACAGCATCTTTCTTTCTTCAACTCCTACCCTCCATCCTCAGGATGCCTGGTGTTGTGGGGGATAGCATCTTCCAACCTATGACATGCTAGGACTCCAGGCATCTCAGCTTGGGAGTCCCCCCATATGTGAAGACTCATTCCTGCTTGTTCCTGGAGATAGCACAGTTACTTACCTGTAACAGGTGATCTCTGGGAACAGCAGGAATAAGTCTTCACAACCCACCCACCTCCCCAGGAGTTGTATCTCTATCTATCTTTCCTTTCCTCTCTCTCTCTCTCTCTTTCCTTTCCTCTCTCTCTCTCTCTCTCTCTCTTTGTCTCAGCTTTAAAACTTAACTGAGGAGAGGCAGTTGGGAAAGGCAGGAAGGCAGCACGCAGGCGTGGTGGGATGCTTCCAAAAGCTCTTTGATTGGACGCTGGGAAGCGTTTCCGCGCAGACTCCGTCGGTACCGACGTACCCATATGTGAAGATTTATTCCTGCTGTTCCCAGAGATCACCTGTTACAGGTAAGTAACTGTGCTTTACTGAAATCTAAATAATACCACATCTAGGGCTCTCTCTCGGTCCAGCTCCCAGGTCCCCCTGTCAAAAAATCAATCAGATTTGTCTGACAAGACCTGCCTCTGGTGAATCCATGCTGCCTTGGATGCTGCAATCCGTTGGATTCCAGAAACCTCACTATTTTCTCTTTCAGCAGCATTTGCAATAATTTTCTCACCACCGAGGTTAAACTAACTGGCCTTTAGTTTTCAGCCATATGCCAACTTCAACTTTTGTATAAAGGGATCACATGTGCCTCTCTCCAGTCCTCTGGCACCACCCCTGACTCCAAAGAGGCATTGAAAAGGTGAGTCAGTGGAGTTGCTAGAACGTCCCCATGTTCCTTCAGTATTCTTGGATGTATCTCATCTGGTGCCTTTGCTTTGTCCACTTTTAGTTTAGCTAGTTCTCATGAACACAGTCCTCTGAAAATCATTTGAGATGCCTCTAGCTTTTGTTCCTGTTTGTGGGTGTTGTCTGAGGTCCTGCTCCCGGCCCTTCATCTGTGAACACAGAAGAGAAATATTTGTTAAGCAATTCCGCTTTATCCTCATCAGCTTCTACATATTCCTCCCCTTCACTCTTGACTCTGACAATACCACTTTTGCCCTTCCTTCTCTCACTAATATATCTGAAAAATGTCTTCTCCAGGAACAAGCAGGAAGTCAGCCCTTACATATGGGTGACATCAACGTCGATGGAGCCCCCATGCGGAGCAATTCCCCAGCTTTCAAAGAAAGCCTTTGGGATTGCATCGCGCATGCGCGGTCCCCTTCCCGCCCAAGGGTGCCATCTTGCTCAGTCAGATGACATAGCTAAAAGACAGTACAAAAGCAAAATGAACTGTACAACTGCAACTCCCAGGGGAGGAGGGAGGGTTGTGAGGACTGATTCCTGCTACTCCTGGAGAACACCTGTTACAGGTGAGTAACTACTCTTTCTCCAGGACCAAGCAGGAAGTCCAAACTTCTGCCCCTTCTCATAAGAAGAAGGGCTCAGGGAAAAAGGCCTTTTACCCGAGGAAGTTGTCTGCCTACAAACCTTTCCCTCACTATCAGGCCTCCCCAGCAGGGTCAGCAGGCCAAGGGGCAGGGACATGGGCCCCGAAGGCAGAAACCCCCCAAGCCTCCAGCTCCTGCTTCTACTCAGCAGGGAGGGGGTTTTTGACTCCCACTGCATAGCCTCTCCACCTCTGCTGGCCCATCTCAGCACGGGAGGTCGGTTGGGGAAATGCTCCGCATGGGGGCTCCATCGACGTCGATGTCATCCATATGTGAGGACTGACTTCCTGCTTGGTCCTGGAGAACACCTGTTACAGGTGAGTAACTACTCTTTTTTTCGCGGAGCCCAATGGATGTCCCGTTTCCACCGTGGAAAAAGTAGAAAAGTTGAATTTTTTTTTTTCAGTTTCCCGGTTTGACGCCGATTCCCCTTCCTGCCTTCGGCTCGGTACACCAGTATTGAGTCTGGTCATATTTTTCATTTTTTGTCCTTCGTGACTAGCGTTCGCGCTCTTTTTATTTTTCACTGGCAGCCTGGTCGTTTGACCTCGCAGGGGCTCTTTTTCCCCTGATGGTTGCCAGCGGATTTAAAAAGTGTGATCGGTGTAAGGAGTTGATGTCTCTCACCGACAAACACGACTGCTGCCTCCGATGCCTCGGCCCTGACCATGACCCAGTGGTCTGTGGGCCGTGTGGTAAGATGTCTTAGAAATCTTTGAAGAGTAGGCAGAGCACCAGCATAACAGGAATTTTCCTGATTCTGCATCTGCTCGAGCCCGGATCTCGGCCGAACACCGTCGTGTGTCTTCTGAGCGCGGGTCTCCCTCCAGGGAACACCGGCGGAAGAAAAAACTCAGGGCAGCGTCGCTGGATGCCTCTGATCGGCCTGGGCCCTCGGGTTCCAGGCCATGGAGCCCAGACCGCCGCCCCGGGTCCTCGGAGTCGGAGACACCGTCTAAACAATCTCGCAAGGAGCCGGAGACGTCGGACAAGGTAATTTCTGTTGTCCTCGTAGACTCTCCTCCGGGAGAGCCGGCGTCGGGACCCGAGCCAGGAGCTGCGGAGTCTTCTGAGCTCGGTCTCAGGATGGCAGCCCTGGAGAGCAGCATGGCTGCTTTCATGGAGCAGCAGCAAGCGCTGATTGCCGGTCTCGCCAGACCATCCGCCCCGACCACCGGGACTTCGACGTCGAAGTCGACACCGGAGGCCGAGCTGATCCTCGAGTCAATCAGGTCTCGAGTCAATCCTCGGCCAAGGTCCCCCTCAACCTCCCGTTTGGGACCGAGGTGGTTGACTCTTGTGCCCTCAGCATTGGGGCGGTCAGGCTTGAAGCCCTCGAGGCCGGAGCCCATCGAGTCCTCCTCGGAGGACTCGGCGTGGGAGACAGAGGAGGAAGACTCCCCAGACACCCACCGAACCCGGTGTATCCCATCGAACTCTCCGGGTTCGGAGCCTCGGAGAAGGTCCCCTCCGGAGGACACTCAGTTCTCAGACTTCATAAGGGGCATGGCCAAGGCTTTGGCGTTCCCTGCGGACACCGAGGAGGAGCCTCGAGCCGAGGAGCTCGAGGCCCTCCAGTATGACTCACCCCCGAAGGAGGCTCTTACTGTACCGGTGCCTCCGATGTTGGAATGGCTGATGCTCCGCATGTGGGAGTCCCCGGCCTCGATGCCGGTGTTCAGCAAGCGGGTTGATAACATTTATTGAGTCCGCAAGAGTCCTGGGTTCCAGAAAGCGCAGCTGCCGCCCAACTCCATGGTTGTGGAATCGGCCATGCAACGGCTGAAAAGCCAAAAAATGCACTACTTGGTGCCTCCCGGCTGGGAGGCCCGGAACCTGGACGCTCTTGGCAGAAAGTGCTACCAGGGCTCGATGCTGTCATGCCATGGCCAAACCTACCAGCTGTACATGGGCATGTGCTTGTGGGACCTGGCAAAGGAGATTGCCGGGTTCCTAGCTGGTCTCTCCGAGGAACCCTTGCAGCGCTTCGAGGCCTTGTCCATGGGGATCCGAGAGTGCTCAAAGTTCATGTCTCGAGCAGCTTACGACGGCTTCGAGGCTTCGGTCTGAGTAGTCGCAGCCGGCATCGGTGCACGCCGTCAGGCCTGGCTCATGTCGTCGGACCTGGAGCCATGGGTTCAGGACAAGTTGGTCGATGTCCCGTGACGAGGTGACAACCTGTTCGGCAAACCCATGATGGAAAAAGCTGCAGAAATCAAGTCCGAGTACTTGACCCGGACAACGTTGTCGAAGAAGACATCTGCACCTTCTCACAAGAAGAAGGCCTCAGGGAAAAAGCCCCTTTTCCCCGAGGAAGGGTATTGCTTACAGAAACTACCCCACTTACCAGGCCACCCCAGCTCCCCAACAGGGGCAGCAGGCCAGAGGACAGGGGCAAGGTCCATGTAAGCCGAAGACCCCCAAGCCTCCAGCTCCGGCTCCTACCCAGCCGGGAGGGTTTTTTTGACTCCCAGTGCATAGCTCCTCTCCCACCAATGGGCTGCCCCTGTACCGCTCACAGGTGGCCAGCTGTTACCACCGACACCTGAATTTTGAAAATACTCCAACAGGGCTACTTACTTCATTTCAACCAGGTGCCCACCTCCTTTTTCCCAGGAGAGCCTCTCAGGCCCCCTCTTCACAGGAACCTCCTCCTGCAGGAGTTGGCAGGTCTGCTAAAGGATCAGGCGGTGGAACCGGTGCCCCACCACCTGCAGGGGCAAGGCTTCGACTCCAGGTATTTTCTCATACCAAAAAGAAAAGTAGACCTTGGCCTCATCCCAGATTTGCGCAATCTGAACAAGTTCCTGGTGAGGGAAAAGTTCAAGATGCTTTCTCTTGGAATCCTACTGCCTTACCTCCACCAGGGAGACTGGCTCTGCTCCTTAGACTTAAAGGATGCTTATACTCACATTCTCATACACCCAGACTACAGACGATATCTGTTTGTGCTCGGAGGAAACCACTTCCAGTACAAGGTGCTTCCCTTTGGCCTAACTTCCGCTCCCAGAGTATTCACCAAATGCCTAGCAGTGGTGGCGGCCTTCCTCAGAAGCCAAGGAGTCTTCGTCTTTCCATACCTGGACGACTGGCTCATCAGGGGCCCATCAGCACAGGAGGCACAGCAGGCCACTGCTCGCAGGGTCACACTGCTCCAGTACCTAGGGGTTGTTGTAAATCATGCAAAGTCCTTTTTACTCCCCACTCAGAACTTGGAGATCTCCAGGAACAAGCAGGAATGTAGTCTTCATATACGGGTATCGTCGGTACCGACGGAGCCTGTGTGGGAACGCTCCCCAGCATCCAATAGGAAAGCTTTTGGGAGCATCCCACAGTGCCTGCGTGCTGCCTTCCCGCCTTTCCCAACTGTCCCTCTCCAGTTATTTGTTTTCCGTGGAGCTTGTCACCGCAGAAAAAAAATCCCTTCTATTCTTCTTTTTTGTGGTCGCGTCTGCCTTCCCTCGAAGCTACACCGGTACTGCCGGTTCTTCTTTCCTTTTTTCTTAAAAAAAAAACAACAAAAAAAACCCCCCTTTCTATCTGGAGTCTTTCCAGTAATTTTCTCTTCAGATGTCACGCACCATTTTGGGCACTAGGCCCAACTTTTTCCTTCAAAATGGAAAAACCCGCTTCGGGTTTTAAAAATGTGTTCTAAGTGTGGCGGTACCATCTCCGTCACCGACACCCATGAGTGGTGCCTCAAATGTTTAGGTCCTGACCACTTTATTTCAGAGTGTGTTGCCTGTGGGATGATGTCGAAAAGGGGCCGGCAAAACCGAGCTGCTAAACTTAGCACCCTTTTTCCCTCAGATGCAGCCTCCGTGGCATTCACGTCTTCCAGAGCTTCGTCTTCCTCCCATGGATCTCAGGTAACTAAACATAAATCTAGCCAGTCCTCAAAGGGTAGATCATCTCCTAAACATTGAGATGCCTCTGGCATTGCCCTTGAGGGACTTTCACTGGCAAAATTGCCCTGGCGGGAGGCTTCGGATTCCAAAGCACTAATGGGGCTCCAGGATGTTCTTGAGGCTTCAACCTCGGCAGAACTACTGGTGCCATGCTCTGGGGTGCCGGACGCTTCATCCGGTACCGATACCCAAGCATCGGCAGCGTCGATAGACCAGAGATTCTTGGCTATTGAACGCAGTCTGGCGGCTCTTTTCATGGCCTTGATGCCCCTGAAACCGCTTCATACAACTCAAACGGTGCCGGCACCGACTGCATCGACATTGGCAGGTATTCTACCAAGACCGAGTCATGCGTGTCTATCTGGCATCGACAGGTCGGTACCGGACCACTCTGATGCCGACTTTGATCGGTATCGGTACTGGTACCGTGCCTTGAACGATCACCCGGATTGGAGATACTTCGAATCCTCGGATGAGTCTGAAGATTCCGAAAGCTCTGCTGATACCAGAGTACTTCTTCCTGAGGATGATTCTTCTCCTCAGCGTAGGATGTCTCCACCAGAGGATATGTCCTTTCAGGACTTTATCCGAAATGTGGCCCAAGGTCTTTCCATCACAGTGGCTCCTGAAAAAGAGCCTAGGGCAAAGAAATTAGAAATCCCACAATACCCTAAAGCTCCCAAGGAAGCAGCTACCTTACCTATACATGAGATCTTGCATGATCTCATGTTAGGGATGTGGGAAACGCCTCTAACCACATCTCCTCACTCTCGAAGACTCGACACCATGTATCGAGTTCCTCCTTGTCCTGGTTTTCAGAAGACTCAATTACCATGCCATTCCATGGTGATGGAATCAGCCATGAGAAGGATAAAGAGTGCAAAAAGGCATGCATCTAATCCTCCCTTGATGTGAGTGTAGGACTCTTGACGCCTTTGGACGTCGAACCTTCCAAGCTTCCTTGCTTTCTGCTAGGATCAGTTCCTATATCTTGTATATGGGAATGTTCCTTATGGAGGTCACAGGAGATTTAGAGCTTATGAGCCCTCTCCTTCCTGATGATAAGAGGCAAGATTACCTCGCCCTGGTCAAACATGCTCAGGATGTTTCCAAGTTTGTGAATTGTGCAGGCTTTGACTGCTTTGAGTGCATAAGCAGAACCTCTGCCATTGCCATAGGTGCACGTAGGATTGCCTGTCTCCAGGCATCTGTCTTGGAAATTTGGATACAGGATAAACTAGGGAATATTCCTTGCACAGGAGAGAATCTCCTTGGCAAGAATTGGCAGGAAAAAGCTAATGAGATAAATGCTGACAATATCACTTTGGATAGATTGTCTAAATCTACAGCTAATCCTGCGAGGAAAATATCCTCTAAGAAACCATTCTTCAGTAAGAAGAAGTTGTTTTATCCCTCCTATACCCAGCAGGGGCATCGTTTAGGTCAGTCTGCCAAAAGGGACAACACCAACAACCTAGGCAAAGAAAGACAAAAGTATCTAAGCCTCAACCGGCCCAGCAGACTCAGCCTCCACAAAGGCTTTGACTCCTATCTAGAGAACTTTGCCTTCCTGGCCCAGAACGGCCCAGAACCCTCCACCATCCCAGGAAGGTTATGTCATTTTGCCCCCAGATGGGAACAGATAACAGCAGAAAATTGGACTCTATTGTAAGAGAGGGGTACAAGCTTAATTTCCTCAGCATGCCCCCTCCTACAATTTTAAGACAGTTCAATTCTCAGCCCTCTCTCAATGACCAGTTAGGTCAAGAAGTCACTGTGCTCCTTCCTGAAGGGGCAATAGAAGAGTTACCTGTTCCTCAACGGGGTACAGGGTTTTACTCCCTCTATTTCCTTATTCCAAAGAAAACAGGAGGGGACAGACCCATTTTAGACCTCAGAGAATTGAACAAATTCCTGTTCAAAGAGAAGTTCAAAATGATTTCTCTAGGAACTCTGCTGTCATATCTTCAGAGTCAGGATTGGCTTTGTTCTCTAGATGTCAAGGATGCGTACACTCATGTTCTCATCCACCCAACTCACCGAAAGTTCCTTCGTTTCTGTTTCAAGGGAAGCACTACCAATACAGGGTTCTTCCCTTTGGCCTGGCCTCTGCACCAAGGGTGTTCACAAAATGCATGGCTGTGGTAGCAGCATATCTCCAGGAACAAGCAGGAATGAGTCTTCACATATGGGTATCGTCGGTACCGACGGAGCCTGCGCGGGAACGCTCCCCAGCGTCCAGTAAGAAAGCTTTTGGGAGCATCCCACAGCGCCTGCGCGCTGCCTTCCCGCATTTCCCAACCGCCTCTCTCCAGTTCTTCTTTTCCGCGGAGCCAGCAGGTCGTGTTCCTGTCACCGCTGAAGAAGTTCTTTATTTTTCTTTATTTCTCTTTATTTCTTTGGTCGCGCGTCTGCCTTCTTCGACGTCGGACCGGTACCGCCGGTCTTTTCTTCTTTCTTCTTTAAAAAAAAAAAAACCTACCGTTTCCCACTTTTGTGCAATTTTTCCTTTTGGGCCTTAGACCTAAAAGAATTTTCCTCATGGAAAAGCCCGCTTCCGGGTTTAAAAAGTGCACGAAGTGCAGCGGTACTCTTTCTGTCACCGACACCCATGACTGGTGTCTAAAATGTTTGGGTCCTGATCACTTCATCACCGATTGTGAGTCCTGCTCCATGATGTCTAAAAGAGGTCGACAGAATTGAGCAGCAAAGCTCAGTACCCTGTTTCCCTCTGATGCAGCTTCGGTGGCATCGACATCTTCCAGGGCTGCTTCTTCCTCCCATGGATCTCAGGTAACCAAACATAAGTCCAGCCGATCCTCGAAGGGTAGATCTCCCTCTAAGTATCGAGATGCCTCTGGGCTTGCTCTTGAGGATCCTGCACTGGCTAAATTACGCCGGCGGGAGGCTCCGGCTTCCAAAGCTTCATCTATGGGGTCACAGGTTGACATCGATAGCATGGCCTCGACCGATCACCTGTTGCTATGTTCTGGGGTACCGGTGGTTTCCACTGGTACCGACATCCAGACATTGGTTGCGTCGATGGATCAGAATATTCTGACCATGCAGCGTGCCATCACGGCATTCATACAAGCTGCGACGCCTCCGGTACCGCAACAAACTCCGTTGTCGGTATCGGTTCTGGCACCGGTTCCGGTGCCGGTACCGATTGCATCGACTTCGGTGTCGACTGCAGCGGTTCCCTATCCTGTGATGCCCATCGGTACCAAATCGGTACCGATCACTCCCGATGTCGATACCACTCGGTACGCATATCGGGCTCTGCAAGAGCATCCAGACAGGTGATACTTTGATTCCTCCGAAGACTCTGATGAATCAGAGGCTTCTGTTGAAGCATCGGTACTCCTTCCTCAGGAGCGCTCTTCTCCAAAAAGAAGAATGTCTCCTCCAGAAGACTTGTCTTTTCAAGACTTCATTAGGGAAGTGGCCAGGGGCCTCTCTATTTCAGTGGCCCCTGAAGCAGAGCCTAGAGCCAAGAAATTAGATATTTTACAATATCCTAAGTCTCCTAAAGAGGCAGCTACTTTACCAATTCATGAGATCCTTTATGATCACATGCTGGGCATATGGGAGACACCTCTTACTACTTCCCGTCATTCTCGCAAGTTGGACACCATGTACCGTGTTCCTCCTTGTCCTGGCTTTCATAAGACTCAGCTTCCTCACCACTCTATTGTGGTGGAGTCTGCTATGAAAAAGACACTCATCTAATCCTCCAGGAAGAGAATGCAGAACCTTGGATGCTTTTGGCAGGAGAATTTTCCAGGCCAATATGCTTACTGCCAGAATCAACTCCTATAGTCTCTATATGGGGATGTTTCTAAAGGAAGTTACAGATCATCTGCTAACTTTATCTCCTTTTATCTCAGAAGATAAAAGGGAGGAGTTTCTCACCTGCTTTAAACATGCCCAGGATGTTTCCAAATTTTCCAACTGTGCAGCCTTTGACTCTTTTGAGTGTGCCAGCAGAGCCTTGGCTATTGCCATAGGTGCACGCAGACTTGCTTGGTTACAAGCTTCTGATTTGGAACCCTGGGTCTAGGATGGATTAGGAAATCTTCCTTGTACAGGTGAAAACCTTTTTGGCAAGGATTGGCAAGCAAAGGCCACTCAGATGGATGCTGAAAATTTTGCTTTAGATAGACTTTCAAAGTCTACTTCTGCTCCTGCTAGAAAAAGGTTATTCAAAAAGGCTTTCTTTCCCAAAAAAGGGAAATATTATCCTGGTTATGGTCACCAGGCATCTTCTGCAGGTCGTTTTTCTGCAAAGCGTCAGCAACAACCTAAACAAGCCAAGCCTAAGGCTGCAAGGACTGCTACGGCCCAACAACCTCAACCTCCTCAAAGCCTTTGACTTACAACTAGAGAACTTAGCCTTTCTGGCTCTAGAAGAACCAGAGCCTCTCACCATTCCAGGAAGGTTAGCTCACTTTGCTCCCAGATGGGAACAAATCACAGCAGAGCAATGGACCCTCTCCATCATAAGGGAAGGGTACAAGCTTCATTTCTTAATCCTTCCCCCTCACACCATGGTGAGAGAGTTCAATTCTCCAACATCTCCCCTCGACCTGGGTCAGGAGATTGCTACCCTTCTTGCCCAAAGGGCAATAGAAGAAGTACCCCTTCTTCAACAGGGTTCAGGGTTCTACTCCCCCTATTTTCTTATCCCAAAGAAAACAGGGGGCTACAGACCCATATTAGATCTCAGAAAATTGAACAAGTTTCTATGCAAGAAGAAATTCAAGATGATTTCTCTAGGTGCTCTCCTTCCATACCTTCAGAGTCAGGATTGGCTTTGTTCTCTAGATCTCAAAGATGCGTACACCCATGTCCTCATCCATCCAACACACAGAAGGTTCCTTCGGTTCCTTTATCAGGGAAAGCACTACCAATACAGAGTGCTTCCTTTCGGTCTGGCCTCTGCTCCAAGAGTGTTCACAAAATGCATGGCAGTAGTAGCTGCATTTCTACGCACTCTAGGAATATTTGTATTCCCATATCTGGACGACTGGCTCATCCGAGCTCCATCCCAGTCAGAGGCCCAGGCTTCCCTAGCCTGCACAAGGCGTGTTCTTCAGTATCTGGGACTTGTAATAAACATTCAAAAATCACAACTCACCCCTACTCAGTCATTGGAGTTCATAGGGGCCTTGCTGGATACCACAACTGCAAGGGCCTATCTCCCCCAGGCCCGTTGCCTACGCTTGGTGCAGTTAGCCTCTCAAATTCAGTTAAAGTCCCATTTAACTGCTCGAGAGATGTTACAACTGTTAGGCCACATAGCATCCACCGTGCATGTGGTTCCTTACGCTCGCCTTCACATGAGGGCAGCTCAGTGGACTCTGTCCACCCAATGGACCCAGGCATCAGGTTGCCTGTCAGACAAAATAGCAACCTCCAGTCGCCTCTTTTGGTCCCTCCAGTGGTGGAAGTCCACTCAAAATCTGTTGCTGGGGTCCCCCTTTCAACAGTTGCTACCCCAAGCAACCCTTACAACAGATGCCTCTCCAAAGGGTTGGGGAGCTCATCTACAAGATCTCTCCACCCAGGGCATCTGGTCTCCACAGGAGACATCTCTACATATCAACCTCTTAGAGCTCAGAGCAATTCTTCTAGCTCTCAGAGTCATCCACACCCTGCTCAGCTACAAGACAGTCCTCATCTACATGGACAACCAAGTAGCCATGTTCTACGTGAACAAGCCGGGCGGGACTGGCTCTCTGTCGCTTTGCAACGAAGCTCTGAGATTGTGGGCCTTCGCCAGAGAGGATCAAATTCATCTCGTGTCAGTGTATCTTCCAGGGGTTCAAAACTCTTGGGCAGAAACAGACTCAGTCGAGTTCTGCTTCCACACGAATGGTCCCTCCTTGGGGACCAGATAGCCAGGATCTTTCGAATTTGGGGAACCCCGGACATAGACCTATTTGCAAGTCCGTGGAATGCCAAACTTCCCCGGTTCTGTTCCAGGATTCCGTGTCAGGGAGTTCAGGCCAGGGATGCCTTCCTCCTCCACTGGGGGCAAGACTTCCTCTATGCCTTTCCACCCATTCCCCTAATTTCCAAGACACTGTTCAAGCTTCAGAGAGACAAGGGGTCTATGATCCTCATAGCTCCACGTTGGCCACGCCAAGTGTGGTACCCTCTACTTCTTCATCTCTCTCAAGCTCCCTCCCTGGACTTGGGATCTGCTCCAGACCTCCTGTCCCAGGAGGAGGGAACATTGTGGCACCCAAATCTCCAGTCTCTTCATCTCAGAGCCTGGTTGCTGAAGGCCTAGACCTTCAAGATCTGCATCTTTCTCAGCAGGTGAAGGATATCCTTCATGCTTCCAGAAAGCCTTCCACTAGACGTTCCTATGCTTTTATATGGAAAAGGTTTACCATTTGGTGTGCAGAGAAGGGTCTTCACCCTCTTGCAATACCTCTGAATTCTTTACTAGAGTGCTGCATTTATCCCATGCAGGCCTTAAAACGAATTAGGGTTAGGGCTCTTTAACCTGGA
The DNA here is from genome assembly GCA_033557465.1 of Ichthyophis bannanicus. NCBI lineage: Eukaryota > Metazoa > Chordata > Amphibia > Gymnophiona > Ichthyophiidae > Ichthyophis > Ichthyophis bannanicus. The sequence continues at coordinate 88,495,398 of CM066040.1, forward strand.
AAAGAGACGGCTGAGGGGAGATATGATAGAAATCTATAAATTAATGAACGGAAGACTAGGGGACATGCAATGAAGCTACAGGGTAAACTATTTAAGACTAATAAAAGAAAATATTTTTTCACTCAACGTGTAATCAAACTCTGGAATTTGTTACCGGAGGATGTAGTAAAGGCTGTTAGTGTAGCTGGGTTTAAAAAAGGTTTGGACAAGTTCCTGGAGGAAAGGTCCATAAGCCATTATTAAGAAGGGACCCAGGATATCAATGCTTGAACCAATACAAGCATTGTGGAACCTGTGTCCCTTGGGGAAACTGCTAGGTACATATGACCTAGATTGGCCACTGTTGGAAACAGAATACTGGGCTTGATGGACCTTGGTCTGACCCAGTATGGCATATCTTATGTTCTTATGAATTCAGTAAGAGTCCATTTGAGTGCTATTGCAGCATCCCTTAAGCCTCTCAATGGACATCCTATTTCCTCTCATCCTCTTATTGCAAGATTCATGAGAGGCCTTCTTTTAACCAAACCTCCCATTAGACCACCTCCAGTGGCATGGGATTTGAATTTGGTTCTTGGCCAGCTTATGAAGCCACCCTTTGAACCCTTAGCCACTACCTCCTTGAAATTCCTTTCCTGGAAGGTTATTTTTCTCATTGCAGTCACCTCAGCTCGCCGTATCAGTGAGCTGCAAGCCTTGGTGGCTAATCCTCCTTATACAAGGTTCCATCATGACAAGGTAGTCCTCAGGACTAATCCACACTTTATGCCTAAAGTGGTCTCACCTTTTCATCTGAACCAGGAGGTGTATTTACCTGTCTTTTTTCCAGGACCTCATGCATCAAGTGCAGAGAGGAATCTTCATACCCTGGATTGTAAGAGAGCACTTGCTTTTTACTTACAAAGGACACAGCAACATAGAAAGTCCTCTCAACTATTTGTTGCTTTTGATCCCTCTCATTTAGGACTTCCAGTCTCTAAAAGAACTCTGTCCAATTGGATTGCTCAGTGTATTTCCTTCGCCTACCAGAGTAAGAACCTTTCTCTGGAGGGTCATGTCACAGCTCACAATGTGAGGGCCATGGCAGCCTCTATGGCTCATCTAAACTCTGTGTCCATCGACCAAATCTGTCGAGCGGCCACCTGGGCCTCGGTTCATACCTTTACAGCCCATTACTGCTTGGACTGGTTGGATGCCTGAGATCCATAGGGGGAGGTAGAGCCCTTCTCAGGGACTCACAACCTTGGAGATCTCCCTGGCATCTCTAGCTGGGGAGTCCCCATATATGAAGACTCATTCCTGCTTGTTCCTGGAGATAGCACAGTTACTTACCTGTAACAGGTGATCTCTGGGAACAGCAGGAATAAGTCTTCACAACCCACCCACCTCGCCTAGGAGTTGTATCTCTCTGTCTATCTTTCCTTTCCTCTCTCTCTCTTTGTCTCAGCTTTAAAACTCGAACTGGAGAGAGGCGGTTGGGAAAGGAGGGAAGGCAGCGCGCAGGCTCTGTGGGATGCTCCCAAAAGCTTTCTTACTGGACGCTGGGGAGCGTTCCTGCGCAGGCTCCGTCGGTACCGACGATACCCATATGTGAAGACTTATTCCTGCTGTTCCCAGAGATCACCTGTTACAGGTAAGTAACTGTGTTTTCTCCGCACCCTGGGAATATTTGTCTTCCCTTACTTAGACGACTGGCTCATTCGAGCCCCTTCAGAGCCAGAGGCCAGGGTTGCTCTCTCTTGCACAGTGTGCATCCTGCAGTGTTTGGGACTTGTCATAAACCTCCCAAAATCCAACCTTGCTCCCACTCAGTCCCTAGAGTTTATAGGAGTTCTGCTGGATACCAGACAGACAAGGGCCTACCTTCCACAGCCCTGCTGCCTTCGCATTGTGCAGTTTGCTTCCCAAGCAGTGCTAAAACCTCACCTCACTGCTCGGGAAATGTTACAGTTGCTAGGCCACATGGCATCCACCGTGCATGTGGTTCCTTATGCTTGCCTCCATATGAGGGCAGCCCAGTGGACTTTATCCACTCAGTGGACTCAGGCGTCAGGTTGCCTGTCAGACAAAATAGCAAACTCAGATCACCTTATTTTGTCCCTCCAATGGTGGCAGTCACCCCAAAACCTTTTGGTGGGGTCTCCTTTTCAGCAATCGCCACCCCAAGCCACTTTAACAGATGCTTGACAGGTGGGTTGGGGAGCCCACCTGCAAGGCCTCTCCACTCAGGGTACCTGGACTCCATAGGAGGCCTTCTACACATCAATCTCCTGGAACTCAGATCAATCTTCCTTGCTCTTTGAGTATTCCACACCCAGCTCAGCTAAAAGACAGTCCAAGTTATGTACATATTGTGTGATGTGATGTGCCTACCCTCCGAATCAACCTATGCGCGCCCCAAATTCTACTGTACTGATTTGACAGTTCTCCTATTGTAATCGGACCGCTGCTGATCGCTGGAAGCAGCGGTATATAAGTGTTTGCTAAATAAAATAAATAAATAAGTTCAAACGGACAATCGAGTAGCCATGTTGTATGTGAACAAGCAGGGTGGAACAGGCTCTCTGTCGCTCTGCAACGAAACTTTGCGACTATGGGCCCTCGCCAGAGAGCATCAGATTCATCTCCTTGCGGTGTATCTTCCAGGCATTCAAAACTCTTGGGCAGACAGACTCAGTCGAGTTCTGCTTCCACACAAATGGTCTCTCTATGAAGACCAGGTGGCTAAATCTTTCAAATTTGGGGAACCCCGGACATAGACCTCTTTGCAAGTCCGCTGAATGCCAAACATCCCCGGTTCTGTTCCAGAATTTCGGCTCAGGGTTGTCAGGCCAGGGATGCTTTTCTACTCCTTTGGGGTCAGGATTTCCTGTATGCCTTTCCACCCATTCCCCTAATTCCCAAAACCCTGTTCAAGCTTCAGAGAGACAGAGGTCATATGATTCTCATAGCTCCACGTTGGCCACAGCAAATGTGGTACCCTCTGCTCCTACGTCTCTCTCAAGCTCTGCCTCTGGAGTTAGGATATGCTCCAAATCTCCTTTCTCAAGAGGACGGGATGCTGTGGCATCCCATTCCCCAGTCTCTGCATCTCAGGGCCTGGTTGCTGAAAGCCTAGAACTTCACGGTCTTAACCTTTCCCAGCAAGTAAAGGATATCGTTTATGCTTCCAGGAAGCCTTCCACAAGACGCTTCTATGCATTTAAGTGGAGAAGGTTTACCTTATGGTGCTCGCAGAAGGGTCTTAACCCTCTTGCGATACCTCTGGAATCCTTACTGGAGTGTCTCCTTCATTTATAAAATGCAGGGCTTAAGACCAATTCAGTGAGAGTTCATTTGAGTGCTGTTGCAGCTTCGTTCAACCCTCCAACCTATTTCCTCATCCTCTCATAGCGAGATTTATGAGAGGCCTTCTTTTAACTAAGCCTCCCATTAAGCCACCAACGGTGGCATGGGACTTAAATCTGGTTCTTGGGCAGCTCATGAAACTGCCCTTTGAACCATTAGCCACTACCTCTTTGAAATTCCTTTCCTGAAAAGTTATCTTTCTCATTGCAATCACATCAGCACGTCACATCAGTGAATTGCAAGCGTTGGTGGCTGATCCACCTTATAGAAGGTTCTATCATGATAAGGTAGTCCTTAGGACTCATCCATACCTTATGCCAAAGGTGGTTTCGCCATTTCATTTGAACCAAGCAGTTTTACCTTCCTGTATTCTTCCCAAGGCCTCACGCCTCAAATGCAGAAAGGAACCTTCATACCTTGGACTGTAAAAGAGCTTTGGCCTTTTACTTGCGAAGGACACAGCAACATAGAAAGTCCTCTCAACTCTTTGTTGCTTTTGATCCTAGTCATTTGGAACTTCCAGTCTCCAAAAGGACACTGTCCAGCTGGATTGCACAGTGTATCTCTTTTGCCTGTGAGAGTAAGAACCTTCCTCTTGAAGGCCATGTCACAGCTCACAATGTGAGAACCATGGCAGCCTCAATGGCTCATCTTCGCTCTGTGTCTATCGACGACATCTGTCGAGCAGCTACTTGGGCTTCGGTTCATACCTTCACAGCCCATTACTGCCTAGACAAGGACTCCCGCCGTGATGCCTTGTTTGGTCAGTCTGTTCTTCAACACCTATTCCAGACTTAATCAACTCCTACCCACCATCTCTGGTAAGATGCCCGAGATCCATGGGGGGATGTGGAGCCCTTTCACAAGGGACACAACTTTTGGGACCTTCTCCCTGGCATCTGCAGCTAGGGAGTTCCCTTATGTGAAGACTACATTCCTGCTTGCTCCTGGAGATAGCATAGTTACTCACCTGTAACAGGTGATCTCCTTGAACAGCAGGAATTTAGTCTTCACAACCCACCCACCTCCCCTAGGAGTTGTATCTCTCTCTCTTTCTCTCTTTCCCTTTCTCTTTGGTCTCAGCTTTAAACTCAAATGGAGAGGGACAGTTGGGAAAGGTAGGAAGGCAGCACGCAGGCGCTGTGGGATGCTCCCAAAAGCTTTCCTATTGGACGCTGGGCAGCGTTCCCGCTCAGGCTCCGTCGGTACCGATGATACCTGTATGTGAAGACTAAATTCCTACTGTTCCCGGAGATCACCTGTTACAGGTGAGTAACTATGCTTTCATAGGGGCAAGACTGTAAACCCTTCAGGCAAGGGCTTACCTACCACTGAACAGGGCAAGGCGGTTGCTGGACTTGGTACCACAGGTCCAGCACAGACCTTATGTCTCTGCAAGGGTTTTCTTACGCCTCCTGGGCCACATGGCCTCCACGGTACATGTGACTCCATATGCTCAATTCCACATGTGCACAGCTCAATGGTGCCTCAGAGACAAGTGGACAAAGCCACAGGCCGCCTCAGAGACCAGGGTAGCGATTTCCAAGCTACTGGTGACAACCTTACAGTGGTGGCTTTACCCCCCCCCCCCATTTGCTTCAGGGAGTACCATTCCAACCTGCCCCTCACACTAGAGTGGTGACGACAGATGCCTCCTTGCTGGGCTGGGGAGCCCATTGCCAGGGTTCATGTACTCAGGGTCTGTGGTCCTTGCGAGAGGCCGCACTTCAAATCAATCTTCTAGAGCTTCGAGCCATCCACCTAGCTCTTCAAGCTTTCTGTTGTCTTCTTTCACATCAGTCGGTGCTGATAGAGACACAATCAAGTAGCGATGTTCTACATCAACAAAGGAGGCACAGGATCTCGCATCCTATGCTGGGAAACCCTGGACCTCTGCTCTTTTGCAGTGGCACATCACATGTCCCTAAAGGCAGTTTATCTGCCAGGTCAGGAGAACCTCCTGGCCGATAAGTTGAACAGGATCCTTCAGCCTTACGAATGGCAACTGAACCGGGATGTAGCCAAGCAGATCTTCAACTGTTGGGGTCTCCCATCCATGGATCTCTTTGTCAGTCCGCAAAACCACCAGTTGCCCCAGTTCTGCTCGAGGCAGCAGCATCCGCTGAGCGTGGCGGCAGATGCTTTCCTGATCTCGTGGGCACATGACCTTCTCTATGCGTTTCCACCCACACCCCTTGTGACATGCACTCTGTTCAAGATTCTTCAGGTCAAGGCCTCTGTCATCCTGGTAGCCCCCAGGTGGCCAAGACAGCCTTGGTTCCCTCTTCTCTTTCAACTGGCGATCGAAACTCCACTCCCTCTGAGGGTGCAGCCCGACCTATTGACCCAGGAACAGGGTTCCTTTCTACACCCCAACCTCAGATCCCTCAACTTAATGGCATGGCTACTGAGAGGGTAATACTTGCTCCTCTACTCCTTCCCACGGAGGTTGAGGAGGTGTTGCTGGCCTCCAGGAGGCAGGCCACTAGGAAATCCTACGCGTTCAAGTGGCGTAGATTTGAAGTGTGGTGTGCTCAAAATAAGGAGAACCTGTTCACTTGCCAAGTACCTCAGGTATTACAGTACTTGCTCCACCTCTGAGTTGGGCCTCAAGTCTAACTCTGTCAGGGTCCACCTGAGTGCAATATCAGCTAACCACTCTCCAGTGGACGGGCAACCTCTTTCAGCTCACCCTTTGGTATCCTGATTCCTTAGAGACCTCCTACTCATGTAGCCTCCAATTCGCCCACCGGCTACGGAGTGGGACTTAAATGTGGTCTTGCAGCGGCTTACTCGCCTACCTTTTGAACCAATATCCACCTGTCATCTCCGCTTCCTTTCTTGTAAAGCACTCTTTCTCGTGGCACTCACGTCTGCTCAACGTGTGAGTGAGCTGTAAGCTTTAGTATTGGATAGACCGTATACACGGTTTTATAAAAACAGGGTGGTCCTACGTACTCACCCCAAGTTCCTTCCAAAAGTGTTTTTCTTGTTTCACCTCAACCAAGAGGTGGTTCTTTCAACTTTCTTCCCCAGGCCACATACCAGCAGGGCAGAAGCGGTTCTGCATACTCTGGACTGTAAGAGGGCGCTCGCCTTCTGCCTGGAGCGTATGCGGGGACATCGGAGAGCTTCCCAGCTCTTTGTCTCTTATGACCCTAGTAAACTGGGTCTACCTGTCTCCAAGCGCACGTTATCCACCTGGGTGGCAGACTGCATCGTCTGGGCGTACAGGGCAGCTAACCTCCAGCTGTAGGGCCGAATGACGGCCCCCTCTTTCAGGGGTAAGGCCACATTAGTGGCTAACCACCGCTCTGTTCCATTGACAGACATCTGCCGGGCCGCATCTTGGTCTTCAAGCCAGACCTTTGCAGCCCATTACTGCCTGGAGGGAGAGTCCCTGCGGGACAGTGTTTTCGGTCAGGCGGTACTCCGTAACCTATTCGAGGTTTAGGCAACTCCTATCCTCCGACCCTTTGGTGTCAGGCTACTGGGTGGGGGGTTTGCGTTCTCGGAGAAAAATCCTATCACTGCTGCTGCGACTCTTCTAGAGGGAGCCATTTTCAGCTGTGGGTTCCCGGTAGCCTATAGCTATTATATTATATGTGAGGACTGACTTCTGCTTGTTCCTGGAGAAAGCGCAGTTACTCACCTGTAACAGGTGTTCTTCAGGAACAGCAGGAATCAATCCTCACGACCCTCCCTCCTCCCCTGGAGTTGCATTCCTTTTATTAATTTTTTCTCATTTTTGCCGTCTTTTTAGCTATACTTGTGATTAATGTCAGATTTACAGAGGGTATAGATCACTAAAACAAGCAAAAATAAATCCCTCCACTCTTCCAAGGCTATGTAGATTCAAAAATTGTCTTATGTTTCTAACAATAAAGTCAAAAACGTTCACTTGATATTTTCAATCGCAAGTATGATTTCTCAAAATAGTAATGGTTTATAAGGGCTGTGAAGGTCTCAGACTTCCCTTAGCCCTGGCTTATCTGACAAAAGCTGATAATCAAAGAATCTTAAAAAACGCCGCGCATTCTTTGATTATCAGCTGAGGCGCTGGAACTGAACGAACCAGAGAATTCTCAGAGTTGAGCTTCTATACACGGCAAACAAATACACATTTGATACCAGCTTGAGTGCTTAACGTGATTTAAGGTCCCCCTGAAGAAACTTCTCACCTGTGAAACGCATTAATGGTGCCGGATGGTGGCGTCGGGGAGTCTACATCTGCTCAGATAAGCACGATTAATAGCATAATAATTTGTTTGAAACTTCAACACTAAACATCTTGGGGGTTGTGGTTGGAAAGGTCGTTGATGTAAATCCAGCACGAAGGCCTATGACTTTTGTCAGATAAGCCAGTGCTAAGGGAAGTCTGAGACCTTCACACTCCTTATAAACCATTACTATTTTGAGAAATCATACTTGCGATTGAAAATATCAAGTGAACTTTTTTGACTTTAGTGTTAGAAACATAAGACAATTTTTGAATCTACATAGCCTTGGAAGAGTGGAGGGATTTATTTTTGCTTGTTTTAGTGGTCTTTTTAGCTATGTCATCTGACTGAGCAAGATGACACCCTTGGGTGGAAGGGGACCGCGCATGCGCGATGCAATCCCAAAGGCTTTCTTTCAAAGCTGGGGAATTGCTCCGCATGAGAGCTCCGTCGGTGCCGATGTCACCCAATTGTGAGGACTGATTCCTGCTGTCCCTGGAGAACACCTGTTACAGGTGAGTAACTAGGCTTTAACCCCCTCTCCTTTTATTACATTGGCTATTTCTTCTTCTTTTTGTACTTTTGCTTTCCTGACCGTCTTCCTCTCTCTGTGATCTCTTGTATTTCATGAAGGCCTCCCTCTTTTTGTTCACCTTTTCAGCTAACTCTTTTGAGAACCATAGCGACCTCCTTTTCCTTTTATTTACCATTTTTACAAAAAGGTTGGTTGCCCTTAAAATATCCCCTTTCATTTTTTCCCACTGTTTTTCTACATTCCCCAGCTGTTCCCACTCTGCTCACGACTTCTTGAGATTTTTGGCCCATCTTGGCAAAGTTAGTTTTCCTAGCCTAAGATCCTCGCTTTTGAATGGAGTTTATCAACCCTAATCCTAATACTAAACCACTGGATGCGAGATGATTTCCCACTATAGCATCAGAAACACTTTCCCCATTGGTAAGCACCAAGTCCAGTTTAGCCCTTTTACATGTGGGTTCTGTTACCAGTTGCCTGAATAGTTTGTCCTGTAAAGAATCTGTGATCTCCTTGCTTCTAGATGACACCTCAGCAGAGATGTGCCAGTCAACATCCAGCATATTAAAATCCTCTATCAGTAGCACTTCCTCTTTCCTGGCAATGCTGTGTATGTCTTCTGTTAAATCTCTGTCCATGTCTTCTCCCTATGAGGAAGGTCTGTTTATCACGCCAATGCAAATGGTTTTGTCTTTCCCTCTTTCTAGTTTAACCCACACTGTCTCCTCTCTCCCTTTTAAGCCCTGTATTTCCATAGCTTTACTATTATTTTTAACATATAGTGCCACTCCTCCCCTTCTTCCTTTCCTGTCCTTTCTGAATAACATATAATCTGGTATTGTTATTTCCCAGTCATGGTTGTCCATGAACCATGTCTCTGTAACTGTCACTAAATCCAAGTCAGCCTCTCCCATTAAAGCCTCAACATCTGGGATCTTATTTCTCATGTTGTGGATATTTATAGACCCTGCTTTCCAGATGTTGCCCCTTTTACCTATTTCTATAAAGGTATTTAATGTTTCACTTACCCGGGGGCTTTCTTCACCCATCCCCAGTGATTCTAGTTTAAAGCCATTTTCAATAGGTTAGCCATTCTGTTACTGAAGATGTGTCGACCCTTCTTCGACAGATGGACGCCATCTCTGCTCTGCAGCCCTTGGAACATCATGCCATTGATCAGGAAAAAAAAACACTCTCGATAACACCATTCATGCAACCATGCATTTATCTCCAGGTTGCACGCTTCTCTTCCCTAGCCTTTACCCCCCAACAAGAAGGATTGAAGATAACGCCATCTGCTTCACGCTCTGTCCCAGAGCCATGAAGTCAGTCTTGATATGTTCAGAGGGATATCTGACAGTATCATTTGTGCCAATATGGAAGAGCAACATCCGGTAATAGTCAGTAGGCTTGATGAGTCTCAGCAAACTCTCCTTAAAATCTTGGATTTTGGCACCTGGCAGACAGCATACTTCTCTGGACATCAAGTCTGGTCGGCAGATGGTTGCCTCAGTACCCCTCAGAAGAGAGTCACCAACCACCACTACCCTTCACTTCCTTCTGATCACTGATTCAGCAACTTTGGGCTGCTCGAGCTCTGATTCTTCCCTTTCCTGGGATGCCTTTGCCTCCTCCACTTCCAGGGCTGCATAATGGTTCTTCAATTCAAGGGCTTGAATAGTTGGATTGATTCTGCAGGCTCTGGTGACTTGTGTCCGACCTTGGTCTTTCTGTACACTCCAATCCTCACCTCTGCTGGAGAGCTTGGATGTTTCAAGAAGCATCTCATCAATGTACCTCTCACTGTCTTGAATGCTTCTCAGCCTTGCCACCTCTTCTCGGAGCTCCTCCACCTGTTTCCTGAGAGCTTCAGCATGTAAGCATCCTGCACATGGAACCGGTCCTTCAACTGGCATTGGGATCTCTGTTTGGACAGAGGTAGACACTGTAATGGAGGCAACAGCTTTGGCAATACAATTTTTCCCAGCCATTGTTCAGTTGGTGGAGCTTTGGTACCTATTGAAGTAAAAGAGAGACCTACTAAAGTAGCAGCCTGTTTCTCAGCTGTCCTTTCAATCAAAAAGTATGTTCTGAACATGCTGTTCTAAGTCCCTGTGTGTAGTTAATTGGGGGGTGGTCCTATAAAACAAGAATAATCACATGGGGTGGGTGGGAGATGGGAGGATAGTGGGGAAACTAACACTTGATGAGGTGTGAGTGGCTTCAAAGAGCTAAGAAGAATAGAAACTGACAGAGTTTTAAACTTACACCACTAACCCCCCCCCCCAAGTATTTCCACTTTTAAAGTAAAGCAGTAAAAAGACTAACTCTTTCTAAAAATGTAGACCAAAACCTTTTTAAGAGCTCTCAGGCAAGAGAGCTAGTTATTAAAGGCCACACACTCTTACCTTGCTTTGGAATGGAGAGACCCTATTAGACCTTTTTCTCCAGGACCAAGCAGGAAGTCAGTCCTCACATATGGGTGACATCGACGTCGATGAAGCCCTTGCGGAGCATTTCCCCAGCTTTCCAAGAAAGCCTTTGGGAATGCAGGCACGCATGCGCGGTTCCCTTCCTGCCTAAAGGTGCCATCTTGCCCAGTCTCTCTTTTTCCGTCACCGGACGTGTGTCCTAGTCCTCTCGGAAAATAGTTAATTTTTTCGCGATTCCTTCGCTATTTTTTCTCTGGTTCGACGCTGGTTCCCCTTCCGCCGGGTTCCGGTACACCGGTATCGAGCCCAATCTTCTTTTTTCGGTTTTTGCCCTTCGTGGCTGGCGTTCGTGCCCATTTTTTCTTTTTCCCTGGAAGGCCGGTCCTTTGACCTTGGGACTCTTTTTTTCCCTGATGGCTTCCAGTGGGTTCAAAAAGTGTGATCGGTGCAAGAAGCTAATGTCTCTCACCGACACACACGACTGCTGCCTTCGGTGCCTCGGTCCTGACCACGATCCTAAGACGTGTGGACCATGTGGAAAAATGTCTTCCAAGGTGCTTCGAAGTCGTCAGCACCAAAAGAAAAGGCTTTTCTCCGACTTGGCCTCCGGCCGGGCCCGGACCTCGTCTGAGGCCTCGACATCTCGGGAATTGGATCCCGAGCACCGTCGGGGCTCCTCGGACAGGTGGTCCCCCGACCGGGAACGAAAGAGGAAGAAGCGGCTCGCGAGGGCGTCGTCGGAAGAGGTCCCTGGCTCCTCGAGAGCTAGGTCTCAGACCCCCGACCGTCGCCCCGGGCCCGTGGAACAGGAGAAGCCTCCCAAAGTACCTTGAGTGGAGCCGGAGTCTGCTGGACACGTAAGTCCTGTAGTCCTCATGGACTCTCCTCCCACAGAGCCGACGTCGAACCCGGCGCTGCCGGGGCCCGAGTCAGGGGCTGCAGAGTCTCCTGAGCTGGGTCTCAGGCTGACAGCCTTGGAGAGCAGACTGTCTGCCTTCATGGAACAGCAGCGGGCACTGATGGCCAGCCTGTCTGGCGCATCTGCCCCGACCACCGGGACATGGACATCGAAGTCGACCCTGGAGACTGAGCCAATACTCGAGACCATAAAGGCTCGAGGTCGACCTCGGTCGCGGTCTCCCTCGACCTCCCGTTCGGAACCGAGGGTGTCGACGCGTGCAGTCGGACCCCGATTCTTCATCGGACGAGTCTGCCTGGGAGACAGAGGACGAGGAGTCCCCCGACACCTTCCGGACTCGGTGCGTCCCGTTGGACGCACCGCAGTCCGAGCTCCGGAGTAGATCCCCCCCCCCCCCGGAGGATACCCGGTTCTCGGAGTTCGTCCGGGATATGGCCACTGCGTTGGCTATCCCTGCGGACCCCGAGGAGGAGCCTCGAGCCGAGGAGCTCGAGGCCCTACAGTACGACTCTCCTCCGAAGGAAGCCTTTACTATTCCGGTTCCTCCGATGCTGGAACGGCTCCTCTTCCGAATGTGGGAGGCACCGGCCTCGGCGCCGGTTCTAAGCAAGCGGGTCGATTCTATATATCAACTCCGGAAGAGCCCTGGCTTTCAGAAGGCGCAGCTACCACACCATTCCATGGTGGTGGAATCGACCATGCATCGCCTGAAAAGTCAGAAGATGCACTCCGCAGTGTCCCCTGGCAGGGAGGCCCGGAACCTGGATGGTTTTGGTAGAAAGTGCTTCCAGGGCTCGATGCTTGCTTGCCGTGTCCAGTCTTACCAGCTGTACATGGGCATGTACTTGCGAGACCTGGCCAAATAGTTGGCCGGGTTCTCTGCTGGTCTCTCCGGGGAACCCTTGCAGAGGGTTCAAGTCCTTGTCCTCGGGGATCCGGGAATGCTCCAAGTTTATGTCCCGCGCTGCCTATGATGGCTTCGAGGCTTCGGCCCGTGTTGCGGCAGCTGGCATCGCGGCTCGACGCCAGGCATGGCTGCAGTCATCGGACCTCGAGCCATGGGTTCAGGACAAGTTGGTCGATGTCCCTTGCCGAGGTGAGAACCTTTTTGGCAAGCCCATGACCGAGAAAGCCGCAGAGCTCGAAAACAAGCACCTCAAGAGGACAAGGCTTAGTCTAGGAAGACTTCTGCCCCTTCTCACAAAAAGAAGGGCTCAGGTAAAAAGCCCTTTTACCCGAGGAAGGGCACTGCCTACAAACAGTACCCACAGTACCAAGCTGCCCAAGCTGCCCCTCAGGGTCAGCAAGCCAAGGGGCAGGATAATGGACCCTGTAGGCAGAGGACTTCCAAGCCTCCGGCCCCTGCTCCCACTCAGCAGGGTGGGGCTTTTTGACTCCTTAGGCATAGCCTCTCCGTCCCTGCTCTCCCAGCCCTGCACAGGAGGTCGCCTCGCCCTGTTTGCCCACAAGTGGCCACTCATCACTGGAGACAGTTGGGTGTTAAGCATAGTCCACAAGGACTATCTGCTACACGTCCAACAACTGCCTCCTCCATACTTTCCAGGGGAGCCTCCAAGGCCTCCCCTGCACACAGATCTTCTCCTTCAGGAGCTCCAAGGTCTGTTGGTGGACAGGGCGGTGGAGCCTGTGCCTCCCCACTTACAAAGTCAAGGGTTCTACTCCAGGTATTTCCTGGTACCCAAAAGAACCGGTGGCCTTCGGCCTATTCTAGACCAGTGGTCCCCAACCCAGTCCTATGGGGCCCACCGGCCAGTCAGGTTTTTGGGATATCCCTAATGACTATGCATGTGATATATATGCATTAGAGATATCCTGCCAACCTGACTGGTTTGTGACCCTCCAGGGCTGGATTTGGAGACCCCTGCCTTACACCTCCGTCATTTAAGATTGTGAGTGGGCAAGGTGCAGATGTCCAAGACATCAAAAAGGTTAGATAGAATTTGTCACAGTCCTCCTCACTTCTCACCACCACCAAAAAATTGTCTATTAGACAACTTTTTGGTGGTGGTGAGAATCGAGGAGGAATGTGACACATTCTATATACCCTTTCAATGTCTAGGACATCTGTACCTTGCCCACTCACAATCTTAAATGACAGAGGTGTAAGGCAGGGGTCTCCAAATCCAGCCCTGGAGGGCCACAAACCAGTCAGGTTGGCAGGATATCTCTAATGCATATATATCTCATGCATAGTCATTAGGGATATCCCGAAAACCTGACTGGCCGGTGGGCCCCATAGGACTGGGTTGGGGACCACTGTTCTAGACCTCAGAAATCTCAACAAATTCCTAGAGAAGGAAAAGTTCAAGATGCTTACCCTTGGAACACTTCTGCCCTACCTCCAGCAGGGAGATTGGCTATGCTCATTAGATCTAAAGGATGCGTACACTCACATCCTCATTCATCCTGTCCACAGAAAGTACCTCAGGTTCATTGTGGGAGGAAACCATTATCAGTATAGAGTACTGCCTTTTGGCCTCACCTCCGCTCCCAGGGTCTTTACCAAATGTCTGGCAGTGGTGGCGGCCTACCTGAGAAATCAGGGAATCTTTGTCTTCCCCTGTCTGGACGACTGACTCGTAAGGGGTCAGACGTGCCAGGAGGCCCAACAGGCCACTCTCAGAACTATTGCTATTCTTCAAAGCTTGGGGTTTGTAATAAACTTCGCAAAGTCCACTTTGCTCCCCTCCCAGAACTTGGAGTTCATAGGGGCAAGGTTGGACTCTCTGCTGGCAAAGGCATTCTTGCCAGAAGACAGAGCCCAAAGACTGATAAACTTAGCAAACCAGTTTCTCAGCAGGTCACTGGTCTCCGCCAGACTCTGCCTGAGGCTTCTTGGCCACATGGCTTTGACAGTACATGTGACCCCCAATGCCAGGCTCCATATGAGGCCTGCACAGTGTGCCTTCGGACTCGGTGGTCACAGGCTACAAGCAGCCTCAGAGACAGGATAAGGGTGTCCAGACAATTTCTGAACTCCCTCAGCTGGTGGCTGCACCCACCCAATCTGCTGCAAGGGATACCTTTTCAGATTCCTGGGTTCACAGTGGTGTTGACCACGGACGCCTCCCTGCAGGGCTGGGGAGCTCATTGTCTAGGCAAGTGCACCCAGGGCCTGTGGTCTCCCTGGGAAGCCGCACAGCAGTTCAATCTACTGGAACTCAGGGCTATTCGGTTAGCCCTCAAAACTTTCTCTCCTACCCTGGCTCATCAGTCTGTCCTAGTTCAAACAGACAACCAGGTAGGCATGTTTTATGTGAACAAGCAGGGCAGAACTGGATCCAGGCTCCTTTGTCAGGAAGCACAGGACCTTTGCTTGTTTGCCCTCAAGCACAACATGCTTCTCAAGGCTGTGTACCTCCCTGGCCAGGAAAATTACCTGGCCGACAGTTTGAGCAGGATTCTGCAGCCCCACAAGTGGCAGCTCCATCCTTTGGTGGTTCAGAGGATTTTCCTGAAATGGGGACTTCCATCCATAGATCTGTTTGCCAGTCCACTGAACAAACAGCTGCCAAAGTTCTGCTCCAGACAACCGCATCCTCTGCGGATAGCAGCAGATGCTTTTCTGATCCCATGGTCTCAGGGCCTCCTGTACGCGTTTCCTCCCACACCCTTGGTGGCCCGATCCCTGTTCAAGATTCTTCAGGACAAGGCCTCGGTCCTGCTGGTGGCTCCCAGGTGGCCGAGACAACCTTGGATTCCACTTCTGCTTCAGCTGGCAGTGGATCCCCCACTGCCTCTGGGGTTGCAACCCGACCTTCTCTCTCAGGATCAGGTTCCCTTCTGCGCCCCAATCTCAAAGCTCTCAATTTGATGGCCTGGAGGCTGCAAGGGTAGTTTTGGCTCCCTGGGGCCTACCTCAGGAAGTTGAAGAGGTTGTCCTAGCCTCTAGGAAACAGTCCACTAGGAAAACCTATGCTCTAAAATGGAAAAGGTTTTCTGTGTGGTGTCAGCTACGTACAGAGGATCCTTTCTCCTGTACTGTACCAGTAGTGCTTCAGTACTTACTGCACTTATCAAATCAGGGACTTAAGTCCAATTCTGTTTGGGTCGACCTCTCAGCTCTAGCAGCTCACCCCTCACTGGTGGAAGGACATTCTCTGTCGGTTCACCCCTTGGTGTCCCGGTTTCTCAGAGGCTTGCTTTTGCTCAAGCCTCCAATCCGTCGTCCTGCTCCTGAGTGGGAGCTGAATGTGGTCTTGCAGCAACTGACTCTCCCACCTTTTGAGCAGATGGCTACTTGCCCTCTTCGCTTCCTGTCCTGGAAGACACTCTTCTTGATAGCCCTAACCTCGGCCAGGCGAGTGAGTGAGCTTCAGGCCCTGGTCTGTGACAGGCCTTACACCTGCTTCTATAGGAACAGGGTAGTCCTTAGGACTCATCCAAAGTTCCTCCCTAAAGTTGTCTCCTCCTTCCACCTTAACCAAGAGGTGGTTCTTCCAACATTCTTCCCTAGGCCTCGTGCAAGCCAGGCTGAAGCAGTTCTGCATACCCTGGACTGTAGGAGGGCCTTATCCTTCTACCTTGACCGTACGCAGGGGCATAGAAGGGCTACTCAGCTCTTCATATCTTTTGACCCTAATAATTTGGGGTTAGCTGTGTCCAAGCGTACCTTGTCCACCTGGGTAGCTGACTGTATCACCTGGGCTTACAGGGCAGATGACCTTCCTTTGCAGGGTCGGGTCACGGCCCATCGTGTCAGGGCAATGGCTGTCTCAGTGGCTCACCTCCGCTCTGTACCGTTGGTGGACATCTGCAGGGTTGCAACTTAGTCCTCAAGCCAGACTTTTGCGGCCCATTACTGTCTGGAGAGGGAGTCCCCTAGGGACAGTACTTTTGGCCAGGCAGTACTCCGGAATCTCTTTGAGGTTTAGGCAACTCCTGCCCTCCAGCCCTCCGTTGGGCTACCGGTGGAGGTTCTATCAGTGAAAAGCCTTTCTTTGATGCTGGGACTAGAGGGAGTTCTCTTGTTCAGCCTGGGTTCCTTGGTAGCCCAGAGCTAGGGAGTCACTCATATGTGAGGACTGACTTCCTGCTTGGTCCTGTGGAGAAAGAGTAGTTACTTACCTGTAACAGGTGTTCTCCAGGAGCAGCAGGAATCAGTCCTCACAACCCTCCCTCCTCCCCTGGGAGTTGCAGTTGTTCATAGTTTATGTTTACATTTTTGTGTGCTGTTTTTAGCTATGTCATTTGATGGAGCAAGATGGCACCTTAAGGCGGGAAGGGAACCGCGCATGCGTGCCTGCCTTCCCAAAGGCTTTCTTGGAAAGCTGGGGAAATGCTCCGCAAAGGCTTCATCGACATCGATGTCACCCATATGTTAGGACTGATTCCTGCTGCTCCTGGAGAACACCTGTTACAGGTGAGTAACTACTCTTTGCAGTACCTGAAAAGACTACGATTCAGGTTGATGTCCAGGATAGGAAACTAGATACCCCGCTGAAGCATGCGTTTGATATAAGTGCTCTGTTGCTTCAGACCTCTGCTTGCAGGGCGCTGGTGGCGCGTGCATGTTTGCGTTGGGTGCAAGGCCTGCCAGAGTTGACTGTGGAGGCACAGGGTCAGGAGACCGCAGTGAGGCTGGAGTCGGGGGCAGCCTATCTGGCGGATGCCTTCTATGATCTGGTAAGGGCCCTTTCAAACAGCATGAGCTCGATGGTAGCGGCTCATCGTTACCTCTGGCTCCGGAACTGGTTGGCGGATGTGTCCTCATAGGCCCGCTTGAGTAAACTGCCTTTCAAGGGGAAGCAGTTGTTCGGAGAGGAGCTGGAGAAGTTGGTAAAGGATTTGGGGGCGTCCAAAGGTGAACGTCTTCCCAAGGATTAGCAAAAACAGGGTCATGGTTCGGTCAGTGAGAGTCTCCCCTTTCCAGAGAGGTTGGTTTGCGGCCGGGGCACCGTTCCTTCGGGGTTTCGGGGGGCAGGCAGAGGTTATTACGGAGCTTCTGCCTCTACCTCGACCCAGAGGAAGCAGCAATGAAGCGAGGGGGGCCCAGTTAGGGGTACATCCCATGGGAGGTCGGTTGCAGGATTTTTATCATGCCTGGGTCTGGGTTACGTCTGACCAGTGAGTCCTGCAGGTAATTTGGGAGGGCTATGCGCTGGAATTTGCCAGACCTCTAGCTCCAGCCTTCATTTGTTCCCCCTGTCACGCGCGCAGGCGTGGGGCGTGCAGCAGATGCCAGAGAGCCTGCTACACTTGGGGGGCGGTGGTACCTGTTCCCGCAGATCAGTACAGTGCAGGTCGATACTCTATTTCATTATGCCAAAGAAGGAAGGGGCTTTTCGATCCATCCTCGATCTCAAGCAGGTAAATCGATGTCTCCGAGTTCCACGTTTTCATATGGAAACTCTTTGGTCAGTGATGATGGCCATGCGAGAAAGGGAGTTCTTGACCTCTGTAGACCTCACAGAAGCGTACCTGCATGTTCCCATTCATCCAGATCATCACCAGTTTCTTTGTTTTGCGGTGCCCATGGGTCATTTTTAGTTTCAGGTGTTGTCGTGGTGGCCAGCCGCCTTGCGTCGCGAGGGCATACCGTTGTATCCCTACTTGGACGATTGTCTCATTTGAGCAAATCCGAAAAGGAAAGCGCTCAGGTAACAAGTCGGGTGGTCTGTTTCTTGAGCGAGCTTGGCTGGATCATCAATGTCAACAAGTCACTTGACCCCCTCACGGGACCTCGAGTACCTTGGTGCGCGGTTCGACACCCTCAGGGGTTGGGTGTTTCTCCCTCAAAGGAGGGTGGTGGCGCTGTGCGTGCTGGTGCAGCAGTTTCTGCGCAGGGTGGAGCCATCTGCATGGCATTAATTTGAACTCTTGGGTACCATGGTAGCGGCGATCGATCTGATTCCCTGGGCGCATGCCCACATGAGACCTTTGCAGAGAGTTCTGTTGCGGCGGTAGTCTCATCAACGTCATCCCCTAGCATGCAGGTTGGCCTGTCCGCGGGAGGTTCGACAAGCTCTCAGGTTGTGGCTGAGCGAGAAGAACCTAACGGCTGGCGTTCCGTTAGAGTTGCCGTGCTGGCTTCCCCTTTCGACGGATGCAAGTCTTACAGGATTGGGAGCCCATTGCGAGGGGCGAGTGGCACAGGGTTGGTGGACCGCAGCGGAGCGGACTTGGTCCATCCAATCGACTGGAGATGATCCATTTGCTTCGCCCTGCAGGAGTTTCTCCCAAGGGTTTGCACTCGGGCAGTCTGGGTTTTCTCTGACAATGCCACCACGATAGCGTATATCAATCGGCAAGGCATCATGGGCAGTGCCAGGCTGGAGAATGAGGCGAAGCTGTTGATGGCTTGGGCGGAGGTCCACCTGCAAGCGATTTCAACAGTGCACATAGCTGGCACAGAGAACGTGGCGGCCGATTACTTCAGTCGAGTGTGCTTGGATCCAGGGGACTGGCAACTGAACTAGGAGGTTTTCGAGCAGATCGTGCACCGGTGGGGGGAGCCGGTCATGGATCTGATGGCGACTTTTGCATCAGCCAAGGCCAGTCGTTTTTACAAGCTCATCGAAGGGAGAGAATGTCCGAAGGACTAGATGCGCTGGTGCAGAGATGACTGAGCCAGGGGCTTCTCTGTCTTCCCTCCATGGGCGCTCATAGATTGCGTGGTTCAGCGGATGGTCGTGTTGGTTGCCCCGGATTGGCCACAGTGGCCAGTGTACGCCGATCTGGTGCGGCTGAGAACGGCTGAGCCATGGAGACTTCCCAACAGACCGGACCTGTTGGTGCAGGATCCATTTCTGATACCACAGGTGGATCAGTTGTCGCTTATGGCATGGTTCTTGAGAGGGCGCGGTTAAGGAAGTGGGATTATTTTGCTTAGGTAATTTCCACCTTCCTCAGGGCCCGGAAGAGATCAACCTCCCTGGCATACATTCGAGTGTGGAGAATTTTTGAGGGCTGGTGTGCTCAGAGCAGTTGCAGACCATTGTCTGCTTCGGTTCCGGAGATGTTGGATTTCTTGCAGGCGGGTTTTGATAAAGGTTTGGCTTGGGGCTCGCTAGGGTGCAAGTGGCTGTGTTGGCATGTTATCGCAGAAAGATCCAGGGGGCCTCCTTGGGAACGCAGCCGGAGGTCGTTCGTTTCCTGAGGGCCATTAGGTAGATCCATCCGCCAAGGAGGGCCTTGGTTCCAGCTTTGGACCTTAACTTGGTGCTGTCACGGGAGCCTTTTGAGCCGTTAACGTCATGCACCCTAAAGGATTTGACATTGAAGACGGTGGTTTTGGTGGCGATTTGTTTGGCCAGGAGAATCTCTGAGCTTTAGGCGTTGTCGTGTAGAGAACCTTTTCTCTCCTTTTCAAGGGAGAAGGTGGTTTTGTGAACGGTGCCCTCTTTCTGCCAAAGGTGGTGTCTCCGTTTCATCTGAATCAACCGGTGGCTTTGCTGGCGTTAGCTGGTCTGGCGGAAGATTTACGGGATCCACAGCTGCGTCTCCTCGACCTCAGGCAGTCTCTGAGAAGAAGGTATCTGAAGAGAATGACTCCATTTCGGAAATTGGATTGATTGTTCATTCTGTTTGGTGGTCTGTGTAAGGGGTAGGGTGTGGCTAAGTCCTCCATCTCAAGATGGGTTAAGGAAGTGATTGTATCGGCATATATGTTGCAGGGCAATGGGTCCCACAGGGCTTGCAAGCCCACTTCATCAGACCGCAAGCTGCCTCTTGGGCGGAGTGGAGTTTGGTTTCGCTGGGAGATATCTGTCATGCGGCCACTTGGTCGTCTTTGCATACCTTTGTGAAGCCGGTTGGATGTGCAAGCGAGGGACAATGCGAAGTTTGGTTCAGTGGTTATCCAGGCTGGGCTCGTGGGTCCCTCCTGTGATTAGGTGGCTCTGTTACATCTCTGAGGTGCGGGACTGGACTGGAGGGACGATAAGGAAGGTGAAATTAGACCTTACCTGCTAATTGGCTTTCCTTGAGGAACTCTAGGCCAGTCCCAGAGACCTCCCTTCTGTAGTTCTGCAGTTCTGCGTGCTTATGCGACCCCGGGCCTGAAGAATTTCAACTTCAGTGAGTTGGCCGGGGGCTAGCCAAATGGTGCCATTTTTTGTTACGTAAGAGGGCACACAGCTTTCTAGGTTTATTTCCTAGATAGGTTGCCTTCCCTACCTCCGGGGAGGGGTGGGGAAATTGTTGTATTAGCGGGCTAGGCTCTCTTGGGTGGTCGGCTCCCATGTTAGGTGTGGACCAGGAAGGGGGCTGCCTGAAGGAGGAGGAGTTCCCATGGGGGATTCCTTATAGTTGTTAGGATTGTTTTTTTCTTAAGATATTGACTACTTATTTGTTTGTTGCTCCTGTGAGTCTGCTTTGTCAATAGGTTACTGGGAGGGCTGGGGGTGGTGCCAGCTGCCTAAGTATCCTGATGTCATCAAAGTTGTGACATGCTCAGTCTCCAAGCTGCTGGAGAGGTGCACTACCCTGAGGTGCAGGACTGGACTGGAGTTTCTCAAGGAAAGCCAATTAGCAGGTAAGATCTAATTTCACCCTATGGTACCCCATGTTTGCCCCTTCTCCCTCAGAATGGTCCAATCTTGGATTAATAACTATGTTAAAATTCCCCCCTCACCAGCTTTACCCCCATACCCCTTCAACTGGGCCACGAAAGAATCATAAAACCCACCTTTTTGAGCATTAGGCGCATGCATACACACACACACACACACACACACCTACCTCCACGCCCCCCCATTCACTACTGCCTCCCCAATCAAATATTTCACCAAAAGATCCCAAAGTATGCTTTTCATTTCCACTGCACCCACTCCTCCATCATAATTCTTTCCCCTCCCTTTTTATGATTACATTCATTGACTGCCAGGATGATGTCTTGTTTAATAGATGAACCTGCGAGTGTATCCTGCAAAAATACAATTTGTACCTGCTACTCTTTACACTCGTTAAATAGAAAACATCTCTTTTGCCAGGTGGTCATACTTTTCACATTCACAGACATAACATGTATCAGTCCAATCCCCCACTCACCCGCTGCCTCTGTCTCATATATCCCCCTTTCCCACCCTGCCCTCCTCATCCCATCTGCAAAGATTCTCAGACCACCATCATAGCCCACCCCATCAGAGAAGAAACACACCCAGCCAGATCTCATCTTCAGCCTTCACCCCATAAACACCACACTCCATCAATCCCCCTTCACCCCTTCATGCACCCAGTCATCCCCTTCTTACTTGCTATTACCCACACTGTACAAAATATTCACTCATATCGCTACTCATGCCCCCATATCCTCAACATATAGACCATCCTCCCCACCCCATATCTCCCTTGTGCCCAAATACTTGGGCCTACTGAAGTTCAGCAGAGAGTCCCTTTTCAAAGTCTCAGCACCAATCCAACGTCTTTCGAGTCGTCTCCATCATCGTCTCCACTCTTATGGCCACCTTTTGCCATCTTTCTCTCTATCCCTTATGCTCTCCGTTCTCTTTGATCAGCCATCCACCTCACCAAGACCAAGTTCTTGCAAGGCCTTTACCCTTATAGACACTGTTCTCTTAGTAACACCATTGATGATAATAGTGATGCCAAATGAGAATAGCCAGTAGTATCAGGCATTTTCCCTCTAGAGCCTCCCACTGCTGCACTGCACTGCACTGCACTGCTGTAAAGTACCTGGAGTCAGATCAGCGTAAACAGCCACTTGTTGCCATCCCAGTCGAAGAAGCTCGCCAACCGCATCTTTGCCACTACCCTTTCATGACATATTTATGAAAGAAGATAACATTGTCCTGTGACATCGCTGTTTGGGCCAGTGCCAAGGTCTTGTGCGCACGTTCCAACTGGATCTCTCCCTTCCAGGACTCTGGGCTCCCTAAACTCAGTAAAGCTTTACAGATACTGACTGCCACATGTTTGCAATCCATATACAGTCAGCTGTCTCAGGCACTCCCTGTAAACTCAAATTATTCTTCCTTAGCTGGTTCTGTAGGTCTTCACTTTTTTGGGACAGCTCCTCATGCCCCTTAAGCTCCTCTACTAGCTTCAATTTCACCTCAGCCAGCTCCTCTTTCATGTCACCAATCCGGCCATTACACTCCTCCATTCACTGTCCCAACTCAATTAGTTCAGCGTGCAGCTGCTCTCCCGAAACAACAATCTTGCTGCTCATTTTGGCAAACTCCTGCTTTAGCTCACCAAACCATCTGTATGTTTCCTCCCGCAGTGCACCCAAAGAGATCACCTCTCCTTCCTTCTCACTGTGCAACACCACTCTTGCCTGCACATGGAGTTTCCTCCACCATAGCTTCTTCTCCACGGCCTGCAGGCTTGCTGCCCCTGTATGCCTATTCCTTTAAGTCCATCAACTTTTTTTGTGTCGCCATCCTCGCCTCCAGCGGGCATCACGTCATGCACAATAGCACTTCCCACCACTCTCACTAAACTTAGGATGCCTTAATTTTTGATCTTTGCTAGCTGGCACAACAGACCACAAGGCTCAAGTGTCCATCTAGCTACATGACATCACTTCCTCCCTCCAGTCGACCACATTCTACCAATTTAGTCAGTTTAGGGGTCATACCAAGGGTGTTCAATTTATTTATAAGTTGCCTATATGAAACTGCGTCAAAGAATTTGCTGAAATGTAAGTATATCTCATCTAGCGCAGTCTCATGATCCAATTCTTTGCTCACCCAGTCAAAGAAAGTGATCCGATTCATCTGATAAGACCCTCCATTAGTAAAATTATGCTGCTTTCAATCCTGTAATCGCTTGGATTCCTGAAACTACGCTGTCCTATGTTTTAGCACTGCTTCCATTAATTTACTCATCATTGAGGTCACAATAACTGGCCTGTAGTTCTTAGCCTCCTCCTTGCTTTCCCTTTTGTAGAATGGAACTACATCTACCTGTCTTCAGCCCTCTGGGACTACTCTGACTCTTCAGAAACATTAAATAGGTCAAAACTTCCCTAAGTTTCTTCTGTGTCCTTGGATGTATCCCGTCCAGCCACTTTGTCTCCTCTTAATTTAGCTAGCTTTTCATGAACAATCTTTTGAAAATCATTCTAGGTCTACCTCCCTTCCATTTCTATTTGTTTTTCTGTGATCCTACTTCTTTCTCTGGGAACAAGCAGGAAGTCTGTCCTTATGTATGGGTGACATCAGCACTGACGGAGCTCTCGCGGAAGCATCCCCCCCAGCTTTCTAAGAAAGCCTTTGGGGGATGCCACCACGCATGCGTGGTTCCCTTCCTGCCCAAGGGTGCCATCTTGCTCAGTCTTCTTTTTTCTGCAGAGCCCTTCAGACATTCGCCTGACTTGTCCCTGGAAAAAGTTGATATTTTTTCTTTGAGTTTCATACTCGCCTCCGGTATCACACCAGTACTCTTCCCATCACTCGACCTCGATGTCTTGTTCGGGTTTGTTTTTGTAGTTTTTCATTTTTCATTTTCTGGCGTCTTCGTGCCTTTTTTCCCAACTGGCAGCTTGGCGAGTCTTCGACCTTGCAGGGGTACTTATTTTCCCCATGGCTACCAGTGGCTTTAGAAGTGTGACTTTTGCTCAAAAATTGTCTTTGACCGAACAAGTGACTGCTGTCTCTGCTGCCTCGGGCCAGACCATGACCCGGTAGCATGCGGTCTTTGAAAGAGGATGTCCAGCAAGGCCCTCAAGAGCCGCCAGCAGCAGCACAATAAGTTTTTCTCCGAGTCCCCGGTGCCTTCAAAGGCCAGGGCCTCGTCTGAAGCCTCGACACCTCAGGTGGACCTGGCCAAGCCCGGCATGGATCTTCAGAAAGGGGTTCTCCTTCTAGGGAACCCAGGAAGAAGAAGAAACCCTCGAAAGCGGCGTCCCGCAGTCAGAGATGTTTCTCCGAGGCATCGGAGAAAGAGCAGTCTGCAAAGGTCCCCCAGAAGGATTCGACCTCGGACTGGCTTCTGTCCCCAGACACCATCCTGTCAAGCATTCCCCTTTGGGGAAGCCGGAGCCGGGCCCGAGTCCCTCGGTGCCCATGCCAAAGGATGCGGAGCCTTCTGGCCTGAATGGTGACCCTGGAGCGCAGTTTGTCTGCCTTTATGGACCAGCAGCAGGCGCTGTTATCCAGTACGACCGGTTCATCCGCCCTGACCCCCCAGGCCCTTGATGTCTTAAGACGTCCCTGGAGGCCGAGCCAATCTTTGAGGTTTTTTGGCCTTGAGTTGATCCTCAGTCAAGGTCTCAATCTGATTCCCGCTCGACAGGACTGCAATCATCCCTGGCAAGTGTGCCGGGCACCTGCCACGGAGCATCGGAGCCCTGAGGCCCACGGAGCAGCCCTCCTACAAGTCCTCGATGGGCTACTCCGAGTGGGAGATGGAGGATGAGGAGTCCCTCAATACCTGTCACCACCGCAATGTCCCATCAGACTCTCCCGTCTCGGAGCCTCGACGGCAGTCCCCGCCAGAGGATATGGGCTTCCTTGATTTTGTCAAGGATATGTCTAATGCCCTGGTGTTCCCTACGGAGTCAGAGGAGGACTCTTGGGTGGATGAGTTGGAAATCTTCCAGTATGAGGCTCCTCCGAGGGAATCGCTCATGGTGCCCATCCCTTCCATCCTGGAATGACTGATGCTCTGGATGTGAGACACACCTTCGTTGGAGCTGGTGGTGAGAAAACGGCTAAACTCGATGTATCAAGTCTGCCGGAGCCCGGGCTTCCAGAAATCACAGCTGCCGCATAACTCCATGGTGGTGGAGTCGGCCATGTGTCGGCTGAAAAGCCAGAAGACGCACTCCTCTGTGCCCCCCGGCAGGGAGGCCCACACCTTGGATGCCCTTGCAGAAAGTGTTACCAGGGCTCTATGCTCATCGGCCGCATCAAGGCCTACCCAGCTGAACATGGGCATATACCTGAGAGACCTGGTGAAGGAACTTGCCAGGTTCTCAGCTGGTCTCCCTGAGGACCCCCTGCAGCAGTTCAAGAACCTGGTCAAGGCAGTCCATGAGTGCTCCAAGTTCATGTCTCAGGCGGACTATGACGGGTTCGAGTTTGCGGCTCGAGTAGCGGCGGTGGGCATCGGTGCATGGCACCAAGCTTGTCTACAGTCATTTGACCTCGAGCAGTGGGTTCAGGACAAATTGGTCCGATGTCCCACGCCAAAGAGAGAACCTCTTTGGCAAACCTATGACAGACAAGTCTGCCGAGCTGGAGACCGAGTTCATGACGAGAACCAGGCTCTCAAAAAAGACCGCTGCCCCTCCCCCGACGGAAGGGCTTGGGTAAAAAGTCCTTCTACTTGAGGAAAGGAGCTGCTTACAGAAACTAGCCACCTTTACTTACCTCCCCAGCTCCCCAACAGTGTCATCAAGTCAAGGGACATGGGTATGGCCCTCATAAGCAGAAGGCTACAAAACCCCATGCACCGGCTCTGGCACAGCCAGGGGGTAGTTTTTGACTTCTTGAGAATAGTCTCTCTACCCCAAGGAGATTAGCAGCCCACAGAGGGACGTCTGGCCCACTATGCCCAGAGGTGGTTGACCATCACCACCAACTCCTGGGCACTTAGGGTGGTCAGGGAGGGTTACTTCCTCCACCTGACTCAGACACTTCCCCCTTATTTTCCAGTAGTGTCTGTCAGGTCTACTCTCCGCCGGGACCTTCTACTGAAGGAGTTGGCAGTTCTTCTTGACAAAGCAGTGGAACCAGTGCCCCACCATCTCAAGGCCAATGGGGTTCTACTCCAGGTACTTCCTTGTGCCAAAATGGACAGGAGGCCTAAGGCCCATCCTCGACCTGCGCAACCTCAACAAATTCCTGGTGAGGGAGAAGTTCAAGATGCTCTCCCTTGGTGCATTGCTGCCCTACCTCCAGCAGGGAGATTGGCTATGCTCCTTAGACCTCAAGGATCCCTATACCCACATCCTCATTCACCCCAAACCACAGGCAGTCCCTGTGGTTCATAGTGGGGGGCAAGCACTATCAGTACAGGGTGCTTCCTTTCGACTTGGCTTCTGCCCCAAGAGTCGTCACAAAATGCCTGGCAGTTGTGGCTGCCTTCCTCCATCTCCAGGGGGTCTTTGTCATCCCCTACCTGGATGACAGGCTCATAAAGGGAGGCGCGGCCTCAGAAGTGCAGCAGGCCACCACATGCACCATCCAGGTTCTGCAGCACTTACGGTTTTTTTTATAAACTGCCCTAAGTCTCACCTCCTCCCGACACAATGTCGAGTTAATCAGGGCGAAGCTGGACACTCTCCAGTCAAAGGCCTTCTTGCCCAGGGACCGAGCCGACGATCTCAGGACTCTGGCCCGGGACATACAGTACCATCCCTCTGTACCCGCTCGGCAGCTTCTGCGCCTTCTCAGGAACATGGCCTCCACGGTCCACATCATTCCAGACACTCGCCTCTACATGAGTGTGGCACAGTGGTGTTTTCAAGAACAGTGGACTCAAGCCATGGGGCGCCTCCTAGACAAAATCTCTGTAACTCGCCAACTGGCAGACTCTGGTCTGTTGGCAGTCTCTCCAGTATCTCGAGGCGAGCAGCCCAAGAGCTCTGCACCCAGGGCAGCTGGTCACCAGGCGAGCTGTGGGTGATATACTTAGCCCTGCAAGCTTTTTGCCACCACCTGTGTCACCAGCCAGTGCTGGTCCAGATGGACAACCAGGTGGTATTGTTCTGTGTGAACAAACAGGGGGGCACAGGGTCTCATGCCCTCTGTTGGGAGGCAGTGGTCCTCTGCTCGTATGCGATCCAACAGGGTATTCTCCTGCAGGCAGTATACCTACCAGGCCAGAACAATTTGCTGGTCGACAGACTGAACAGAGTCCTCCAGCCTCATGAGTAGCAGCTGGACCCCAGGGTGACTAACCGGCTCTTCCAGATCTGGAGGGGGGGGGGGGGAACCCGTGATTGACCTGTTCGCCAGCCCAGACAACTTCCAGTTGCCCCGCTTCTGTTCCCGGCAGGCCCACCCCTCCATGGTGGTAGCAGACGCATTCCTCGTCTCATGGTCAGAGGGCCTCATGTACGCCTTCCCTCCCATGCTGCTAATTGCCAAAACCTTGTTCAGGACCCTCCATGACAGGGCCTCGCTCATTCTAAAAGCCCCTTGGTGGCCCAGGCAACCATGGTTCCTGCTGGTCCTCCGATTAACAGTGGAGACCCCCATCCCGTTGGTGACCTCTCTGGGACTCCTGTCTCAGGAAGGGGGCTCTTTTCTGCACCCCAACTTGGTGTCCTTGTCGCTGACAGTGTGGCTGCTAGCCCTTTTCAGTCTCTCTGGTGAGGTAGAGGAGACCCTGCTGGCTTCTCGCAGGGCCTCTACTAGAATAGCGTATGCCTTTAAATTTCACAGGTTTTTGGTCTGTTGTGCCGAGCATGGGGCTGACCTGTTCTCCTGCCCGGTGAGTTTGGCGTTACAGTACCTTCTCCATCTCTCGCTATCTGGGTGCAGGATGCACCTTATTGCCCTGGCGGCGCACCACCACTCAGTGGATGGCAAGCCTCTCTGTCCAGCTGTTGGTGACCCGCTTTCTTAGGGGTCTGATTTTATCGAAGTTCCTGGTTCGCCCTCCGACAACCGAATGGGACCTCAACATGGTGTTGGGGCAGCTCACTCGCCCACCCTTTGAACTTCTGACTACTTGCCACCTATGCTACCTCTCTTGGAAGGTGGCATTCCTGGTTACACTCACCTCCACTCGCAGAGTAAGTAAGCTTCAGGCCTTAGTGGCGGAGGCGCATTATACCAGGTTCTACAAGAACAGAGTGGTGTTCCGCACGCACCCTAAATTCCTTCTGAAGGTAGTATCGTCCTTTCCTCTCAACCAGGAAGTAGTACGCCCTACCTTCTTTCCGAGACCTCATTCCAGTAGGACGGAGACAGTCTGTCACACCTTGGACTATAAAAGGGCTTTATCCTTCTATATCCGCACTCAGGGCCACCGCAAAGCTACTCAGCTTTTCGTCTCTTACAACCCCAGTAGACTGGGGGAAGCGGTGACCAAGTGTATACTGTCCACCTTGGTGGAGGACTGTATCACCCTCGCCTATGAGCAGGCAGGGCTCCCACTGGAAGGTTGTGTCATGGCGCACCGTGTCAGGGCTATGGCTGCCTCGGTGGCAAATTTGCACTCTGTTCTGATGGTGGGCATCTGCCGGGCCACCACCTGGTTTTCAGTCCATACCTTCGCAGCCATTACTGCCTGGAAAGAGAGTCCCAATGGGACAGTGCCTTCAGCCAGGCTGTGCACCGTAATCTGTTCAGGGTTTAGGTAACTCCTAGCCTCCGACCCTTCTGTGTTCAGGCTACCAGAGTGCTGGTTTTCATCGGACACAGGGGTCATATTGTGATCTATGGATACGGATTTAATTGCTGCTGTTCGCGGCGCCCCGTGAGGGAATCTGTGGTTTTTTTGCCATGGGCTTTCAGTAGCCTGTAGCTGGGGAGTCCCATATGAGAAGACTGACTTCCTGCTTCTTCCTGGAGAAAGCGTAGTTACTCACCTCTAACAGGTGTTCTCTGGGGACAGCAGGGATCATTCTCCAGGACCAAGCAGGAAGTCAGTCCTCACATATGGGTGACGTCGATGGAGCCCCCATGCGGAGCATCTCCCCAACTTTCTAAGAAAGCCTTTGGGAATACTGCACGCATGCGCAGTTCCATTCCCACCTAAAGGTGCCATCTTGTTCAGTCTCTCTTTTTCCGTGGAGCCCAACGGACGTCTGTCCGTGTCACCAGAAAAGTTGACTTTTTTTCTTGCGATTTCTTCGCAGTTCTTCGGTTCGATGACGGTTCCTCTTCCCGCCGGGTTCGGTACACCGGTATCGAGCCCGTCTTCTATTTTTCGTTTTTTGCCCTTCGTGGCTTGCGTTCGCACCCTTTTTTCTCTTTTCCCTGGAAGGCCAGTCGTTTGACCTCGCGGGGGCTCTTTTTTCCCCAATGGCTTCCAGTGGTTTCAAAAAGTGTGATCGGTGTAAGAAACTGATGTCTCTCACCGACACACACGACTGCTGCCTTTGATGCCTGGGACCAAATCATGATCCTAAGGTCTGTGTCCCGTGTGGCAAAATGTCCACCAAGGCACTTCGAAGCCGCCAGCATCAGAAAGAATGGATTTTTTCTGACTCTGCCTCCAGCCGGGCCCGGACCTCGTCTGAGGCCTCGACATCTCGGGAGTCTGATCCCGAGCATCGCTGGGGTTCCTCGGATAGGGGGTCCCCCGATCGGGAGCGTAAGAGGAAGAAAAGGCTCGTGAGGGTGGCGTCGGAGGAGGTCCCTGGTTCCTTGGGGGCCAGGTCTCGGACCCCCGACCACCGCCCCGGGCCCTTGGAGCAGGAGAAGCCGTCCAAGATGCCTCGCATGGAGCCAGAGTCCGCCGGGCACGTAAGTCCTGTTGTCCTCGAGGACTCTCCTCCTAGGGAGCCGACGTTGGGCCCAGCGCCGCCGGGGCCCGAGTCGGTAGCTGCTGGGTCTCCTGAGCTTGGACTCAGGCTGTGACAGCCTTGGAGTGCGGATTGTCTGCCTTCATGGATCAGCAGCGGGTACTGATGGCCAGCCTTGCTGGTGCATCTGCCCCAACCACCGGGACATCGATGTCTAAGTCGACCCCGAAGACCGAGCGAATACTCGAGACCATGAAGGCTCAAAGTCGGTCACGGTCACCCTCGACTTCCCGCTCGGGGCCGAGGACTTCGACGCCGGTGACTTTGGCGTCGGGGCGGGTGCCGCCGAGGCCCGCGCAGTCGGAGCCCCCGACTCCTCTTCGGATGAGTCCGCGTGGGAGACGGAGGACGAGGAGTCCCCAGACACCTTTCGGACTCGGTGCGTCCCTTCAGACTCACCGCAGTCCGAGCCCCAGAGTAGGTCCCCACCGGATGACACCCGGTTCTCAGAGTTCGTCCGGGACATGGCCAAGGCTTTGGCGATTCCTGCGGACCCCGAGGAGGACCTCCAGTATGACTCTCCTCCGAAGGAGGCCTTTACTGTGCCGGTTCCTCCGATGCTGGAACGGCTCCTCTTCCGGATGTGGGAGGCACTGGCCTCAGCGCCGGTGTTGAGCAAGCGGGTCGATTCCATCTATCAACTCCGTAAGAGCCCTGGCTTCCAGAAGGCGCAGCTGCCGCACCATTCCATGGTGGTAGAATCGGCCATGCATCGTCTGAAGAGCCAGAAGATGCACTCTGCGGTGCCTCCCAGTAGGGAGGCCCGGAACCTGGATGCCATCGGCAGAAAGTGCTTCCAGGGCTCGATGCTTGCTTGCCGTGTCCAGTCCTACCAGCTGTACATGGGCATGTACTTACGAGACCTGACAAAGGAACTTGCCGGGTTCTCTGCTGGCCTCTCCGGGGAACCTTTGCAGAGGTTCCAGGCCTTGTCCTCGGTAATCCATGAGTGCTCAAAGTTCATGTCCCGAGCGGCCTACGATGGCTTCGAGGCTTCGGCCCGTGTAGCGGCGGCCGGCATCGGGGCCCGACGCCAGGCATGGCTGCTGTCATCGGAACTCGAGTCCTGGGTGCAGGACAAGTTGGTCGATGTCCCTTGCCAAGGTGAAAACCTTTTTGGTAAGCCCATGGCCGAGAAGGCTGCTGAGCTCGAAACCGAGCACCTGACTAGGACAAGGCTGTCCAGGAAAACGTCTGCCCCTTCTCATAAAAAGAAGGGCTCGGGTAAGAAGTCCTTTTAGCCGAGGAAGGCATCTGCCTACAAACCTTTCCCTCAGTACCAGGCCTCCCCAGCTCCCCAGCAGGGTCAGCAGGCCAAGGGGCAGGGACATGGGCCCTGTAGGCAGAAGACCCCCAAGCCTCCTGCTCCTGCTCCCACTCAGCAGGGAGGGGGTTTTGACTCCCATAGCATAGACTTTCCACCTCTGCTGCCCCATCCCTGCACAGGAGGTCGTCTAGCCCTGTTTGCCCACCGGTGGCCACCCATTACAGGAGACTCCTCGGTATTGAGCATAGTCCACAAGGGCTATATGCTCCATTCCCAGCAGCTGCCTCCTCCCTTCTTTCCAGGAGAGACTCCAAGACCTCCTCTGCACACAGACCTCCTCCTTCAAGAACGTCAGGGTCTGCTTCTAGACCAGGCGGTGGAGCCTGTACCTCCCCGCCTGCAAGGTCACGGGTTCTACTTCAGGTACTTTCTTGTACCAAAGAGAACCGGGGGCCTCAGGCCTATTCTCGACCTCAGGAATCTTAAGTTCTTGGAGAAAGAAAGGTTCAAGATGCTTACTCTTGGAACACTTCTGCCCTACCTCCAGCAGAGAGATTGGCTATGCTCCTTAGATCTGAAGGATGCATACACTCACATCCTCATTCATCCAGACCACAGAAAGTATCTCAGGTTCATTGTGGGAGGAAACCATTACCAGTACAGAGTTCTGACCTTTGGCCTAACCTCCTCCGCCCCAAGGGTCTTTACAAAGTGCCTGGCGGTGGTGGCGGCCTACTTGAGGAATCAGGGTGTTTTTGTCTTCCCCTACCTGGACGACTGGCTCATCTCAGGGGTCAGACTTCCCAGGAGGCCAGGCAAGCCACCCTCAGAACTGTCTCCCTCCTTCAACACCTAGGCTTTGTCATAAACTTTGCAAAGTCCACTTTGCTCCCCTCCCAGAACCTAGAGTTCATAGGGGCAAGGTTGGACTCCCTGCAAGCAAAGGCTTACTTGCCAAGAAACAGGGCTCAAAGGCTCATAGACTTGGCAAACCAGTTTCTGAGCAGGCCACAGGTTTCGGCCAGACTCTGTCTAAAGCTCCTGGGCCACATGGCATCGACAGTGCATGTGACCCCCAATGCCCGCCTCCACATGAGACCCGCACAGTGGTGCCTCAGAGCTCAGTGGAGGCAAGCCACAGGAAGCCTCACAGACAAAGTATGGGTGTCCAAACCATTCCTGAACTCCCTGCAGTGGTGGCTACACCCCCCCAACTTACTACAGGGGGTGCCTTTTCAGGTGCCTGTTTTCACAGTGGTGTTGACGACCGATGCCTCCTTGCAGGGCTGGGGTGCACATTGTTTGGACAGGTGCACCCAGGGCCTGTGGTCTCCATGGGAGGCCACGCAACAGATCACCCTACTGGAACTCTGAGCTATTCGCTTAGCCCTCAAAACCTTCTCTCACACCCTGGCTCACCAGTCTGTTTTGGTACAGACGGACAATCAAGTGGCCATGTTCTATGTGAACAAACAAGGGGGCACGGGGTCCAGGCTCCTGTGTCAGGAGGCACAGGCCCTTTGCTCTTTTGCTCTCAAACACATGTTTCTCAAGGCTGTTTATCTCCCTGGCCAGGAGAACTTCCTGGCAGACAGGTTGAGCAGGGTTCTGCAGCCCCACGAGTGGCAACTGCACCCATTAGTGGTTCAGAAAATTTTCCTGAAATGGGGACTTCCATCTATAGATCTCTTTGCCAGTCCCCTGAACCGGCAGCTGCCCAGGTTCTGTTCCAGGCAACCAGATCCCCTGAAGTTAGCAGCGGATGCCTTCCTGATTTCTTGGTCCCAGGGCCTCCTGGTGGCCCAAACCTTATTCAAGATTTTAAGGGACAAGGCCTCGGTACTTGTGGTAGCCCCCAGGTGGCCGAGGCAGCCCTGGTTCCCACTTCAACTAGCCGTAGAAACATCTTTGCCTCTGGGGTTGCAACCCGATCTTCTCTCGCAGGATCAGGGTTCCCTTCTGCACCCCAATCTCAAATCTCTCAATTTGATGGCCTGGAGGCTGCAAGGGTAGTGTTGGCTCCCTGGGGCCTGCCTCAGGAAGAGGTGGTCTTGGCCTCTAGAAAGCAGTCCACCAGGAAAACCTATGCCCTGAAGTGGAGAAGGTTCTCCTTGTGATGTCAGCAACGTTAGGAAGATCCTTTCTTCTGCACTGTGCCAGTAGTGCTTCAGTACCTCCTGCACTTGTCCAATCAGGGCCTTAAGTCCAATTCTGTTTGGGTCCACCTCTCTGCTCTGGCAGCTCACCACTCACTGGTGGAGGGACACTCTGTCGGTTCACCCCCTGGTGTCCAGGTTTCTCAGAGGCTTGTTCTTGCTCAAGCCTCCTCTCCGTCCACCGGCCCCTGAGTGGGAGTTGAATGTGGTCTTGCAGCAACTGACTCGCCCACCTTTTCAGCTGATGGCTACATGTCCTCTCCGCTTCCTTTCTTGGAAGACTCTATTCCTAGTGGCCCTGACTTCGGCCAGGCGAGTGAGTGAGCTTCAAGCCCTGGTCTGTGACAGACCATACACTCGCTTCTATAGGAACAGGGTAGTCCTTAGGACTCATCCTAAGTTCCTCCCAAAGGTTGTCTCCTCTTTCCATCTCAACCAGTAGGTGGTTCTTCCAACGTTCTTCCCTAGGCCCCATGCCAGCCGGGCTGAGACAGTCCTGCATACCCTGGACTGTAGAAGGGCCTTATCCTTCTACCTTGAGCGTACGCAGGGGCATAGGAGGGCTACTCAGCTCTTCGTATCTTTTGACCCGAATAACTTGGGGTTACCTGTCTCCAAGCGTACCTTGTCCATCTGGGTGGCTGACTGTATCACCTGGGCTTACAGGGCAGCTGACCTTCCCATGCAGGGTCAGGTCACGGCCCACCGTGTCAGGGCAATGGCTGCCTCAGTAGCTCATCTCCGCTCTGTACCGTTAGCAGACATCTGTAGGGCTGCAACTTGGTCCTCAAGCCAGACCTTTGCGGCCCATT
This sequence comes from Ichthyophis bannanicus, assembly GCA_033557465.1. Taxonomy (NCBI): domain Eukaryota; kingdom Metazoa; phylum Chordata; class Amphibia; order Gymnophiona; family Ichthyophiidae; genus Ichthyophis; species Ichthyophis bannanicus. Next base: position 88,529,493 of record CM066040.1, read on the forward strand.
ACTGCCTGGAGAGGGAGTCCCGTAGGGACAGTGCTTTCGGTCAGGCAGTGCTCCGGAATCTCTTCGAGGTTTAGGCAACTCCTACCCTCCAGCCCTCTGGTTGGGCCACCGGTGGGGGTATGTTTCAGTGAAATCCTTTCTCTGATGCTGCGGCTAGAGGGAGCTCATTTTTCAGCTCTGGGTCCCCAGTAGCCTGAAGCTGGGGAGTCCCATTTGTGAGGACTGACTTCCTGCTTGGTCCTGGAGAAAAAGTAGTTAATCACCTGTAACAGGTGTTCTCCAGGAGCAGCAGGAATCAGTCCCCACAACCCTCCCTCCTCCCCTGGGAGTTGCAGTTGTACATAGTTCATTTTTACAGTTTTTGTGCTGTCTTTTAGCTATGTCATATGACTGAACAAGATGGCATCTTTAGGCGGGAAGGGGACCCAAAGGCTTTCTTAGAAAGCTGGGGAGATGCTCCGCACGGGGGCTCCATCGACGTCGATGTCACCCATATGTGAGGACTGATTCCTGCTGCTCCTGGAGAACACCTGTTACAGGTGAGTAACTACTCTTTCCTCACAACCTTCCCTCCTCCACTTTGAGTTGCTCCTTTATCATCTTTTATTTTTACCGTTTTTTAGCTATGTCATCTGACTGAGCAAGATGACACCCTTGGGCGGGAAGGGGTCCACGCATGCGTGGTGGCATCTCCCAAAGGCTTTCTTTGAATGCTGGGGGGATGCTTGTGCGAGGGTTCAGTCGGTGCTGTCACCCATATGTGAGAACTGATGCCTGCTGTCCCCGGAGAACACTTGTTACAGTGAGTAACTACACTAACCCTTCATCTGTAAACAAAGAACAGAAATATTTGTTAAGCAAGTCCTCTTTATCCTCATCAGCCTTTACATATTTCTTCCATTCGCCTCTGAGTCTCTCAGTGCCACTTTTACACTTCCTCCTGTCACTAACATATAAAAAAAAGTCTAGTCCCCTCATATTAGTGTAGCGGTTATTTTTTCTTCTATTTGGGCACAGTCACTGAGGTTGAGAGGGGTAGCTTGTGAGGAGCCTGTGGATTTAATAATGGATGAATTAGCCCTATTCTCCAGAACAAGCAGGAAGTCAGTCCTCACATATGGAAGATGTCAACGCCGATGGCGCCCTGCACGGAAGCATCTCCCCAGCTCTCAAAGTAAGCCTTTGGGAGATGCCACCACGCATGCGTGGTACCCTTCCTGCCCAAGGGTGCCATCTTGCTCAGTCTCCCTTTTTCCACGGAGCCCTACAGATGTTTGTCTTGTCCCCCTGGAAAAAAGTTGATTGTCTCGTACATTTTATACCTCTTTCCGGCTCACGCTGTTTCCTTTCCCGCCTTCAAGCCCTGCTGCTCCAGCAGCGGGTCTCGAGACTCACTTTTTAGTTTTTTTCCACTCAAGTGCCTTTGCATCTTTTTCAACCGCTGGCCGCGTCGAGGCTCTTCGACCTCGCTGGGATCATTTTTGCCCCAATGGCCACAGGTTTTAAGAAATGTGATTGGTGCTCCAAGGACATGTCTTTCACAGACAGCCACGACTGTTGCTTCCTGTGTCTGAGTGCCGACCATGACCCGGAGGAATGCTCCTTGTATAAAAAGATGTCCACAAAGGCCATCCAGATCCACAGGCTTAAGCAGGACGACATCTTCCACAGGGCAGACTCGACTCCGATATCCCTGGTATCCTCGCGCTCAAAGGCCCTGCACGGATCCTCAGAGTTGCATAAGGTCCCCGCGGTTCCAGAGCGGGCCTACAGACATTCAGAGCAAGGATCCGCGGAGCAAGAGCGTAAGCAGAAAAAGAAGACGACAAAGGCCTTATCTTGGGAGGGATACAAGCATGGGAAATCCCATGCACTGCCCCTCAGCTCCCGCATCCGAGGAGTCAGAATGGGAGTGTTTCTGAAAGGTACCTAGAACTGATGTCAAAGCTTTTGGCGATGGACCCCTGTCTCCAGAGACCCGTCCTGCCAAGGGCCTCCTCTCTTCCTCGACACCTGACCTGGTCACCCCTGTGTCAGTCTCAATGGATGCTACCCCCGAGTGGGAAGCTTGAATACTGGCACTGGAATGCATTGTTTGTGCGTTCATTGCCTCCCAGCAGGCGTCTATGCCTGGCCCTGTTGGTGCTTGCGCCGAGACCACAGGGACCTCGATGCCAAGGACTCCTTGGGCTGCCAAAGCAATTCACGAGAGCCAGACGCCTCGTGTGGGTCCTCTGCGAGGTTCTTGTTCTCATTCCCGATCCTTGGCTCCAGCCATGCCCTGGCCTCGAGACACCAAAGACTGGAACCGATGATACTGCTGGAGCCGTCGAGTCTCAAGTCTTCCTCGGACTACTCCAACTGGGAGTCCAATGTCGAGACATCTCCGGAGACACTGGCCCACCAAGACCTCCCCTCTGACCCATCTCCACTGGCCGCAATGCGCCGATCCCCACCCAAGGACCTTTAATTCCTCGAGTTCGTCAGGGACATGGCTCGGGCCCCCTCTCTCACTACTAAGTCAGAGGAGGACTCCCGTTTGGAGGAGCTCCACATTCTGCATTTCAAGGCACCACCCAACCTCAGCCGGCTCCTTCTCAGGATGTGGGAAGCCCCAGCATCAGTGCTGATCTTCGGCTGGCGCCTGGATACTGTGCACAAGGTTCAGCAAGGGCCAGGCTTCCAAAAGGCACAACTCCCTCATACTTTCATGGTGGTTGAGTCGGCCAGGCGCCGGCAGAAGAGCCCGAAGATGCACATCAGTGCCCCTGGGCAGGGAGTCCCGTGCCCTCGATGCTCTCAGCTGAAAATTCTACCAAGGCTCAATGTTGGTGTGCCATTTACAAACTTACCAACTTTACATTGGCCTCCGAGACCTAGCTAAGGAGCTTGGGGGCTTTGTGGCTAACCTCGATGGAGGCCACCTCCAGCACTTGCAGACTCTTACGAAGTCTGTTGGAGAGTGTTCCAAATATCTGTCCCAAGCAACTTAAAATGGCTTTGAATTCAGTGTGAGGATTACTGCCACCAGCATCGGCACTCGACGCCAGGCCTGGCACCGATCATTGGACCTTGAGCAATGGGTGAAAGAAAAGCTCCTCTATGTCCCTTGCTTCGGGGAGCAGCTCTTCAGCAAGCCGATGGAGGACAAGGCGGCCGAAATCGAGACAGGGTATGTTACCTGGACTCAGCTCTCAAGGAAGACCTCCCAAGGAAGAGGCCACCAGGAAAGAAGTCTCCTTTCCAAAGAAAGGGCCAGCCCTATCAAGTCTACCCTCCATATCCGTCCACCCTGACCCCCTCAGCAGGGTCACCAGGGTAAGGGAATGGGCCAGGGCCCGCGCAAGCCCAAAGGCCCCAAGCCCCAAACTCAAGCCTTGGCCCAACCAGGGTCAGGGTTTTGATGCCTACAGCATAGCCTCTCTTCCACTTGAGGGTCAGCTCCCACCTGGGGGGGGGGGGCGCCTGGTTCATTTTGCCCACAGGTGGGGGTCCATCACCACCGACTCATGGACACTTCGGGTCATCAGGGAGAGTTACCTCCTCCACCTGAACCAGCTACCCCCACCTTTCTTTCATGGCGAGCCTCCTCGGTCTCCCCTGCTGTGGAACCCCTACCACACCACCTGAGAGGAAAGGGGTTTTATTCCAGGTACTCTGGTCCCAAAAAGAACAGGAGGACTAAGACCCATCTTGGACCTTAGAGACCTGAACAAATTCCTGGTACGGAGAAATGCAAGATGCTCTCCTTTGGAATATTGCTGCCCTACCTCTAGCAGGGAGATTGGCTATGCTCCTTGGACATGAAGGATGCCTATACCCACATCCTTATCCATCCCAGTCACAGGCAGTACCTAAGATTCATGGTCGGGGGTGACTACTACCAGTACAGGGTACTTCCCTTCGGCCTAGCCTCCACACCATGGGTCTTCACCAAATGCCTAGCAGTGGTGGCTGCCTATCTTCATCTCCAGTGGGCCTTAGCCTTCATCTCCAGTGGACCTTAGTCTTCCCTTACCTAGATGACTGGCTACTGAAAAGAGGCATGTCTCAGAGACACTGCAGGCCACAGGCCCACACCATCAAGGTCCTACAACATCTGGGATTCAGATTGGGATAAATCACCCAAAATCCCACCTCACTCCAACACAAGACTTGGAGTTCATAGGGGCTCGCTTGGACACCCTCCAGGCCAAGGCTTTCCTTCCCCTGGACAGGACAGATCACCTGACAGCCCTAGCAGCTGAGGTACAATGCCGTCACACAGTGTTGGTGCGGTCCATGCTTCACCTCCTCGGCCACATGGCCTCTACGGTCCATGTGGTCCCCAACACCTGCCTCCACATATGGGAAGCTCATTAGTGCCTCGCTTACAGTGGACCCAGGCCAAGGGCCAGTCCAGGACAGAGTCTCGGTGTCCCTTCAGCTGGTGGAGTCACTCAGCTGGTGGCAGGATACACTGATTCTCCAGGACCAAGCAGGAAGTCAGTCCTCACTTATGGGTGACGGCGCCGACGGAGCCCTTGCGGAGCAATTTTCCCCAGCTTTCGCAGAAAGCCTTTGGGAATTGCAGCGCGCATGCGCGGTCCCCTTCCCGCCCAGGGATGCCATCTTGCTCAGTCTTCTTTTTTCCGCGGAGCCCTACAGACGTAGCTTGTTACCGCCGCTGAAAAAGTTGATTTCTTTAGTTTGATTTCTCGTTAAATTTTTTCTAACGGTTCGTGTGTCCTCTTCCCGCCGGGCTTTTGAGCACGTTCACATTTTTTATTTTATTTTATTCCAACTGGCGTTCCCGCCACTTTTTCCTTCTTCCCTGGCAGCGCGGTCTTTCGACCTTGCAGGGGTCCTTTTTCCCCCGATGGCTGCCAGCGGGTTTAAAAAGTGTGATCGTTATGTCAGACTCATGTCTCTTACTGACACGCATGACTGCTGCCTCCGCTGCCTCCGCTGCCTGGGGGCCGAGCATGACACTATGAGTTGCGGCCCGTGCAGCAGGATGTCCTCGAAGGCCCTGAGGAGTCGGCAGTCGCAAAGGGGATCGTATCTTCTCTGACTCTGCGCGGACCTCGTCAGAGGCCTCGACGTCTTGTGGCTCCGGCTCAGACCATCGTCGGAGTTCGGTGGAGCCGGACGGCAATCCTGGTTCCTCGAGGGCCAGGTCGCTCAGCCCGGCCCGACTCCCCGGGCCCTCGGAGGGGGAGAGGCCTTCGAAGCTTCCTCGTCTCGAAGTGGAGACTCCTGGACGCGTGAGTGATATAGTCCTCCTGGACTCCCCCACGGATGAACCGACGTCGGGCCCGACGCCGTCGGGGCCCGAGTCGGCGGATGCTGGGTCTTCTGAACTTGGTTTCAGACTGACGACCTTGGAGCGCAGTATCTCTGCCTTCATGGACCAGCAGCGGGCATTGATCACCGGCCTCGCCAGTGCATCTGCCCCGACCACCGGGACGTCGACGCCCAAGTCGACCCCGGAGGCCGAGTCGATCCTCGAGTCCATACGAGCTCGAGTCGATCCTCGACCTAGGTCTCCCTCGGCTTCCCGTTCGGGACCGAGGTCCTCGACGCCGGCCTTGGCGTCGGGGAGGAGGTCCCCAGGCCCCGCGCGCACGGAGCCGCTCGACTACTCCTCGGAGGAGTCGGGCTGGGACACAGAGGAGGACGAGTCACCCGGTTCCTTTCAGACCCGGTGCGTCCCCTCCGACTCGCCCGAGTCGGAGCCTCGGAGGCGGTCCCCCCCGGAGGATACCCGGTTCTCCGATTTCGTGAGGGATATGGCCAAGGCCTTGGCTTTTCCCGCGGATCCGGAGGAGGAACCCCGAGCCGAAGAGCTTGAGGCCCTTCAATATGACTCCCCCCCTAGGGAGGCCTTTACTGTACCGGTTCCCCCGATGCTGGAGCAGCTTCTCTTCCGCATGTGGGAAAGCCCGGCCTCGACGCCGGTGTTGAGCAATCTGGTCGATTCCATGTATCGAGTCCGCAAGAGCCCCGGGTTCCAGATGGCGCAACTACTGCACCACTCCATGGTGGTGGAATCGGCCATGCATCGACTTAAAAGTCAAAAGATGCACTCCTCGGTGCCTCTGGGTAAGGAGGCCCGGAATCTGGATGCCCTCGGTAGGAAGTGCTTCCAGGGCTCTATGCTTGCTTGTCGGGTCCAGACATATCAGTTGTATATGGGTATGTATCTCCGCGATCTGGCGAAAGAAATGGCGGGGTTTTCCGCCGGTCTCTCCGAGGAACCCTTGCAGCGGTTCCAAGCCCTGTCCACAGGGATTCGAGAGTGTTCGAAGTTCATTTCTCGAGCGGCCTATGATGACTTGGAAGCATCGGCTCGAGTAGCCGGAGCTGGCATCGGGGCTCGCCGCCAAGCTTGGCTTCAGTCCTCCGACCTCGAGCCGTGGGTGCAGGACAAGTTGGTCGATGTCCCTTGCAGAGGGGAAAACCTCTTCGGCAAGCCCATGGCCGACAAGGCGGCGGAGCTCGAGTCCGAGACTCTCACCAGGACTCGCCTTTCCAGAAAAACCTCTGCTCCTTCTCAGAGGAAGAAGGGCTCGGGAAAAAAGCCCTTTTACCCGAGGAAGGTGTTCGCTTATAAGCAGCACCACCCACACTATCAGGCCTCGACAACCCCTCATCAGGGGCAGCAGCCTAAGGGGCAGGGTAACGGATCCCGGAGGCAGAAAGCCCCCAAGCCCACCACGCAGGCCCTGGCCCAGCAGGGTGGGGGTTTTTGACTATGCCAGCATAGCCTTCCCCCCCAGGGTCCCTCGCTCAGCACGGGGGGCCGGCTGACCCACTTTGCTCACAGGTGGTCAGCCGTAACATCCGATGCCTGGGTGTTGCGGGTGGTTCAAATGGGCTACTTCCTACATTTTCACCAGGTGCCCCCCCCCCCCTACTTCCCGGGGGAACCTCCCAGACCCCCGCTGCACAAGGATGTACTCCTTCAGGAGCTGCAAAGTCTGCTTCAGGAACGGGCGGTGGAGCCAGTGCCCCGGCATCTGTGCGGTCACGGTTTCTACTCGAGGTACTTCCTGGTGCCAAAGAGAACAGGAGGCCTCAGGCCCATTCTGGACTTACGCAACCTCAACAAGTTCCTGCAGCGGGAAAAGTTCAAGATGCTTACCCTTGGAACCCTACTGCCCTACCTCCAGCAGGGAGATTGGCTATGCTCCTTGGATCTAAAGGATGCTTATACCCACATCCTTATTCACCCGGACCACCGACAATACCTAAGGTTTGTGGTGGCAGGGAACCATTATCAGTACCGAGTACTGCCCTTTGGCCTATCCTCCGCTCCCAGGGTGTTCACGAAGTGCCTGGCAGTGGTGGCAGCCTTCCTAAGGCTTCAAGGCCTCTTCGTCTTACCATACCTGGACGACTGGCTCATCCGAGCATCGTCTGCTCCAGAGGTCGCCCAGGCCACCCAGCGTACGGTGGCTCTGCTTCAGCACTTGGGCTTCGTCATAAACTTCGAGAAGTCAGCTTTGCTTCCCTCTCAGGACCTCGAGTTCATAGGGGCACGGCTGGACACTCGGCAGGCTCGTGCCTTCTTGCCTCTGGAATGGGCCAACAGGCTTATGGCTCTAGCCGGCAGGTTCAACAGCGAGTCGCCGGCCCCTGCCAGACAGTTCCTGCAACTGCTCGGACACATGGCCTCCACGGTCCATGTCACTCCGAATGCCCGTCTACATATGCGACCTGCTCAGTGGAGCCTTCGCACTCAGTGGCATCAGTCCACAGGGAGACTGTCGGACCTGATACGGATTTCCGACCGTCTGGTCTCCTCCCTGCAATGGTGGCTTCACCTGCCCAACCTAGTGCTCGGCATGTCCTTTCAGTCGCCCCCACCGTCCCGGGTGCTCACGACAGATGCCTCCCCCTGGGCTGGGGGCGCATTGTCGGGGGACATGCACTCAAGGCCTTTGGACACCTTGGGAGGCCACCCAGCAGATAAACTTTCTAGAGCTACGGGCGATCCGCCTAGCTCTGCGGGCCTTCTCTCACCTGACGTTCGGTCAGTCCGTACTGGTGCAGACGGACAATCAGGTTGCCATGTTCTATGTGAACAAACAAGGGGGCACAGTCTCCCTCCTTCTATGTCAGGAAGCCCGGAGGCTGTGCTCTTGGGCTGTCGGTCACGACATCCTCCTCAAAGCGGTTTACCTGCCAGGGCAGGACAATTACTTGGCAGACAAACTGAGCCGGATTCTGCTGCCGCACGAATGGAAGTTGAACCCCGCGGTGGCCCAGCAGATCTTCCGCCAGTGGGGCTCTCCCACTGTGGATCTCTTTGCCAGTCCCCTGAACAGGCAGCTCCCCAGATTCTGCTCCCGGCACCCTCACCCTCTTCAAGTGGGGCCGGATGCTTTCCTCATCCCGTGGTCCACGGGTCTGCTGTATGCCTTCCCTCCCACACCACTGGTGTCCCGGACCTTGTTCAAAGTTGTCCAGGACAGGGCCTCCGTGATCCTGGTAGCGCCCCGGTGGCCGAGACAACCGTGGTTCCCTCTGCTTCTACAGCTAGCGGTGGACACCCCTCTTCCCCTGGGGTTTCAGCCCGATCTCGTGACCCAGGATCAGGGTACTCTTCTGCACCCCAACCTCAGGGCCTTGCACCTGATGGCCTGGCTGTTGAAAGGGTAGTCCTAGCCCCACTGCTGCTACCCCCGGAGGTGGAAGCCGTCGTCCTAGCATCTCGGCGACCTTCCACCCGGAAGTCTTACGCCCTCAAATGGCGTCGCTTCTCGGTCTGGTGTTCTCAGCGATCTGAGGACCCCTTTGCCTGTCTAGTATCGGTGGTACTGCAATATTTGCTTCACCTCTCCGATCTAGGTCTCAAATCCAATTCTGTCAGAGTCCACCTCAGTGCTCTCTCGGCACATCATTCACCGGTTGAAGGCCAGCCTCTCTCTTCGCACCCCTTGGTGGCGCGTTTCCTCAGAGGCCTCCTTCTGCTTAAACCTCCGTTGCGCCCTCCAGCTCCTGACTGGGACCTCAACGTGGTTCTGCAAAGGCTTACCTGCCCGCCTTTTGAACCCATGGCTACCTGCCCTCTTCGTTTCCTCTCCTTGGAAAACTCTCTTCTTGGTAGCCCTCACTTCCGCGAGGTGCGTAAGTGAGCTGCAGGCCCTAGTGTCGGAGCCTCCGTACACTAGGTTCTACAGGAATAGGGTGGTCCTGCGGACCCACCCTAAGTTCCTTCCAAAGGTGGTCTCCCACTTTCACATCAATCAAGAGGTGGTTCTTCCGACCTTCTTCCCCAGGCCGCATGCCAGCCGAGCTGAGACTGTCCTGCACACCCTGGATTATAGAAGAGCCTTGTCCTACCTTGACCGTACGCGGGAGCATAGAAAAGCGGTTCAGCTTTTCGTGTTTTGATCCCAATCGGTTGGGGGTGCCTGTCTCTAAGCGCACTCTGTCCACCTGGGTGGCCGACTGTATCGCCTGGACTTACGGGGCAGCCGGCCTCTCCTTGGAAAGTCGCGTCACGGCTCATCGGGTCAGGGCGAAGGCCGCGTCCGTGGCTCACCTCCGCTCTGTTCCGTTGGCAGACATCTGCCGGGCCGCTACTTGGTCTTCAGGTCAGACTTTTGCGGCTCACTACTGCCTGGAAAGGGAGTCCCGCAGGGACAGTGCTTTCGGTCAGGCAGTCCTCCACAATCTCTTTGAGGTTTAGGCAACTCCTACCTTCCGGCCCTGGTGTTGGCTACCGGCCGGTTGCGTATTCAGAGAAGATTTCTTCCTTCTGTACTGCTGAGCTTCAGGAAGCTTTTTAGGCTTGAGGTCTCCGGTAGCCTTAAGCTTGGGAGTCCCATAAGTGAGGACTGACTTCCTGCTTGGTCCTGGAGAAAGAGTAGTTACTCACCTGTAACAGGTGTTCTCCAGGAGCAGCAGGAATCAGTCCTCACTACCCTCCCTCCTCCCCTTGGAGTTGCAGTCATTCTTCTTGCATATCTTGCAAATTTTTTGCTGTCTTTCTGCTATGTCATCAGACTGAGCAAGATGGCATCCCTGGGCGGGAAGGGGACCGCGCATGCGCGCTGCAATTCCCAAAGGCTTTCTGCGAAAGCTGGTGAAAATTGCTCCGCGAGGGCTCCGTCGGCGCCGACGTCACCCATAAGTGAGGACTGATTCCTGCTGCTCCTGGAGAACACCTGTTACAGGTGAGTAACTACTCTATCTGCAAAAGGGCATGCCCTTCCAACACCCAATCCCCCAGAGGGTCCTCACAATGGATACTTCCCTGATGGGCTGGGGTGCCCACTGTGAGGAACTGCACACCCAGGGAGTATAGTCACCTGAGGAAAACCAGCAGCAGATCAACCTGCTGGAACTCAGGGCCATCTTCTTTGCCCTAAAGGCTTTCCAGCACCGCCTTCAGCATCAGTCAGTGCTCATTCAGACGGACAATCAGGTCACGATGTTCAGTCAGAACAAGCAAGGGGCCACAGGCTCTTAATGCCAATGCCAGGAGGCAGTAGCCCTTTGCTTGTATGCGGCCGGGCGGGGTATGCTCCTCTGGGCGGTATACTTCCTGGGCCAGGACAACACCCTGGTGGACAGACTGAGCAGGGTCATAAGATATGCCATACTGGGTCAGACCAAGGTCCATCAAGCCCAGTATCCTGTTTCCAACAGTGGCCAATCTAGGTCATATGTACCTAGCAGTTTCCCCAAAAGAGACAGGTTCCACAATGCTTGTATTGGATCAAGCATTGATATTCTGGGTCCCTTTTTAATAATGGTTTATGGACCTTTCCTCCAGGAACTTGCCCAAACCGTTTTTAAACCCAGCTGCACTAACAGCTTTTACTACATCCTCTGATAACAAATTCCAGAGTTTGATTACACGTTGAGTGAAAAAATATTTTCTTTTATTAGTCTTAAATAGTTTACCCTGTAGCTTCATTGCATGTCCCCTAGTCTTTCTATATTCTAATAATGTAAACAATTGATCTACATTTACCCGTTCCACTCTGTTCATTAATTTATAGACTTCTATCATATCTCCCCTCAGCCGTCTCTTTTCCAGACGAGTGGCTGTTCAGGTTGTGGGGCACCCCGAACCTAGATCTCTTTGCCAGCCTAGCCAACGCTCAGCTGCCGCACTTCTGCTGCCCACAACTGCACCCGGGATGGGTAGCCACAGATGCCTTCCTTATTTCGTGGTTAGGGGGGTCTATTGCATGCCTTCCCTCCTACACCACCGATGGCACGGATGCTCTTCAAGGCTCAGCGAGACGAGGTTTCCATGATTCTAGTGGTCCCGACGTGGCCCAGGCAGACTTGGTTTCCTCTACTACCTCATCTCTCAACAGAGTCACAAGTCCCTCTTGGCAGCCCCCAGGACTCTTGACCCAAGAGGAGGGCTCCATCCTCCATCCCAGCCTGGAATCCTTGTTTCTCACAGCATGGCTGCTGAACGGGTCGCTGTAGCACCCCTCAAGAGGTAGAGGAAGTCCTCCTGGCCTCTTGCAAGGACTCCACAAGATAGGCCTACGCCTTCAAGTGGCGCAGGTTCTCCTTATGTTGCATGGAGCAATGGGTGGACCCGTTCTCTTGCGTGGTGCATGCGGTGTTGCGATACTTGCGTCACCTCTCGCAGTCCGGACTTAAGTCCAACTCCGTCAGGGTGCAGCTAAGTGCTTTCTTCGTGAACCATTATTCTATAGAGGGCAAACTTCTTTCTGTGCAGCTCCTCATTACCCGATTCATGCGGGCTTACTGCTCTTTAAGCCTCCCATCCGTCCGTCCCCGGCAGAATGGGACCTCAGTGTGGTCCTGGTGTAGCTTACCAAGCCGCCCTTCAAACCCTTGGCTACCTGCCACTTGTGCTACCTGTCCTGGAAGGTGTCCTCCTTGGTGGCACTCACCTCTGCCCGCAGAGTCAGTGAACTTCAGGCCTTGGTGGCCGAGCCACCCTACACCATGTTCTACAAGAACATGGTCCTGCTCTTCACTCAACCAAAATTCCTGCCGAAGATGGTATCTGATTTCCACCTCAACTATGAGGTGGTACATCCTACCTTCTTTCCAAGATCCTACGCCGACAAGGCAACTGCCGATCTCCAGGAACAAGCAGGAATGTAGTCTTCACATATGAGTATTGTCGGTACCGACAGAGCCCGCGCGGGAACGCTCCCCAGCGTCCAAATAGAAAGCTTTTGGGAGCATCCCACAGCGCCTGCGTGCTGCCTTCCTGCCTTTCCCAACTGCCTCTCTCCAGTTCTTCGTTTTCTGCGGAGCCAGCAGGTCGTTGTTCCTGTCACCGCAGAAAATTCTTCCTTATTACTTTCTTTTTTTGTGATCGCGTCTGCCTTCCTCGACGCTTTACCGGTACCGCCGGTTTTTCTTTATTTATTTCTGTTCATTAAAAAAAAAAAAAAAAAAATATATATATATATAGATATATCTATAGATAGATATAGATATATATATACTTAATATTTTTCCCATTTCTTTCAGGTGTACGTGCCATTTAGGGCCTCAGGCCCAAAATTTTTCCTACAATGGAGAAACCTGCTTCAGGTTTCAAAAAGTGCACCAAGTGTGGCGGTACCATCTCTGTCACCGACACCCATGAATGGTGTCTGAACTGCTTAGGTCCTGACCACTCCATCACGGATTGTATGTCCTGTGCCATGATGTCTAAAAGAGGTCGGCAGAATCGAGCTGCTAAGCTCAGTACCCTGTTTCCCTCTGATGCAGCTTCGGTGGCATCGACGTCTTCCAGGGCTTCCTCTTCCTCCAGTGGATCTCAGGTAACTAAACATAAGTCCAGCTGGTCCTCAAAGGGTAGATCTCCGTCCAAGCACCGAGATGCCTCTGGCCTTGCCCTTGAGGATTCTGCACCGGCAAAATTGCCCCGGCGGGAGGCTTCGGCTTCCAAAGCATTATCGGGGCTCCAGGATGTTCTTGAGGCCTCGACCTCGGCAGGACTACTGGTGCCATGGTCTGGGGTACCTGCTGTCTTCTCTGGTACTGACATCCAGGCATCGGCAGCGTCGATAGACCAGAGGTTACTGGCTATTGAACGCAGTCTGGCGGCTCTCCTTGCGGCATCGACACCCTCGGAACCGCGTCAGACAGTTCAGCCGGTACCGATAGCATCGACATCAACATCAGTGTCCGCATTGCTGGTACCCAGTCACCCGATGTCCTCCGGTACCGATACACCGGTACTGAGTCCCCCCCGGTACCGACTTCGGTCGGTATGGGTATCGGGTTCTACAAGAGCTTCCGGACAGAAGGTACTTCGAGTCCTCAGAGGAATCTGAGGTTTCCGACAGTTCTGTCGATGCGGGGGCACTTCTTCCAGAGGAGCCCTCCTCCCCTAAACGCAGGATGTCTCTTCCAGAGGATATCTCCTTCCAGAATTTCATCAGGGAGGTGGCTCGGGGTCTCTCCATTACTGTGGCTCCTGAAACAGAGCCCAGAGCAAAGGAGCTGGAGATTTTACAATATCCCAAAGCTCCTAAGGAGGCAGCTACTTTGCCCATCCGCATGATCTCATACTCAGAATATGGGAGACCCCTCTTACCACCTCTCCTCATTCTCGCAGACTTGACACTATGTATCGAATCCCTCCTTGTCCTGGTTTCCAAAAAACTCAGCTCCCTCACCACTCTATTGTAGTTGAGTCAGCTATGAGAAGGATCAGGAGTGCAAAGAGTCATGCCTCTAATCCCCCAGGACGTGAGTGCAGAACTTTGGATGCTTTTGGATGTCGTACCTTCCAACCTTCCATGCTTTCTGCCAGGATCAGTTCCTATATTTTATATATGGAAATGTTCCTGAAGGAGATCACAGAAGATTGAGGTTTTGAGTCCTCTTCTTCCTGAGGATAGGAGACGGGATTTTCTCACATTGGTCAAACATGCCCAAGATGTTTCCAAATTTGTCAACCATGCAGCTTTTGACTGTTTTGAGTGCATAAGCAGAACCTCTGCCATTGCCATAGGTGCACGTAGAATTGCCTGGCTCCAGGCATCTGATTTGGAGCTCTGGGTACAAGACAAATTGGACAATATTCCTTGTACTGGTGAGAACCTGTTTGGCAAAGATTGGCAAGAAAAGGCCAATGAGTTGAATGCTGACAACTCCACCTTGGACAGATTATCCAATGGCACAGCTGATCCTGCAAGAAAGAAATTTTTCAAGAAACCATTCTTTTCCAAAAAGGAAAGGTTTTATCCAGCTTATTCCCAGCAGGGACGCTCTGCAGGTCAACCTGTCCAGAAGGGTCAGCAACCATCCAAGCAAAGAAAAGCAAAGACTGCTAAGCCTCATCCGCCTCAGCAGTCTCAGCCTCCACAATGCCTTTGACTTGCATCTAGAGAACTTAGCCTTCCAGGCTCTAAATGGACCAGAGCCTTCCACCATTCCAGGAAGGTTATGTCACTTTGCCCCAAGATGGGGGCAAATAACAGCAGAGCATTGGACACTTTCCATCATAAAAGAGGGGGGTACAAGCTTCATTTCTTGAGCATGCCCCCCTCCCACAATAGTAAAACAGTTCAATTCTCAGACCTCTCTCATCAACCTGTTACCATACTTCTTGCCCAGGGGGCAATAGAAGAAGTACCCATTCATCAACAGGGTACAGGGTTTTACTCCCCCTATTACCTTATCCCAAAAAAACAGGGGGATACAGACCTATTTTGGACCTCAGAGAATTGAACAAATTCCTGTTCAAAGAGAAATTCAAGATGATTTCTCTAGGAACTCTGCTGCCATACCTTCAGAGTCAGGATTGGCTTTGTTCTCTAGATCTCAAGGATGCGTACACCCATGTTCTCCTCCATCCAACTCACAGAAAGTTCCTTCAGTTCCTTTTTCAAGGAAAGCACTACCAATACAGGGTGCTTCCCTTTGGCCTGGCCTCAGCTCCAAGAATATTCACGAAATGCATGGCTGTGGTAACAGCATTTCTCTGCACTCTAGGCATATTGGTCTTCCCCTACTTAGACGACTGGCTCATTCGAGCCCCATCAGAGCCAGAGGCCAGAGTTTTTCTATCTTGCACAATGCGTATCCTTCAGTATTTGGGTCTAGTCATAAACATCCCAAAATCCAGTCTAACTCCCACTCAGTCTCTAGAATTCATAGGAGCTTTGCTGTATACCAAAAAGGCAGTTAGCTTCTCAAGCAGTGCTAAAACCTCATCTCACTGCCCGAGAAATGCTACAACTACTAGGCCACATGGCATCCACAGTGCATGGTGGTTCCTTATGCTCGCCTCCATATGAGAGCAGCCCAATGGACTTTATCCAGACAATGGACCCAGGCATCAGGGTGCCTGTCAGACAAAATAGCAAACACAAATCGCCTTATTTTGTTCCTCCAATGGTGGCAGTCCACTCAAAACCTGTTGCTGGGGTCCCCATTTCAACAACCTTTACCCCAGGCAACTCTTACAACAGATGCTTCACCAATGGGTTGGGGAGCTCATCTACAAGACCTCTCCACCCAAGGCACCTGGACTCCACAGGAGACTCATCTACATATCAATCTCTTAGAGCTCAGGGCAATCTTCCTTGCTCTTCGAGTGTTCCACACCCTGCTCAGCTACAAGACAGCCCTCATTCATACGGACAATCGAGTAGCCATGTTCTACGTGAACAAGCAGGGGGGAACAGGCTCTCTGTCGCTTTGCAACGAAGCTTTGCGACTATGGGCCCTCGCCAGAGAGCATCAGATTCATCTCCTGGCAGTGTATCTTCCAGGCATACAAAACTCTTGGGCAGACAGACTCAGTCGTGTTCTGCTTCCACACGAATGGTCTCTATATGCAGACCAGGTGGCCAAGAATTTTCAAATTTGGGGAACCCCGGACATAGACCTCTTTGCAAGTCCGTTGAATGCCAAACTTCCCCAGTTCTGTTCCAGTATTCCGGCTCAGGGATCTCAGGCCAGGGATGCTTTCCTCCCTCACTGGGGTCAAGACTTGCTTTATGCCTTTCCACCCATTCCCCTAATTCCCAAAACCCTGTTCAAGCTTCATAGAGACAGAGGGCTATGATTCTCATAGCTCCACATTGGCCACGGCAAGTGTGGGTACCCTCTGCTTCTACATCTCTCTCAAGCCCCATCCCTGGAGTTAGGATCTGCTCCAGATCTCCTGTCTCAGGAGGACGGAATGTTATGGCATCCCAGTCCCCAGTCTCTGCATCTCAGAGCTTGGTTGCTGAAGGCCTAGATCTTCATGATCTTAACCTCCCTCAGCAAGTAAAGGATGTCCTTTATGTTTCCAGGAAGCCTTCCACAAGACGCTCTTATGCTTTTAAGTGGAAGAGGTTTACCATATGGTGTTTGCAGAAGGGTCTTAGTCCCCTTGCGATACCTCTGGAATCATTACTGGAGTATCTTCTTCATTTATCCAATGCAGGACTTAAAACTAACTCAGTAAGAGTCCATTTGACTGCTATTGCAGCTTCTCTCAAGCCTCTAAATGGACAACCTATTTCCTCCCATCCTCTTTTAGCAAGATTAATGAGAGGCCTTCTTCTAACTAAGCCTCCCATTAGGCCACCACCGGTGGCATGGGACTTAAACCTGGTTCTCCAGGACCAAGCAGGAAGTCAGTCCTCACATATGGGTGACGTCGGCGCCGACGGAGCCCTCGCGGAGCAATTTTCCCCAGCTTTCAAAGAAAGCCTTTGGGAATTGCAACGCGCATGCGCGGTCTCCTTCCCGCCCAAGGGTGCCATCTTAGCCAGTCTTCTTTTTTCCGCGGAGCCCTACAGACGTACCCGTCGTGTCCCCGCTGAAAAAGTTGATTTTAGTGATTTATTTCTATTTCTTTCTTCGGTTCGACACCACCGGACTCGCGATGCCGTTGCGAGTCCTTCTGTTATTTTTCAGTTTTTCTGATTTTTGGTCAGTTTCGTTTTTCGGTTTTTCGCTGGCAGCCCGGTCCTTTGACCTTGCAGGGGCCCTTTTTCCCCCGATGGCTGCCAGTGGTTTCAAGCGGTGTGTTCAGTGTGACAGAAATATGTCACTCACTGACACACATGATAATTGCCTCCGCTGCCTCGGCCCGGATCACGAAGAACTGATCTGTGGGGCCTGCAGCAAAATGTCCTCCAAAGCGTTAAGGAGTCGGCGGCACCAGCGGGAATGAATCTTCGCTGACCCCGGCCGTACCCGGACCTCGTCGGAGGCCTCGGCGTCCAGAGGTTCCAGCTCTGACCATCGCCGGGGTTCTCCCTCCGGGGACCATCGACGGAAGGTAAAACCCGCGAGGGCGGCGTCGGTGGACGCTCCTGGCTCCGCGAGGGCCAGGTCGCATAGCCCCGATAGCCGTCCCGGGTCTTTGGAGAAGGAGCACCTCCCGAAGCGACCTCGTCTGGAGTCGGAGTTGCCTGCTCGGGTAAGTCCTGTAGTCCTCCTGGACTCGCCTCCGAGGAGTCCGACGTCGGGCACGACGCCGTCGGGGCCCGAGTCGGGGGCTGCTGGGTCACCTGAGGTCGGACTCAGGTTGACGGCCTTGGAGAGCAGACTATCTGCCTTCATGGACCAGCAGCGGGCACTGATCGCTAGCCTCGCTGGCGCCGCTGCCCCGACCACCGGGACGTCTAAGTCGACCCCGGAGACCGAGCCGATCCTCGAGTCCATGCGAACTCGAGTCGATCCTCGGTCGAGGTCACCCTCGGCCTCCCGTTCGGGACCGAGGTCGTCGACGCCGACTCCCTCGGTGTCGGGGCAGCCGACGCCTCCGCCTGCCCGAGCCGACCCCACCGATTCCTCCTCGGAGTCGGCCTGGGAGTCTGAAGAGGAAGAGTCACCTGATTCGTTTCGGACTCGGTGTGTCCCCTCGGACTCACCTGAGTCCGAACCTCGGAAGCAGTCCCCTCCGGAGGATGCCCGGTTCTCGGACTTCGTCAGGGATATGGTCAAGGCTTTGGCCTTCCCTGCGGATCCCGAGGAGGAGCCTCGAGCCGAAGAGCTTGACGCCCTTCAGTATGACTCTCCCGCCAGGGAACACTTTACTGTACCGGTTCCTCCCATGCTGGAACGACTACTCTTCCGCATGTGGGAGAGTCCGGCATCGTCGCCGGTATTAAGCAAGCGGGTCGATTCCATCTATCGAGTCCGCAAGAGTCCCGGCTTCCAAAAAGCACAGCTACCGCACCATTCCATGGTAGTGGAATCGGCCATGCATAGGCTTAAGAGCCAGAAGATGCACTCCTCGGTGCCTCCTGGCAGGGAGGCCCGTAACCTGGATGGCCTCGGTAAGAAGTGTTTCCAGGGCTCTATGCTTGCTTGTCGGGTCCAGACCTACCAGCTCTACATGGGCATGTATCTCAGAGACCTGGCTAAAGAGGTAGCCGGATTCTCCGCTGGGCTGTCCGAGGAACCTTTGCGGAGGTTCCTGGCCTTGACAACTGGTATTCGGGAATGCTCCAAATTCATGTCCCGAGCAGCCTATGATGGCTTTGAAGCATCGGCTCGTGTGGCCGCAGCCGGCATCGGTGCCCGCCGACAGGCTTGGCTTCAGTCGTCTGACCTTGAACCCTGGGTGCAGGACAAGTTGGTCGATGTCCCCTGCCGAGGTGAGAACCTCTTTGGCAAGCCCATGGCTGAAAAGGCTGCACAAATCGAGACGGAGACTCTCACCAGAACTAGGCTTTCTAGGAAGACCTCCGCCCCTTCCCAGAAAAAGAAGGGCTCGGGAAAGAAGTCCTTTTACCCGAGAAAGGCGGCTGCCTATAAACACTACCCTCAATATCAGGCCTCCGCAGCTCCCCAACAGGGTCAGCAGGCCAAGGGACGGGGTAACGGGTCCCGTAGGCAGCAAGCCCCCAAGCCTGCACCACCGGCCCCTGCTCACAGGGTGGGGGTTTTTGACTTCATCAGCATAGCCTCTCCCCCTCAGCTGGTTCCTCCCAGCACCGGAGGCCGGCTGGTTCACTTCGCCCACAGGTGGTCCAACATCACTTCAGATGCCTGGGTGCTTCAAGTCGTAAGAGAAGGCTATCTTCTCCACTTCCACCAGGTCCCTCCCTCCTATTTCCCGGGAGAACCTCCACGACTCCCTCTGCACAGAGACTTACTCCTTCAGGAGTTAGCAAGTCTTCTTCAGGAACAGGCTGTGGTACCGGTGCCCCACCACCTGAGAGGTCAAGGCTTTTATTCCAGGTATTTCCTGATACCAAAAAGAACAGGAGGCCTCAGACCCATCCTGGACTTGCGCAACCTCAACAAGTTCCTCGTGAGGGAGAAGTTCAAGATGCTTACCCTTGGAATCCTTCTGCCCTACCTCCAGCAGGGAGATTGGCTATGCTCCTTGGATCTAAAAGATGCCTACACGCACATCCTCATCCACCCAAGCCACCGCCAATACCTAAGGTTTGTGGTGGCAGGAAATCATTACCAGTACAGGGTATTACCCTTTGGCCTATCCTCCGCACCGCGAGTCTTCACAAAATGTCTCGCGGTGGTGGCGGCTTATCTCCGGCTTCACGGCCTCTATGTCTTTCCGTACCTAGACGACTGGCTCATCAGAGCATCGTCCTCTCCGGAAGTCACCAATGCCACACACACCGCACTGTGACTCTTCTGCAGTACTTGGGCTTTGTCATAAACTTCGCAAAGTCCACTTTGCTCCCCTCACAGGATCTCGAATTCATCGGCGCAAGACTGCACACTCCTCAGGCACGAGCTTTCCTGCCTCTCGACAGGGCTCAACGGCTCATGGACCTAGCCGGCCGTTTTCGCAGCCAGTCCCTGGTCTCAGCCAGGCGCTTCCTGAGACTACTCGGCCATATGGCTTCCACCGTCCACGTGACCCTCAATGCCCGCCTGAATATGCGGCCTGCTCAATGGTGCCTTCGCAAGCAGTGGCAACAAGCCACGGGTGGCCTAGCTGACTTAGTGCGCGTCTCCGGACTGCTGGCCTCTTCTCTACAGTGGTGGCTTCATCGGCCGAACCTGGTGCTCGGAATGCCTTTTCAGTCACCTCAGCCGGCTCAAGTGCTGACGACCGATGCTTCTCTCCTAGGATGGGGAGCGCATTGCCAAGGGGCATGTACTCAAGGTCTCTGGACCACGTGGGAGTCTGCTCAGCAGATCAACTTCCTGGAGCTCAGAGCAATCCGTCTGGCTCTCAAGGCTTTCTCCCACCTGACTTCTCACCAGTCCGTCCTTGTCCAGACAGACAATCAGGTTGCCATGTTCTACGTGAACAAACAGGGAGGCACGGGCTCCTTCCTTCTCTGTCGAGAAGCACAGAAGCTCTGCTCTTGGGCCGTCAGCCACGGCATTCTTCTCAAGGCAGTTTATCTCCCAGGCCAAGAAAATTGCCTGGCCGACAAACTCAGCAGGATCCTCCAGCCGCACGAGTGGCGCCTGGATCCCTTGGTAGTTCAGAAACTTTTCCTGAAGTGGGGCCTCCCCACGATGGATCTCTTTGCCAGTCCTCTCAACCGGCAACTTCCTCGCTTCTGCTCTCGTCAGCCGCATCCACTTCGAGTAGCGGCGGATGCTTTTCTGCTCTCATGGTCGAAGAGCCTTCTGTATGCCTTTCCTCCCATCCCGCTAGTCTCTCGAACTCTTTTCAAGGTTCTCCGAGACAAAGCTTCCACGATCCTGATAGCTCCTCGCTGGCCCAGACAGCTGTGGTTTCCACTCCTGCTGCAATTAGCGGTAGAGGATCCGTTCCCTCTGGGGTTTCAACCGGATCTCCTAACACAGGATCAGGGGTCCCTGCTACACCCCAACCTCAGATCTCTACATCTGATGGCCTGGCTGCTGAAAGGGTAGTCCTTGCCCCCCTTCTACTGCCGGCAGAGGTGGAAGAGGTCGTCCTAGCTTCTCGGCGACCTTCTACCCGCAAATGCTACGCCCTTAAATGGCGTCGCTTTTCCACTTGGTGTACCCAGCAGTCTCAGGATCCCTTCTCCTGCTCGGTGTCGGTGATCTTGCAGTACTTGCTCTACCTCTCTAATCTGGGACTTAAGTCCAACTCCGTCAAAGTTCACCTCAGTGCTCTTTCAGCACATCATGTGCCGGTGGACGGCAGACCTCTTTCCAGCGACCCTCTCGTAGCGAGGTTTCTCCGAGGTCTCCTTCTACTTAAACCACCTCTGCGCCCGCCAGCACCTGACTGGGATCTGAATGTGGTGTTACAGCGGATCACCTGTCCGCCTTTTGAACCTATGGCTACCTGTTCTCTCCGTTTTCTTTCTTGGAAAACTTTATTCCTGATAGCCCTCACTTCCGCTAGACGCGTAAGTGAATTGCAGGCCCTCGTGTCTGATCCCCCTTACACTCGGTTCTACAAAAATAGGGTAGTCCTACAGACTCACCCAAAGTTTCTTCCAAAAGTGGTCTCCCCTTTTCACATCAATCAGGAGGTGGTACTTCCGACCTTCTTTCCCAGGCCACAATCCAGCCGAGCTGAAATGGTCCTGCATACCCTGGACTGTAGAAGGGCATTGAACTTCTACCTTGACCGTACGCGGGAGCACCGTAAAGCTGCTCAGCTTTTTGTGTCTTTTGACCCCAATAAATTGGGACTCCCGGTCTCCAAGCGTACTCTGTCCGTCTGGGTTGCTGACTGCATCGCTTGGGCTTATGGGGCAGCCGGACTCTCGTTAGAAAGTCGAGTCACGGCTCATTGTGTTCGGGCGAAGGCTACGTCAGTGGCTTACCTCCGCTCTGTTCCGCTGGCAGACATCTGCCGGGCCGCTACTTGGTCTTCGAGCCAGACTTTTGCGGTCCATTACTGCCTCGAGAGGGAGTCCCGCAGGGACAGTGCTTTCGGACAGGCAGTCCTCCGAAATCTCTTCGAGGTTTGAGCAACTCCTACCCTCCATCCCGGATGGGGGCTACTGGTGGGTAATAATTCAGTGAAGATTCCTTCCTTCTGTGCCGCTGAGCTAGAGGGAGCTCATTTTTGTGCTTAGGGTCTCCGGTAGCCTTAAGCTTGGGAGTCCCATATGTGAGGACTGACTTCCTGCTTGGTCCTGGAGAAAGCGTAGTTACTCACCTGTAACAGGTGTTCTCCAGGAGCAGCAGGAATCAGTCCTCACAACCCTCCCTCCTCCCCTTGGAGTTGCAATCATCTGCTTAAGTTTTTTTGCAAATTTTTATGCTGTCTTTTAGCTATGTCATCAGACTGGCTAAGATGGCACCCTTGGGCGGGAAGGAGACCGCGCATGCGCGCTGCAATTCCCAAAGGCTTTCTTTGAAAGCTGGGGAAAATTGCTCCGCGAGGGCTCCGTCGGCGCCGACGTCACCCATATGTGAGGACTGATTCCTGCTGCTCCTGGAGAACACCTGTTACAGGTGAGTAACTACGCTTTCTTGGTCAGCTCATGAAGCCACCTTCGAACCCTTAGCTACTACCTCATTGAAATTCCTTTCTTGGAAAGTTATTTTTCTCATTGCAATCACATCAGCACGTCGCATCAGTGAGTTGCAGGCACTAGTGGCTGATCCACCTTATACAAGGTTCCATCATGACAAGGTAGTCCTTAGGACTCATCCACACTTTATGCCAAAGGTGGTCTCGCCTTTTCATCTTAACCAAGCGGTCTACTTGCCTGTGTTCTTTCCAAGACCTCATGCATCAAATGCAGAAAGGAATCTTCATACTTTGGACTGTAAAAGAGCTTTAGCCTTTTACTTGCAAAGAACACAGCAACATAGAAAGTCCTCTGAACTCTTTGTTGCTTTTGATCCTTCTCATTTGAGACTTCCAGTCTCCAAGAGAACACTGTTCAGCTGGATTGCACAGTGTATTTCCTTTGCCTATCAGAGTAAGAATCTTCCTCTGGTGGGCCATGTCACAGCTCACAATGTGAGAGCCATGACGGCTTCAGTGGCTCATCTGCACTCTGTGTCTATCGACGACATCTGTCGGGCAGCCACTTAGGCCTCGGTTCATACCTTCACAGCCCATTACTGCTTGGACAAGGACTCCCGCCGGGATGCCTCGTTTGGTCAGACTGTTCTCCAACACCTGTTCCATACCTAATCAACTCCTACCCACCATCCCTGGTTGGATGCCAGAGATCCATGGGGGGAAGTGGAGCCCTTTCACAGGGACACACAACTTCTGGGGTCTCTCCCTGACATCTAAAGCTAGGGATTCCCCATATGTGAAGACTACATTCCAGCTTGTTCCTGGAGATAGCAAAGTTACTCACCTGTAACAGGTTATCTCCAGGAACAGCAGGAATTTAGTCTTCACAACCCACCCACCTCCCCTAGGAGTTGTATCTCTCTATCTCTTTCTCTTTCCCTCTCTCTCTCTTTGTCTCAGCTTTAAACTCAACTGTAGAGAGGCAGTTGGGAAAGGCGGGAAGGCAGCATGCAAGCGCTGTGGGATGCTTCCAAAAGCTTTCTAGTTGGATGCTGGGGAGCGTTTCCGCGCAGGCTCCGTCGGTACCGACAATACCCATATGTGAAGACTAAATTCCTGCTGTTCCCGGAGATCACCTGTTACAGGTGAGTAACTATGCTTTCTCCATACTCTGGACTGCAAAAGGGCCCTGTCCTTCTACCTGCAATGCACTCGGAGCCACTGCAAAGCCTCTCAGAGTTTTGTTTTATATGACTCCAGTCATCTGGGGGAAGTTGTCACCAAGCAGACTCTGCCCTTCTGGGTGGCGGACTGCATTGCCTTTGCCCACCACCAAGCTGGGCTGCCGTTAGAGTGCCAGGTCACGGCACACAATGTCAGGGCTATGGCAACTTCTGTTGCGACCCTATGCTCTGTCCCTTTGGCAGACATCTGCCAGGCCGCCACCTGGTCCTCCGTTCACACTTCTGCAGCTCATTACTGCTTGGAGAGGGAGTCCCGACGGGACATTGCCTTCGCCAGGCTGTAATCTGTTCGGGGTTTAGACAACTCCTGCCCTCCAACCCTTCTGGTTCAGGCTACCGGAGCCATGGTTCTCCCTGAACACTGGGTTTCTCAGTCGGTCCTTAGATTTGCTTGCGGCTTCTCACAGCTGGGCTGTGTGGTTTCTACAGATTCTCAGCCGCTTGAAGCTAGGGTGTGTCATATGTGAGAACTGACTTCCTGATTGTTCCTGGAGAAAGTGTAGTTACTCACCTGTAATAGGTGTTCTCCAGGGACAGCAGGAATTGGTCCTCACAATCCTCCCTCCTTGCCTTGGTGGTGTACTACTTTTTGCCATCTTCTTTTGTCGGCTCTAGCTATGTCATCTGACTGAGCAAGATGGCATCCTTGGGCAGGAAGGGGACCATGCATGCATGGTAGCATTCCCAAAGGCTTTCTTTGAGAGCTGGGGAGATGCTTCTGTGCAGGGCTCCGTCGGAGTTGATGTCACCCATATGTGAGGACTGATTCCTGCTGTCCCTGGAGAACACCTGTTATAGATGAGTAACTACGCTGTATCCTTGGATAGGATTAAACAACTAAGAAGATAAGAACTGCCGTACTGATTCAGACCAGGGTCCATCAAGCCCAGTATCCTGTTTCCTACAGTGGCCAATCCAGGTCACAAGTACCTGACAGGTTCCCACAAAGGTATATAGGTTCCACAATCTTGTCCCGGGATAAGCAGTGGATTTCCCGGGTTCACTTTAATAATGGTTTATGGACCTTTTCTCCAGGAACTTGTCCAAACCTTTCTTGAACCCAGCTACATTAATGGCTTTTACTACATTCTACATCCATCCTAGTTGTATCAATCAGAATTACTTTTTCTTTCTATTACCCTTTTCCTGTTTGTTTGTTTATTTATTTAAAGAGTGCTCTAAGATGATGTTGTTGCGGTTGGCGGATATTGCCAATGTCTTTCTTGATCAAGGTTTACTCCCGACTTTCCTTAAAAAATCTAGTTTCTCTGATCTTAAAAAAAAGGTTTGGTGTGGGGGGGAGGCTACAGCTCAAGATGGGTGTATGGGTTACTGAACAATTTCAAACATCCTTTTTTCTACTAAACTGAAGAGAGGATCATTTTTGGAAGGTAATGGCCTATGAAATATAGTTAGTAACATAGAAATATGATGGCAGAAAAAGACCACATGGCCTATCTAGTCTGCCTTTCCATATCAGCTACATTAACCACCTTTTTTCCTTTAGAGATCCTGTTTGTCCCATGCTTTTTTGAATTCAGATACTGTCCTCGTCTCTATCACCTCCACTGGGAGACTACCACTCTGCACACACATCTACCATTTTTTCTGTAAAGAAATATTTCCATATATTACTCCTGAGTCTATCCTCTCACTCCCATCCTATGTGCCCTCGTACCCTCGTAGCAGAGCTGGCTTTCAATCAAGAGAGTTTGACTGCTTACTTGTATTGTGCTACAAGACACATGCAACAATGTATATGAACATAAGAGACCAGTCCCTGCTCAATAAAGCTTACAGTCCAATCAAGAAACAAACAAAACAAATAGGAGGGGCAGGGTAGTTCTTTAGTGAAATGATTGAAAAACACATGGGTATTAAATAGGAGAATAAACAGCAGTCCTAGAGAGGTGGGATTTTAGATTAGGTTTGAATAGGACTGGAGCATACGGTGCAGCAAGGTGGAACGACGAGAGCCTGGAATTGGCAGTAGAAGAGAGGGACACAGACGAGTATGATTTGCTTGCTGAGTGGAGTTTCTGAGGAGGGCTGTAGAAAGAGAGAAGAGAGGAGAAGCAATGAGGAGCTGCAGAGTGAATGTACTTGTAGGTCAGTAGGAGAAGTTTGAATTGAATGCAGAAATGGATAGGGAGTTAATGAAGTGACTTGGGAAGAGGTGTTAGGTGAGCATAGCAACAATGGCAGAAGATTAGCCATGTGGCTTAATTTTTAATAGATTGAAGGGGAGCGAGAATATTCAGTAGGACCAGTGAGGAGCAGGTTGCTAGTCTAGACGGGAGACAGTGAGAGAGTGGATATGGGTCAGTAATGTGTTCTGAAGGAAGGCTGAAATTTGCTGATGTTAAAGAGAATCCAAAATATCACCCCCCCACTCCAGTGAAACAAATTCAAGAAATAATATACCAGAATCACTTAAAATATCACCTCTCTACTCAATAATTAGAATTACAAAACTTTTTGTCGGAGCTATGCCGTAGGAGGGGCCAGAGGGAGCCAGCCCCCCTCCAGACTGCTAGCTTCTTTTATTTTATTTAAATCAATAGTTCCTCTACCATAACACTTATCTCAAAACTTTCTTTGAACTTCCCAGTAGTCGTCGCTCTTGCAAAAGGACACCAGCACGACGTGCACGTTTCGGGTAGATATACCCTGTTTCAAGTGCTTCCAAACTACCAAATCATAGGCAACGAAAAACAATATAGACCGCCGTCAACGAGGCTGAGGTTATGCTGAATTGTTTGGGCCGTTAAAACCGGAAGCAAAGATATATAAGGAACTAACCAATCAGAGTTGGGAAGAACCCCACTGACAGGGGAATCCCTGTCCTGATTGGTATATGGAGAAACATTGTCATATGACGCTCAACCATTCAATCTCTTGATTCAGTCCATGCGGTGTAACCGAGTTCAGATTAAATATCCATCGTTGTTCCAATGTTTGTAACCTCATTACACGGTCACCACCACGAGGATCCGCAGGGACATGATCTATAACCGACCACTGTAGGGCTTCAAATGCATGGTTGTACTGTAGACAATGAGGTATGATCGGGGCTGTAAGAACTTTATGACGCAAACGTGAGGCATGCTCCGATAGATGAACTTTCGCCGGACGGGTGGTCCGGCCCACATAGGTCAAGGCACAGGGGCATATAAGAATATAGACTACATAGACAGAACCGCATGTAGTGTCCCAGGATCTCTTAAAGGGCCGAGAGCGACCAGGGTAGTGCCAATCCACCCCCGATAAGGTGGTAGCACAATAGGGACATGACCCACAAGGGGAATGACCACGCATGACGGGGGGTCGGTGGATACGGTCTTCAGCCAAAGATGTCTTCATTAGCCAATCAGCCAAATTCTTCCCTCTAGAGAACGCCAAACGTAAAGGTTTTTGAAAACAATCAGAAGGCTGCAGAATAGACCAGTGGCGTTGTAAAATCTGTAGAACCGCCGCGCTCTGTTCCATGAAGGGGAGTATTCCCGTAATCGAATCAGTCGAACTGGAAGAATTTGGATCAACAGGAGTATATTGTGGATCCAGTAGCCATTCGCGATGGGTATAACGTGCCCGTTTCATTGCTTTGACAATGACCGTTCTTGGATAGCCCCGTTGTTCCAATCTTGAACATAGATCAGACGCATGAATCTTGAAATCTGCCAAAGTGTGGCAAATACGACGAAGTCTTAAAAACTGACCATATGTTAAAGAGAAAGCAGATAGGTTTTAGCTATGTGTTAGATATGTGCGCAGAGAGAGCAAGGAGAGTAAAAAATGACCGCAAGGTGGCAAGCGGAGGAAATGGGGAGGATGACAGTGCTATCCACAGAAATAGAGAAGGGGTGAAGGTGGGAGGATTTAGGGGGAAAGATAAGAAGCTCCATCCTTCCACCTGATTTTCTAACCCTTCCCTTAGATCAGTGGTTCCCAACCCAGTCCTCGGGTACCTTCAGGCCAGTCATGTTTTCAGGGTATCCACAATGAATATTGTCACAAGGTAGACCCAATGGAGCCGGAAGAAATGGAGATTAGCAGAGAAGATCAGGCAGAACCTGATGATATAAACAAAAAGCTGTCAAATAGTTGCTATAAGCAACCACGGCACACGTGGGAGAAGGGTAAAAAGACATACCCAGCCAGCATGGGAATGGAGTTAGAATTACCCGATAGGGATCAGCTGAGAGGGGGTGGAACCCGGGGACAGATACATAAGGCACACTCACAAGTAGTGAGGGAGAGTGAGCAAGGACCGAGGTGGAAGCAACAGCCTCAGACGTGGGAACGAAAGGAAAGAGAAAGAGATATAGTGAGCCAATCTCATCTCCAGGACCAGAGTTGGTGGAAGGAGGGAAGTGAAAGAGTGAGTCAGCAAAATATACAACAGGACAGCGTGAATGAGTCTGAGGACTTTGTGAATACACGTGGAGGTCAGCTGCTGAATACAGAGTGTGTGTGTGAAAGCCAGAAGAAATGGGGGAGGAATAATACTGCAGGTAACAAAGCATTAAAAGCTGAACAGGGCTGTTTTACACCTGAATGGGCTAAGTTCAGGGTTAACAGGAGAAGCCAGCCAAGAGCAGACATAAAGGGAAAAGGAAACAACTTCTTTCCTTGTGCTAACAGCTACAAGAGAAAGAAAGATTTCTTACCTTTTGAAGCACCTAATTCTGCTAGCAACTTTAAACTCCCAGATTTCTCCCGAGTGCCGTTGCCAGCACTGCAATCTCCTACAGCTGAGCCAGAAGAACTAACCCTTAGCCGGTTCAGGGCAGGACACAAGCTGTCTAATACTGAAGCCAGTGTATATGGGCAGTTACCTTATAGTTTCCCTCAGGGAAAGTGCTCTTATAAACCGCTTTCAAGAATATATGGTAATGCCCAGCAGAGCTTTAGCTCAGAACCAGGAAGTAATCACATACCTGACGTGACCAGCCAGTTTGAGGCCAGCAGAACAGCTGACACAGAGAACGTATGTACAAATGATTATCATTTAATGCAATGTGATATTCCTAATGTGCAAGGAAATCCTGAGCCAATGGAATGCTCTTTAATGGTAACTGAAGAAGAAGAATTCTCACTCAGATAAGGGAAATGTATGCAACAGGAGGTTTAAGCAGTAAACATATTAATTGGCAGAAGTTCCCTTGGTTAAAAGTAAAACCTGGTTGCTTTGAGGCAGCAAAAGAAAAGGTTAAGTGCCCACAAGGAGAACTGTTTAAGTACTTTTCTTTTGATGAAGTTTAAGCTGAAGAAAGCAATTTTTGTTCTGCATTTGTTTTCTGTTGTTTGCCAGAGTGGCTTTGTTATTTTGTTTACCAAGAAAAGAATACCCTCATTGGACGGGGAATAAAACCCTTGATTTGAAGTTTGAACTGTGTGCTTGAATTGATTATAAAAGGACGGTACAACTACCACCCACAAAGGGCCCGGCAAGGCTATCTGCCGTGTACACAGAGCCAGGAGGAGGTATTAACCTGTAGTACCAGTCTCCACCGGAGGGGCCCGATGAGGGTGTGACAATATGCATATTGGTTTCTGCCATGATTCAAGAAAATAGCTAAAATCCTTATATAGGATGTATTTAACCCAGTCAAACTAAGTAAGGTATTACTGGGCTATAATAGGAGATGCTGGAGGGAGGTGTGGCGAAATCTGAAATATGTGCGAAATCTGAAATATGTATGTCATGGCTCGAAAAACCCCAGATGCCAGGTCACAATGGCAACTAAAAAATCAGGCCTGGGGCTCAGAGCACATGGCCAGTACCAGCAATATCTGCCCACGGGCAGAATGCAGTGTCTACCCATGGTAGATATGATCCTTGCAGCCAGAAGTGCAGCAGAAGGCTCTAATTGTGTCCAGGACTGGCGGTGCTTGCCTGTGGATATCCCATTTCCTGCAGGCATAAGTGCAGCAGAAGGCTACGATTGTGGCCAGGACTGGTGGTGCCTGCCTGCGGATATCCCATTTCCTTCAGGCAGAAGTGCAGCAAAAGGCTGCGACTGTGGCCAGGACTGGCGGTGCCTGCCTGTGGATATCCCATTTCCTGCGGGCAGAAGTGCAGCAGAAGGCTGCGATTGTGGCCAGGACTGGTGGTGCCTGCCTGCGGATATCCCATTTCCTTCAGGCAGAAGTGCAGCAAAAGGCTGCGACTGTGGCCAGGACTGGCGGTGCCTGCCTGCGGATATCCCATTTCCTTCAGGCAGAAGTGCAGCAGACAAAGTGATTGCAGCCAGTACAGTGTCTGCCCAGCCTGTTAAATACATAAACAAGCAAATAAATAAATAAATAAGAGATAGGGGGAGGGCAGCAGATAGCTGACAGAATTTAAAGGGACAATATTTTTTAATTAATAATAAATGTTGGAGGGCGGAGAGTGTCTGGGGAGGGACAGCAAAAAAAGTGGTTGGAGGCTAAAGAGATGAATGCTGGGAAGTAAAGGGCACAATGTATATGTATAAAAGGCGCATCCCTTTCACACCACACACCCACACATGCAGGCCCCCACCTCTACATCACACACCCACACATGCAGGTACCCCTCCCCCCGTACCACACACACCCACATACACGTACACAGTAGTAGCTCAGAAGGGTGATGGGAGAGGGAGGAGAAGGAGCAGGGCCACTGTCTTCTGTTAGCACTGTGCAGTGGCCCATTAGGAGCCTGATTTATTACGCTTGTTCCCATAGAAAATGGTTAAAGTCTTAGTAAATCAGGTCCTAAAACCTAAAAATGTAACTGCGATGCACCTTTTTTGGGAGCGGGGGGCGTGCTCTGTGACCTTGGTTTCGGAAGCTGGCTCCTAAATTTTTAGGCTGGCTCCAAGATTCCAAGAAAATTTGTCAAGGCTTGATGTATGTGGTGGATGTGTACACACATGCAGAGGTTTTGAGAATGGTGGCGTTCTTAAACGAGATTACCAGGATAATGGTGAAACTGGATCCAAAATGTATACTGTTTAGCATACACCCAGAGGGTTTCAGACATGATGTACCATGGTGAGAGTAATGATTAGTGTTGCAGTATGTATGGTGGTGGCGCATCACTGGAAAAGTGGGGACATGCCGGCTGGAAAAGAGGTAATGGATCATTTGGAATATATCTATAAAATGTCTTTGCCACTTTGCTGGGCAGACTAGATGGACCATGATGGTCTATCTCCAGGAACAAGCAGGAATGTAGTCATCACATATGGGTATCGTCGGTACCGACGGAGCCTGCGCGGGAATGCTCCCCAGCATCCAATCAGAAAGCATTTGGGAGCATCCCACAGCGCTTGCGTGCTGCCTTCCTGCCTTTCCCAACTGCCTCTCTCCAGTTCTTCTTTTTCCGCGGAGCCAGCAGGTCGTGTTCCTGTCACTGCAGAAGAATTCCTTTTTTCTTTCTTTCTTTTTGTGGTTGCGTCTGCCTTCTTCGCTCTACCTGTACCGCCGGTTTTTCTTATTTCTGTAAAATAAAATCTTCAGGTGCACGCGCCTTTTTGGGCCTTAGGCCCAAAAACTTTTCCTTAACATGGAAAAACCTGCCTCAGGTTTTAAAAAGTGCACCAAGTGTGGCGGTACCATTTCTGTCACTGACACCCATGAATGGTGTTTAAAATGTTTAGGTCCTGACCACTCCATCACGGATTGTGTGTCCTGTGCCACGATGTCTAAAAGAGGTCGGCAGAACTGAGCGGCCAAGCTCAGTACCCTGTTTCCCTCTGATGCAGCTTCGGTGGCATCGACGTCTTCCAGGGCTGCTGCTTCCTCCCGTGGATCTCAGGTAACTAAACATAAATCCAGCCGGTCCTCGAAGGGTAAATCTCCTTCTAAGCACCGAGATGCCTCTGGTGTTGCCCTCGAGGATTCTGCACCGGTAAAATTACCCCGGCGGGAGGCTTCAGCTTCAAAAGCATTATCGGGGTTCCAGGATATTCTCGATGGCTCGGCCTCGACAGATCTCCTGGTGCCATGATCTTGGGGTACCGGCGGTCTCCTCCGGTACAGACATCCACGCATTGGCAGCGTCGATAGACCAGAGAGTTCTGGCTATGGAACACAGTCTGGCGGCTCTCCTTGTGGCATCAACGCCCTTGGTACCGCGACAGACAACTCCACCGGTACCGGCACTGGCACCGGTATCGGTACCGATAGCATCAGCATCGTTGTCTGCTCTGCCGGTACCCTGTCCTCCAATGCCCTCTGGTACCGATTCTCCGGTACCGGTTATTCCCGGTACCGACCTTGGTCGGTACGGGTATCGGGCTCTGCAAGAGCATCCGGACAGACAATACTTCTAGTCCTCAGAAGAATCTGAGGATTCTGAAAGTTCTGTCGATGCAGCGATGCTTCTTCCAGAGGAGTCCTCCTCCCCTAAACGCAGGATGTCTCCTCCAGAGGATATGTCCTTCCAAGACTTCATCAGGGAGGTGGCTCGGGGCCTGTCCATTACTGTGGCCCCTGAAACAGAGCCAAGGGCCAAGGAGTTGGAAATTCTACAATATCCCAAAACTCCTAAGGAGGCAGCTACCTTGCCCATCCATGAGATTTTATATGATCTCATGTTGAGGATGTGGGAAACACCTCATACCACCTCTCCTCATTCTCGTAGATTGGATACTATGTATCGAGTCCCTCCTTGTCCTGGATTCCATAAAACTCAGCTTACTCACCACTCTGTTGTGGTGGAGTCAGCTATGAGAAGGATCAGAAATGCAAAAAGGCATGCCTCTAATCCTCCAGGACGTGAATGCAGAACCCTGGATGCTTTTGGACGTAGAGTCTTCCAAGCTTCCATGCTTTCTGCCAGGATCAGTTCCTATAGTCTCTACATGGGTATGTTCCTAAAGGAGGTCACAGATAATTTACAGACTTCAAGTCCTTTCATTTCTGAGGATAAAAGACAGGACTTTCTCACTTGGGTCAAATATGCCCAAGATGTTTCTAAATTTTCCAACCGTGCAGCCTTTGACTGCTTTGAGTGTATAAGCAGAACCTCGGCTATCGCCATAGGTGCATGTAGAATTGCTTTGCTCCAGGCATCTGATCTAGAGCTCTGGGTACAAGACAAATTGGGAAATATCCCTTGTACTGGTGAGAACCTGTTTGGTAAAGATTGGCAGGAAAAGCCAATGAAATGGATGCTGCAAATTCCACCTTGGATAGACTATCCAAGTCCACTGCTGATCCTGTTAGAAAGAAATTGTTCAAGAAACCATCTTTTTCTAAAAATAAAAGATTTTATCCTGCTTATGTTCAGCAGGCATCTTCTGCAGGTCAGCTTTCAAGGAAACGTCAGCAACCACCCAAACAGAAGAAAGCAAAGGCTGCTTAGGCCTCCATCGGCCCAGCAGCCTCAGCCTCCTCAGGGCCTTTGACTTTCAGCTAGAGAACTTAGCCTTTTTAGTTCTGGAGGGACCAGAACCTTCCACCATTCCAGGAAGGTTATGTCATTTTGCCCCCAGATGGGGGCAAATAACAGCAGAGCATTGGACACTCTCCATCATAAAGGAGGGGGGTACAAGCTTCATTTTTCAAGCATGCCCCCTCACACAATAGTGAAGCAGTTCAATTCTCCGACCTCTCTCATCAACCTGTTAGGTCAAGAGGTGGCTATCCTTCTTGCCCAAGGGGCAATAGAAGAAGTACCTCTTCAACAGGGCACAGGGTTCTATTCCCCTTATTTTCTTATTCCAAAGAAAACAGGCGGTTACAGGCCTATTTTAGATCTCAGAGAATTGAACAAATTCCTTGTCAAGGAGAAATTCAAGATGATTTCTCTCGGAGCTCTGCTACCATACCTTCAGAGTCAGGATTGGATTTATTCTCTAGATCTCAAAGATGCGTACACCCATGTCCTCATCCATCCAACCCACAGAAGGTTCCTTCGGTTCCTTTTTCAAGGAAAGTACTACCAATACAGGGTGCTTCCTTTTGGTATGGCCTCAGCACCAACGGTGTTCACGAAATGCATGGCTGCTGTAGCAGCATTTCTCCGCACTCTAGGGATATTTGTCTTCCCTTACTTGGACGACTGGCTCATTCGAACTCCAACACAGTCAGAGGCCAGGACTTCTCTATCCTGCACAATGCATATCCTTCAGTATTTAGGGCTGGTAATAAACATCCCAAAATCCAGTCTAACTCCCACTCAGTCTTTAGAGTTCATAGGAGCTTTCCTGGATACCACAAGGGCAAGGGCCTATGTCCCCCAGGCCTGTTGCCTCCGCTTGGTGCAGTTAGCTTCTCAAGCAGTGCTAAAGCCTCATCTAACTGCTCGAGAAATGTTTCAACTACTAGGCCACATGGCATCCACCGTGCATGTGGTTCCATATGCTCGCCTCCACATGAGGGCAGCTCAGTGGACTTTATCCACCCAATGGACCCAGGCATCAGGGTGCCTGTCAGACAAAATAGCAAACACAAGTTGCCTCATTTTGTCCCTCCAGTAGTGGAAGTCCACTCAAAACCTGTTGCTGGGGTCCCCCTTTCAGCAACCCTTACCTGTTGCTGGGGTCCCCCTTTCAGCAACTCTCACAACAGATGCTTCTCCAATGGTTTGGGGAGCTCCTCTGCAAGACCTCTCCACCCAGGGCACCTGGTCTGCACAAGAGAGTTGTCTACATATCAATCTCTTGGAACTCAGAGCAATCTTTTTGCTCTGCGAGTGTTCCACTCCCTGCTCAGCTACAAGACAGTCCTCATTCATACGGACAATCAAGTAGCCATGTTCTATGTGAACAAGCAAGGTGGAACGGGCTCTGTCGCATTGCAACAAAGCTTTGCGACTATGGGCCTTCGCCAGAGAGCATCAGATTCATCTTCTGGCAGTGTATCCTCCAGGCATTCAAAACTCTTGGGCGGACAGACTCAGTCGAGTTCTGCTTCCACACGAGTGGTCTCTGCATGCAGACCCAGGTGACCAGGATATTTCAACTTTGGGGAACCCTGGAAATAGACCTCTTTGCAAGTCTGTGGAATGCCAAACTTCCCCGGTTCTGTTCCAGAACTCCGGCTCAGGCCAGGGATGCTTTCCTCCTTTACTGGGGTCAAGACTTCCTGTATGCCTTTCCATCCATTCCCCTAATTCCCAAAACCCTGTTCAAGCTTCAGAGTGACAGAGGCCATTTGATTCTCATAGCACCACATTGGCCACGGCAAGTGTGGTACCCTCTGCTTCTACATCTCTCTCAAGCTCCCTCCCTGGAGTTGGGGTCTGCTCCAGATCTCCTGTCTCAGGAGGACGGAATGTTATGACATCCCAATCCCCAGTCTCTGCATCTCAGGACTTGGCTGCTGAAGGCCTAGATCTCCAAGTTCTTAATCTTTCTCAGCAAGTGAAAGATGTTCTTTATGCCTCCAGAAAACCTTCCACTAGACGCTCTTATGCTTTCAAGTGGAAAAGGTTTACCGTTTGTTGTTCTTGCGATACCTCTGGAATCTTTGCTGGAGTATCTCCTTCGTTTCCTCAGCTTACCACCACCCACACTGGTAAAACAGTTCAACTCTCAACCTCTAGGCATAGACCTCTTGCTACAAGAAGTCTCTACTCTTCTAACTCAAGGAGCTATAGAAGAGGTTCCTTTATGCCAACAAGGTACAGGGTTTTATTCCCCCTATTTTCTCATTCCAAAAAAAACAGGGGGTTTAAGACCAATCTCAGAGAGCTGAACAAATTTCTAGTCCGAGAGAAGTTCAAAATGCTTTCCCTCGGCTCTCTTCTGCCATACCTTCACAGGCAAGATTGGCTATGTTCTCTAGATTTAAAAGACACCTACATGCATATCCTTATTCATGTAAATCACAGGAAATTCCTTTGGTTCCTGGACCAGGGAAGACATTTCCAGATCAGAGTCCTTCCCTTTGGGCTGGCCTCGGCTCCAAGGGTCTTCACAAAATGCATGGCAGTAATAGCAGCGTTCATGAGGACTCTGGGGATTTTTGTCTTCCCTTACTTGAACGATTGGCTCATCCGAGCACAGTCATCTCAAGAAGCTCATCAGGCCCTGTTATGAGCAAAACAAATACTCCAGTATTTGGGATTGGTCATAAATCTTCCAAAGTCTCAGCTCGCCCCATCTCAGACCCTCGAGTTTATAGGTGCTCGCTTGGACACACTGCTTGCAAGGGCTTTCCTGCCTCAACCGCGCTGTCTGCGAATCATCGAGCTAGCATCTCAAGCAGCGCTGCAGACCTTCCTCACTGCTCGACAGATGCTTCGCCTACTAGGTCACATGGCATCGACCGTCCATGTAATACCATATGCTCATCTTATCATGAGAGCGGCCCAGTGGTCCCAGACCTCAGGAAGCCTTTCAGACAAAATCAGGGTTACCACACGCCTGACTCTGTCTCTCCGTTGGTGGCAATCTCTGGAAAACCTTTTTAATAGGCGCTCCTTTCCAGCAGCCACTACCTCAGGCTATCCTCACAACAGATGCCTCCAAGATGGGTTGGGGAGCCCACTTGGACAGTCTATCAACCCAGGGCCTTTGGTCTTCACAGGAGGCTCTTCATATAAACCTCCTAGCGCTCAGAGCCATCTCCAATGCTATTCGAGTTTTTTGCACCCAGCTCGTAAACAAAACGGTTCTGGTGCAAACAGACAATCAAGTAGCCATGTTTTACCTCAACAAACAAGGCGGAACAGGCTCTCTGCATCTATGCAACGAAGCTCTGCAACTATGGGCCTTTGCCAGAGAGCATCGGATTCATCTGCGGGCAGTCTATCTTCCAGGCGTTCAAAACGTTTGGGCAGACAGACTCAGTTGAGTACTCCTGCCATACAAGTGGTTACTCCACTCTTATCATCTTGCTCGAGTTTTTCGTGTCTGGGAAACACCAGACATAGACCTCTTTGCAAGTCCACAGAATGCCAAACTTCCCCGGAAATGTCAAGCCAGGGATGCATTCCTGCTTCACTGGGGTCAGGATTACCTATATGCTTTTCCACCAATCCCTCTAATCCCCAAAACCTTATTCAAACTCCAGAGGGACAAGGGACGCATGATACTCATAGCGCCTTCCTGGCCGAGGCAAGCATGGTATCCTCTTCTCTTGCAACTCTCTCAAGCCACCCCTCTGGAGTTAGGGAGTGCTCCAGATCTTCTGTCCCAGGACAACGGATCTCTACTGCACCCCAGTCCCTACATCTCAAGGCCTGGTTACTCAAGACCTAGATTTTCAAGATCTAGACCTGTCTCAACAAGTGAAGGACATTCTTCTGGCCTCCAGGAAACCTTCCACAAGACGTTCTTACGCTTTTAAGTGGAAAAGGTTTTCTTCCTGGTGTAATCAGAGAGGACTTAATCCCTCTTTGGTACCAGTAGACTCTCTTCTAGAGTATCTCCTTCATTTGTCGGCTTCTGGTCTTCAGACCAATTCTGTTAGAGTCCATCTTAGTGCTATTGCTGCATCTCATAAGCTCTTAGATGGACAACCAATTTCCTCTCATACACTTATTTCTAGATTTATGAGAGGACTTCTTCTAACAAAACCTCCCATTAAACCACCTCCGGTGGCATGGGATCTCAACCTTGTTCTAGGTGTGCTCATGGAGCTACCTTTTGAGCCTTTGGCTACTTTGGATCTAAAGTTTCTTTCATGGAAAGTTGTTTACCTGATTGCCATCACTTCTGCTAGACGCACTAGTGAACTTCAGGCTTTAATGGCTGATCCACCTTATACAAGGTTTCATCATGATAAGCTGGTTCTTAGGACCCATCCTCATTTTCTTCCAAAGGTGGTTTCACCTTTTCATCTAAAGCAGTCAGTTTATCTTCCCGTTTTCTTTCCTAGGCCTCATTCCTCCTCTGCGGAAAGGAAACTTCATACTTTGTACTGTAAAAGAGCTCTAGCTTTTTATCTTCAAAGGACCCAGCCTCACAGAAAGTCTTCTCAGCTTTCTGTGGCTTTTGACTCTAGCCATTTAGGACTTCCTGTCACTAAAAGAACCCTCTCTAAATGGATTGCAGATTGTATTTCCTATACATATCAAAGTAAAGGAATACCTCTTGAAGGCCATGTCACAGCTCATAATGTCAGAGCCATGGCAGCCTCAACAGCTATCCTTCGTTCTGTGGCTATTACTGAAATCTGCAAAGCAGCAACTTGGGCCTCAGTACATACTTTCACTGCCCATTATTGTCTCGACAAGGACTCACGCCGGAATGCCTTGTTTGGTCAAGCTGTTCTACAGCACCTTTTCCACTCATAGTTCAACTCCTGCCCTCCATCCATTTGGATGCTTGAGGTCCCTGGGGAAGCATGGGCCATCTACATAGATTTGCTACATGCTGGATCTTCCCTAGGCATCTTTCAGCTCGAGAGTCCCCATATGTGAAGACTCATTCCTGCTTGTTTCTGGAGATAGCGTAGTTACTCACCTGTAACAGGTGATCTCCGGGAACAGCAGGAATACGTTTTCACAACCCTCCCTCCTCCCCTAGGAGTTGTCTTTCTCTCTCTCTCTCTTTTTTTATATACTTTATTTATAAACACCAGTATACAAACAGTAAGAACAAAGGGCAAATGCCGAGCAGGGGTTGTTTCTGATCCCCCACTCAGAGTACAATCAAACATACCGGTGCATTTTTCAGATTATCTCCCTCCCCGCCGCTCCCAACCCCCCCTTCCCTCCCGCATAGTCACCACCCAGTCCCACATTAGAATGATTCCAGGGAGCTCCACACGGATCCACTAACTCCCAGCCCACTCTTTCCCGGCCATTACAGACCCATTTGCAACACTTCGTTACGAGTACCAGGGCTCAGAATTTGGATATAAGTGTCCCATAGCCTCTGAAAGGCCGGCCATAGTCTATGGCTACCCCGAGCACACCTACACTCCAGGAGCATCAATTGATGAAACGTGTTTCGCCATTCCCAAAAAGAAGGTGGGTGACTGTCCCGCCACCCACGCAGAAGGGGACCCTTACCCACCAGACAAGCCTTGCGCACCAGCAAACGTTCTCATTTCCCCTTGGGCTGGGTGGGGCGTAGTTTGTCCAATGCCACCAGGGAACCATCCCAACACACCTGTTGCCCCAGCAGTCCAGTCATAAAGGAACACATTTTTGCCCAGTAAGGACGTATGAGGCGACACCCCCACCACATGTGTAGCAATGTCGCCAGGGGCTCAGAACACTGCGGGCATCGTCCATCTGAGGTAATACGGCAGCGGAGGGCCCGCCGAGGGGAAATATGTATCCGTGTTATACTTTTGAATTGTATTTCCCTCCAGCGGACCCCCACCGCCAAATCTACTATATGCTGTAACGCGCCCAACACCGTACCGGGAGGGACTGCACAACCCATTTCCGCCGCCCAGGCTAGTTCCACGGAGCGGTAGTCGGATACCGGCCGAAAGGGGGCCACCCTATTTCGCAGCCCTCTAATAGACGGCGGGTCTGCACCCCCCAGCTCAAAGAACTCTATAATTTGCGCCGAGCGCTCTGCCCGAAGTTCCATTACTGGCAGCGAGGCCACATAGTGAGAGATCTGTAGGTATGCAAAAAGATGACCAGACCTCAACTCATATTCCCCGCGCAAGGACTGGAACTGTTTGCATGTCCCCAAGGGTCCAGCCACGTGGCCTACATTACAGATGCCCTTTTGGGCCCATTCTCGAAACATTCCAGAATCAGTCCCTGGGGTAAACTGCGCATTGCCCTGCAACGGCAGCCAACTAGAGACCCGCCAATTCCTGCCCCAATACGCATTCAACCGCCGCCAGGTCCGTCGGACTGAACCCAGCACCACACTCTCATCTACACTCCCCCAACTCAGCCGGTTCTCGTGGTGCAACAGCGCCAGCTGAGAATCTGGTGCTGCAAGCGCCTCCTCAAAGGCCCTCGGGGTGTAAACTTCAGTGCCCCCCAACCAGTCTCCCAGATGTCGCGACTGGCAAGCCAGGGCATAAGCCTCCAAATCTGGGAGCCCCATCCCTCCCTGTTTCCATTTACCCACCAACCGACTGAAGGGAGTACGCGCTCTCTTTCCGTTCCACAGAAAACCCCGAAGTACACGTTCGACCCGCCGAAGATCGCATCTCAACACCCACACTGGAAGGGTCTGCATCCAGTAGAGTATCCTCGGCAAGATGACCATCTTGATCGCCGCTATTCGCCCCTACAGAGATAGGGGAAGGGATCTCCATGCCAACAATTGTTCCCGCAGCCTGCCCAGAATCCATTCAAAGTTGCATCGATAGAGCCGGGAAGGCTGACTAGTAAGCCGGATGCCTAAATACTTAAAGTATTCCTCTGCCCATCGGAGAGGGAAAGCCCCCTGCCACCCGCCTCTCAGTTGCCCCGACACGTCTAAGGCCTCGGACTTCTCCATATTAATAGTTAAACCCGCAAACCGTCCGAAGATTTGAAACTCCCGTAGCAATGAGGCTAATGAATCCCGAGGTGCTGACAGATGCACCAGCAGGTCGTCCGCAAAGGCGGATATTTTAAACTCATGCTGGCCCAGGCGGATTCCCCGTATTGCACAAGATTGCTCTACTCTCCGTATAAGGGGATCCAATGATAACACAAATAAAAGAGGAGACAAGGGACAGCCCTGCCGAGTACCCCGGCATAAGTTAAAGGTCTCAGACAACACCCCATTACAATAAATGGCTGCGGATGGTTCGGCATACAGGCTGTGAACCATCTTGCAAAAGGTATTCCCTAGCCCATAGCATGGGAGTAGGTGATGGAGATATTGCCAATCCACTCTATCGAAAGCTTTCTCTGCGTCAAAGCTCACTAGTAACGACTGTATCTGTCTGTGCTGCACCCATTCCAACGAGGAAAGAATTTTACGAAGGTTATGTACTGCGTGTCGATTTTGCACAAATCCAACTTGCGATTCATGAACTAGCTGACCTAGCACTCCCGCCAAACGATCAGCCAGAATCTTGGCCAATATCTTAATATCAAAATTGAGCAAGGAGATGGGACGATAAGACGCCGCCTGCAAAGGGTTCTTCCCTGGTTTGGGAAAGAGGGTAATATACGCCTGGTTCCCTCCCCATTTAAAGCCGCCCTGCTTGGATCGCTTAGTATGGAGGGCCACCAATGCAGGAGAGATACAATCATTAAGGATCTTATAAAACTCCGCCCCCAGCCCGTCCGGCCCCGGTGATTTATAACAACTCGCCTTAGCAATAACCTTTTGCACCTCTTGGATCGTCAACGGTTGATCTAGCACTGCCCTCTCTGTCTCGCTTAACCACGGCAGGTCCAAATCCTTCAAATATTGCACCATCCGTGCGGGAGATCCCGCCTCGGCTGTATAGAGTGTCTGGAAAAAGGAACGAAAAACATGGGCTATCTGCGGGCTTTCCCTGTGAAGTATCCCTTGATCGTCCCTAAGTGCTGTAATCAATCTCGAACTGCGGGGGCCCCGTAAACAGCGGGCCAATAGCTTGCCTGGTTTATCCCCTTGACGATACAATTGGTACCGGTAATACATAACAGATTTCTTCGCTCGCTGATGTAAAAGCTCATTTAAGGCCGTCTGGGCCTCCCACAGCTGTTTCTGAAGCGCCAAGCTAGGAGCACCCGCATGTTGTCTTCGAAGCTTCGTAACTAACTTCTCGAGGCGGATAATATGTTCGGCCCATAGTCTCCGTTTCCGAGCCATGTAGCCGATAATATCTCCCCGTAGGACGACTTTTGCAGTCTCCCACACCAGTTCGGGATCATCTAGATGCCCTCTGTGGTCGAACTCGAATTCTTGCCAGCGCTGGGTCAGAAACTGACGAAACTGGGTGTCTTTATAAAGCTCTAATGGAAACCGCCAGATTCGCGCCCCTGGGCTGTCTCCTATCCACCGCAGCTCGAGCCAAACCAGAGCGTGATCCGATATCTCCACAGGGCCAATCTGCGCCGCATCAACAGTGGCGAACAAACCTTTTGTAATCAAAAAATAGTCAATCCGTGCGCTGGAGCCATGCGCACGAGACTGATGGGTATAATCCCTTTCGTCGGGGTGCAAGAGCCTCCAGGGATCAACCAGCCCCAGGCGAGCACACAGATGCAGCAGTGCTCGAGCCGACTGAAATCGTTCTCTGGGTCCCCCACCCCTCGAGGTATCTAAAGCAACATCCATCACTCCGTTGAAGTCCCCTCCCAGAATCAAAGGTATCTCAGGCAATTGCTCTACCTGGGAGGCCTCTTTCTCTATTTTTATCTACTTATCTCCTTCGGTCTCAGCTTTAAACTCAACTGAAGAGAGGGAGGTAGATAGGCGGGAAGGCAGCACAGATGCGTGGATGCATGCTCCCAAAAGTGTTCCTATTGGATGCTGGGGAGCGTTCCCGCGCGGGCTCCATCGGTGCTGACGATACCCATATGTGAAGACTTATTCCTGCTGTTCCTGGAGATCACCTGTTACAGGTGAGTAACTATGCTTTATCTGCTTTGTATCATTATGGATATCTCAATGTAGTGTCACTCTGCAGGTGCTAGCAGTATTGAACTAAGAGTATATGAAATTAATAGTTAAGTGTATTGGGTTGAGGCAAGCAGTCCAAATGTATCTGGAGCCATCATTCTAACTGTGATTTAGAAAAATATATCTGATATGCTTTTAACACTTTTTTTCCCCCTGATGAAGCTGGTATTTAAAGATGCTGCAGTGCTGCAAGTGCAAGCAGTGGTTTCACGAAGCTTGTGTGCAGTGCCTACAAAAACCAATGCTTTATGGAGACAGGTAGGGACCTTTTGAACATTATTTTTTCAAAATCTCTTAAAGAGTAACTTGGGGGAAAAATTGTACTTGCAGTCTTTCTTTCCACAAATCCCTTATAATATTATATTAAAATATGCTTCTCATTGCCAAAAGTTACCTGAACGTTTCAACACTTTTTTTTTTGTCTTTTCTCTTTAAACCATCTATGGTCTTTGTGTCTTCTGTCCCCCCCCCCCCCCCTTCCCCTTTAAATAATCTGTCTTTGTGGGCAGGTGAACCTTTCTGTCCCAAATACTGGAGGTGTGCTTTTTCCAAGATGTATTGTTAGTGTTGCTGTTTGGCTGATAAAAGCTGCCTCTAGCATCAGATGGAACACGGGCTCTACCAACTCTATCAAACAGGTATCTAAACCTGAATCTCCAGTACCGTAGCACAAAGCTCTGCAACCCAAGCCACAAGGCTAGTCCAACATTTTAAATTTTTTTAAAATGTTCTTTCATATGCTTTCTTTTGAAAGAAATTTCTTAAATTCTTAATATATTCTCAAAAATGTTAAATAGGTAGCCTGTTTTAAAATGACCCTCTAAACTAACGTGCTGTAGGCACATGCATATCTTAAACCAATTTTCTAAGGGAAAATATGCACATACCTCCAGGAACAAGCAGGAATGCAGTCGTCACATATGGGTGAACGTCACTGACAGAGCCCGTACGGGAATGCTCTCCAGCGTCCAATAGGAAAGCCTTTTGGAGCATTCCACTGTGCCTTCATGCCTGTGTTCACTCTTCCCAACTCCACTCCTCAGTTCATTTTCTGTAGAGCCAGCAGGACGTACAGTCCTGTCACTGCTGAAGAACTTATCTTTTTTGTGGAATATTGTGCTTCTGCCTTCCTGTCGCTGCCAGTTCTGTCGAATCAGACACCGGTCCCAATAATTCTTTCTTTTTTATTTTATAAATTTTCTATTTCTCCTCTCTTCATTTTTAATGTGGATTTCACTGCCAAACTAGGCCTCTGGGCCTCCATAGCCTTGTCTTCAATCTCGAAGACAGTTTTTCGAGGCATGGAAATGCCAACTAGAGGTTTTTCAGAAATGTACCAAGTGTGCTGGCATCTTATCAGTCACTGATAAACATGTTTGGTGTCTAAAATATTTGGGTCCTGAATATCAACCCAATTCTTGTCCTTTGTGCCAGCAAATGACAAAGAAAGGCCTAAAGAACCGAGCCTGACAGTACAGATTGTCGTTCGCCCCGGATGCGATTTCAGTGACTTCGTTGAGGAAATGACTTCCTCTGATGAGTCTCGGATTTCTTCAAAGTCCAAACATAAAAGTAAATCAAAGTCTCCGCCTGCTCCCAAGTCATTGGCATCAAAGACCAAGACCAGAGAGAAGTCACCAGCATAAGCATCGCAACTCCCCTAGGGGTGCTTCTGATGCAGACTGGCCAGCCAAACAGCCTCGGCTGATGGATCTGTCCTTCAAAACACAGAAGGAGCTCTGGGATGCTCCCAAGGAATGGACCACTGTGAGCTACTAGTTCCATGTTTTGGGACGGTGGCTCAAAGCCCTGTGGATGATTCCACCCAGACATCAGTCATCTCCCTAGACCAGCACATGCTGGCTCTTGAGAGGAGTTTGGCAGCGCTCCTGGCAGCCTCGGTACTGATAATATCGAGAGCTCCAAGAGTGCAGGTTTTGGCACTGAGCCTACAGCCAGGTGTATCAGCCCTGATGTCGGCCCTCGAACTGACATCGTTGGAACCTCCGAGGCCAATACCTTCATTGGAACTGACCAATACTCATGATACCCAACAGACTCAAACTGCTATGGTTCTCAATTCCGATACTTCTGAGCATCGGTATTGGCATCGACCCTCGACGTCTGTGAAGCATCGAGGTCAAACCCAAGACTGCCGATACTTTGACTTCTTACCAGACTCTGATTCCAGAATCTGACGAGAGATCACTCGATTCCCGAGAACTTCCAGGCATCCCTTCGGACCCTTCGCTTAAGAACAGCGTCTGTCCCCACCAGAAGATATATCTTTTCAGGACTTCATACATGACATGGCAGCAGGGCGCACTATCACAATAGCCTCGGAAAAGGAACAGAAGGCAGATGAATTGGATTTACTCTAATTCCCTCCCATGCCCAAGGAGTTGGCTACATTACCGATGCATCGTATCCTGCAGGATCTTATGCTCCGCATGTGGGAGGCCCCGCTCGCGGTTCTACCTGTAAGCAAGAAGCTCAATAACATGTACCAGAGTGCCCAGACTTACAAAAACCTCAGCTTCCCCACCACTGGATGGTAGTGGAATCGGCAATGTGTCGAATAAAAAGCTAAAAAAAAACATTCATCCATGCCTCCTGTTAGAGACTCAAGGACGCTTGATGCCTTTGGG
This sequence comes from Ichthyophis bannanicus, assembly GCA_033557465.1. Lineage (NCBI taxonomy): Eukaryota > Metazoa > Chordata > Amphibia > Gymnophiona > Ichthyophiidae > Ichthyophis > Ichthyophis bannanicus. The sequence goes on from CM066040.1 coordinate 88,574,149, forward strand.
CGTCAATGCTTCGAGGCATGCATGTTGGCCTCCAGAATAAACTTGTACATGCTGTACATGAGCATGTTTCTGAAGGATTTTCACGAGGGATCTGGAGACTTTCAGCCCCCTGCTTCTTGATAAGCGGAGTTCATTCCAGACACTCATCAAGCAAGGCCAACATACTTCTAAGTTTATTACCAGGGCCTCTTTTGATGCCTTTGAATCAACAAGCAGAGTTTCAGCAGTCTGCATTGGGGCTGGCAGAATGGCCTGGTTATAGGCATCAAATCTCAAGCAATGGCTACATCCCATGCACAGACAGTATCTGCGCTTCATGTTTTGGGGAAACCGTTATCTATAACAAGTTCTTCTCTTTGGTCTAGCCTATGTACCAAGCGTCTTCACAAAATGCATGGCAGTAGTCACTGCCTACCTACGCACTTTGGGGGTATTCGTCTTCCCTTACTTAGATGACTGGCTGATCAGAGGAGACTTCCCTCAGGAGGAGAGACTCTCCCTTCATTGCACCATCATGGTGCTCCAACATCTGGGGTTTGTCATAAATTTCCCAAAGTCTCATCTCGCTCCAACCCAGCGACTAGAGTTCATTGGAGTGCTCTTAGACACTCAAGAGGTCCGAGCTTTTCTCCTACAGGATTACTCTGCCTGCGACATCGAGCTGGCCAAAGGGATACAACTGCAAAGCCGAATAACAGCTTGAGATATGCTACGACTATTAGGAAACATGACCTTCACTGTCTATGTTGTCCCCTATGCAACAAGTGCAATGGACTCTGTCTTCCAATGGACGCTGGCAAAGGGGAATCTCGGAGACCAGATCCAAATCTCCCCTCAACTCATCAAGTCCCTTCAGTGGTGGTGTTTCCCACAAAACCTACTCATCAGGTCACCTTTTCAGATACCTCCACCTCGATGCTCCTTGACAGCAGATGCTTCCAAACTGGCGGGGGGGGGGGGGGGGGGCACATCTGAACAATCTGACCACACAGGGACTATGGACACCACAGGAATATGCCCTGCAGATCAATGTGCTTGAACTATGTGCACTGACCTTTGCTTCTCAAGTTTTTCTACCCCAACTTTCGGAGCAAGCTGTTAAAGTCAGAATGGACAAGCAAGTTGTCATGTTCCAAATGAACAAATGGGGTAACGGGGTCCTGTCTGCAAGGAAGCGATTCACCTGTGGCCCTTTGTTATCTCACACCGCATTCATCTCAAAGCCGTGTACCTCCTGGGCGAACTCATTGTCCTTGCAGACAAGCTACGCCATTTCCTTCATCCACATGAATGGACCTTGTATCGGGAGATGGTTACCCAGCTCTTCCGGATGTGGGGAACCCCATTCATAGATCTTTTTGCCACTCTGCAAAACACATAGTTTCCACGCTTCTGCTCCAGGGTTTAGTCTCTGCACAGACGGGCCCTGGATGCCTTCCTTCTCCATTGGGGACAGGGACTGCTCTACACATTCCCTCCCATCTCCTTGATACCCAAGACGCTGTTTAAACTACAGGACAAAAGGGGCTCAATGATTCTCATAGCCCCCTTCTGGCTCCATCAGCTGTGGTTTCCTCTGTTTGTTCACTTTGCACAGACTCAGCCACTAAATCTGGGATGTGCACCGAACCTCCTCTCTGAGGACCACGGGATGCTTCTCTATCCCAGTCTTCACTCACTATGCCTGACAGCATGACTGCTGAAAGGCTAGTGCTCACCAATGTCGACCTACCTCAGACAATCAAGGATGTCCTTTTAGCATCTCGTAAAGATTCCACCAGGTGATCTTATGCGTTCAAATGGCATAGGTTTGTCCTCTGGTGCCCCTCAAAGGACAATGACTCCTTTTCTTGCCCGGTGGAGTCGCTTCTACATTATCTCCTCCACTCATCCTTGACAGGTCTGAAAACTGACTCAGTGAGAGTTCACCTTAGTGCCATTGTGGCTTCACACAGACTAGTGGATGGACAGCCTATCTCCCGACACCACTTACTAGCACCCTTTGTGGGGGTCTCCTGCTGTCCAGACCACCCATTAAACTACCTCCAGTGGCCTGGGATCTGAATATGGTAATAGTGCAGTTTCTAAGGGCACCTTTCGAACCTTTAGCTACCACTTCACTGAAATTTCTATCTTGGAAGGTCATCTTCCTTATTGCCTTCACTTCAGCTCGCCGCATCAGTGAGCTGCATGCTCTAGTAGTGGATCCCCTCTATACTCTGTTACACCATTACAAGGTAGTTCTCCGTATCCATGCACACTTTCTCCCATAGGTGGTTTTCTCTTTCCATCTAAAGCAATTGGTAATTCTCCCGATTTTCTTCCCTAGACCACACGCGTCTCGGGCTGAAGCAGTGCTGCACACCTTAGACTGCAAGCAAGCACTTGCTTACTAATTGGCTAGAACTAAGAATCACAGAAAATCCTTGTAATTTTTCATCTCCTTTGATCCTAGTTACCTAGGTCTACCGGTGACTAAATATACTCTATCCAGATGGATAGCAGATGTATTTCTTTTGCTTATGCACAGGAAGGACATGGACATTTCTTTGGAGGGTCATGTCACTGCTCATAATGTGCGGGCTTTAGCAACCTCTGTAGCCAATCTCCGTTAAGTATTAATGAGGAGATCTGGCAGGCATTTACCTGGTCCTCCATTCATACTTTTGCTGCGCACTACTGTCTGGACAGACTCTTGTCGTGACGCTGCCTTTGGCCAAGGTGTACCCCAGCATCTCTTGGAACAAACTCAACTCGTACCCTCTGTCCTGAACCTTTACAAGATACCAGACTATCATTGGGGGAATATCACCTCCTGAAATAGAGTCCAATCACACACAACTCGTCCAGCCTCTTTGGCTACACAATTTTTTTCCAGGAATAAGTAGGAAGTCAGTCCTCACATATGGGTGACGGCGCCAACAGAGCCCGCGCGGAGCAAATCCCCAGCTTTCAAAGAAAGCCTTTGGGATTGCTACCACGCATGCGTGGTCCCCTTCCCGCCCAAGGGTGCCATCTTGCTCAGTCTCCTTTTTTCCGCGGAGCCCACCAGACATCGTCTGTTTTTCCCCTGGAAAAAGCTGGGGGTTTTTTCAGTGTTTTACTCATCTCCAGTCTTGCACCGTTACCTTTCCTGCCCTGACCTCGGTATTGGGGTCGATTCTTTTTACTTTAAATTTTATTTTTCTTTTGGCATCTTTTCTCTGCTGGCAGTCCGAAGGGTCTTCGACCTTGCTGGGGTTCTTTTTTCCCCCATGGCTACCAGCAGCTTTGAAAAATGTGATCGGTGTGGTAAGATTATGTCCCTCACCAACACGCATGACTGCTGCCTCCAGTGCCTCAGCTTGGACCACGACCTGGCGGTCTGTGGCCTTTGTAAGAAAATGTTTTCCAAGGCCTTAAGGAGCCGCCAGCAGCAGCATAACAAAATTTTTCCCGAGTCCCTGATGCCTTCAAGAGCCAGGATCTCATCTGAGGCCTTGATACCTTGGGAGGAACATTCCAAAGCCGAGCATCATTATGGGTCTTCAGAGAGGGGGGTCTCCCTCGAGGGAACCAAAAGAGGAAGAAGAAGCCCTTGAAGGCAGAGTCCTTGGACGGCTCCGATCGGCTGGGATCCTCCTGGGCCCAGTCACGGAGCCCTGGACGTCCGCTTGAGCTGTCGGAGAGGGAACGGCCGGCCAAGATTCCCCAGAAGGAGGCGGTTGCAGTCTGGCCTCGGCAGGTAGACACAGTCCTGGTCAAGGATTCCGCTCCTCGGGAGCTGGTGTTGGGCCCAAGTCCCTCCGTGCCTGTGCAGAAGGCTGCGGAGCCACTGGGACTGGCGTCCAGGATGGTGGTTTTGGAGCGCAGTGTAACTGCTTTCTTGGACCAGCAGCGGGCACTGATTTCCGGCAAATCCGGTTCCTCTGCCCCAACCACGGGGCATTAGACATCAAAGACGTTCCCGGAGGCTGATCTGATCCTTGAGGCCATGTGGGTCCGAGTAGATCCTTGGCCGAGGTCGCACTCGGTCTCCCGCTCGTCGGGGCCGAGGTCATCACCGACGAATTATCCAGGCTCGGGGCATACAGCGCTGAGGCCGTGGTTTTTCCTACCGAGTCCAAGGAGGATCTCGGGCTGACGAGCTCGAGATCCTCCAATATGAGGCTCCTCCCCAGGAATTGCTCATAGTGCCCATTCCTCCCATCCTGGAGCGGCTTATGTTCCGTATGTGGGAGACACCGGCATCGGTGCCGATGGTCAGCAAGCGACTCGACTCGATGTATCGAGTCTGCCGGGGTCCTGGGTTTCAGAAGTCACAGCTGCCGCACAACTCCATGGTTGTGGAGTTGGCCATGTGTCAACTGAAGAGCCAGAAGACGCACTCCTTGGTGCCCCCCCGGCAGGGACGTCCGCACCTTGGATGCCCTCTGCAGAAAGTGCTACCAGGGCTTGATGCTGAATTGCCGGATCCAGGCCTACCAGCTGTACATGGGCATGTATGTATGGGACCTGGCAAAGGAACTTGCTGGGTACTGAGCTGGTCTCTCTGAGAAACCTTTGCAGCTCTTCAAGAGCCTGTCCAAAGCCGTCCGTGAGTGCTCCAAATTTATGTCTCGGGCGGCTATGATGGTTTCGAGTCGGCAGCCCGTGTAGCCGTGGCAGGCGTCAGTGCACGCCGCCAAACTTGGCTCCAGTCGTCCGACCTCGAGCAATGGGTTCAGAACAAGTTGGTTGATGTCCCATGTCAGGAGGAGAACCTCTTCGGCAAGCCCATGACCGAGAAGGCCACAGAGCTGGAGACCGAGTTCATGATGAGGACTAGGCTCTCCAAGAAGACCAGTGCCCCTCCACGATGGAAGGGCTTGAGTAAAAAGCCCTTTTACCCAAGGAAGTCCACTACTTACCGAAACTACCCACCTTACCAGGCCTCCCTGGCTCCCCAGCAAGGGCAGCAGGCCAAGGGACAAGGGCATGGCCCGCGTAAGCAGAAGGCTCCCAAGCCCTAGGCTCCAGCTCTGGCCCATCCAGGAGGGAGTTTTTGACTCCAACAGCTTAGCCCCTCTCCCACACGGAGATCATCAGCCTACAGGGGGTCACTTCACCCTTTATTCCCACAGGTGGGGAGCTATAACCAGTGACTCCTGGGCATTTAAGGAGGTCAGGAAGGGTTATCTCCTCCATCTGAGCCAAGCACTTCCACACTACTTTCCGGGAGAGCCCCTCAGGTCTCCCTTCACCAGGACCTTCTTCTGAAGGAGTTGGCAGGTCTTCTTGAGGACCAAGCAGTGGAACAGGTGCCCTACCACCTCGAGGGCAAGGGGTTCTACTCCAGGTACTTCCTCGTGCCAAAGAGGACAGGGGGCCTAAGGCCCATCCTTGACTTGTGCAACCTCAACAAATTCCTGGTGAGGGAGAAATTCAAGATGCTCTCCCTTGGAACATTGCTGCCATACCTCCTCCAGGGAGACTGGCTATGCTCCTTAGACCTAAAGGATGCCTATACTCAAATCCTAATCCACCCAAGCCACCGACAATACTTACGCTTTGTGGTGGGAGGCCATCATTTCCAATACAGGGTGCTTTCATTTGGCCTAGCCTCGTTCCCCAGGGTATTCACAAAGTGTCTGGCGGTGGTCACCGCCTTTCTCAGGCTCCAGGGGATATTTGTCTTCCCCTATCTCGACGACTGGCTCATCAAGGGCCCACAGCCCCCGAGGTGCAGCAGGCCAAAACATGCATCACCCAGGTCCTGCAACACTTGGGCTTCGTTATAAACTACCCCAAGTCAAACCTTTGCCCGACGCAAGGGCTGGAATTCATCTGGGCAAGAACCGATACCCTTCGGTCGAAGGCCGCCTTGCCCGCAGACAGGGCAGCCAGACTCATGGCGTTAGCCTGAGATATGCAGCACCATGTTTCGGTGCCAGCCAGGCATCTTCTGTGCCTTCTAGGGCACATTGCCTCCACGGTGCACGTCACTCCAGATGCCCGCCTCCACATGCGAACAGCACAGTGGTGCCTCCGAGACCAGTGGTCCCAGGCCATGGGCAATCTCCAGGACAGAGTCCGAGTGACCCGCCATTTGGTTAAGTCCCTGGTCTGGTGGCTGTCGCAGCTGCACCTGGAGGTGGGCATGCCCTTCCAGACACCCAACCACTCGAGGGTCCTCACCACGGATGCCTCCTTGTTGGGCTGGGGAGTCCATTGTGAGGCTACCGCACCCAGGGCACTTAGTCTCTGGATGAGAGTGCGCAGCAGATCAACCTTCTGGAGCTGCGAGCCATTCATCTCACACTGAAGGCTTTTCATCATCACCTAGGCCACCGGTCAGTCCTAGTCCAGACGGACAGCCAGGTGACCATGTTTATGTGAACAAGCAGGGAGGTACAGGATCCCATGCTCTTTGCCAGGAAGTTCCTAGATCCCTGTTCTTATGCAGTCCAACAGGGCATACTCCTCGGAGTGGTATACCTGCCGGGCCAAGACAACTTGCTGGCCGACAGACTCAGCAGGATTCTCCAGCCACACAAGTGGCAGCTGGACCCAGGGGTAGCCAGCAGGCTTTTCCAGACCTGGGGGGAACTGGTGATGGACCTATCTGCAAGCCCGGACAATCACAGATGCCCCGCGTCTGCTCCTGGCAGCTTCACCCCGCCAGTATGGCCGCTGATGCCTTTCTAGTCTCATGGTCAGAGGGACTTCCGTACGCCTTCCCTCTGACGCCACTGATCGCCAGGACCCTGTTCAAGACTCTCCATAACAGGGCCTCGGTCATCTTGGTAGCTCCAAGGTGGCCCAGGCAGCCATGGTTTCCACTGCTCCTGCAACTGGCAGTGGAGGACCCCATACCCCTGAGGTCCGCCCCCCCAACTCCTGTCCCAGGAGGAGGGCTCTCTTCTGCATCCCAGCCTCGGCTCCCTTTCGCTGACGGTGTGGCTGCTGAGAGGGTTGCTTTAGCCCCACTCCACCTCCCTAGGGAGGTGGAAGATGTTCTGCTGGCCTCACGCAAGGCATCTATCAGTCGAGCCTTCGGCTTTAAGTGGCGCAGATTCACACTTTGGTGCACTTGGTGGGGGGCCGACCCCTTCTCTTGCCCGGTGGTCCTAGTGTTGCAATACCTTCTTCACCTTTCTTAGGTGGGGCTCAAGTCTAACTCTGTTAGGATACACCTCAGTGCCCTAGCAGCGAACCACCATCAGGTGGATGTAAAGCCTCTCTCAGCCCATACGGTGGTGTCCCTCATCCTACGGGGCCTACTCCTGTCTAGGCCCCCGGTTCGCTCCCCGGCAACTGAATGGGATCTCAATGTGGTGTTGGGGCAGCTCACTCTGCCAGCATCGAGCCTCTGGCTACATGCCACTTTTGCTGTCTCTCTCCTGGAAGGTGGTTTTCCTGGTCGCGCTCACTTCTGCCCGTAGAGTAAGCGAGCTGCAGGCACTTGTGGCTGAGGTGCCATACAACAGGTTTTAAAACAATAGGGTGGTGCTCCACACGCATCCTAAATTCCTTCCAAAGGTGGTGTCTTCCTTCCACCTCAACCAGGAGGTGGTCCTTCCTTTCTTCTTTCCCAGACCGCACGCCAGTAGGACAGAGATGGTCCTCTAACCTTGGACCGTAAGAGGGCCTTATCTTTCTATATACAATGCACATAAGGCCATCAGATTTTCTTTTCCTACAACCCCAGTAAGCTGGGGGAAATGATGTCCAAGCGTACGCTCTCCATATGGGTGACGGACTATAATGCCCAGGCCTACGAGGAAGCGAGGCTTCTGTTGGAAGGCCGGGTCGCTGCGCACCGGGTCAGTGCTATGGCGACCTCAGTAGCTAACCTGTGCTCGGTCCTGCTAGCAGACATCTGCCGGGCCGCCACCTGGTCTTCAGTCCATACCTTCGCATCTCATTACTGCCTGGATAGGGAGTCCCGATGGGACAGTGCTTTTGGCCAGGCCGTGCTCCGTAACCTTTTCGGGGTCTAGGCAACTCCTACCCTCTGACCCTTCTGTGTTCAGGCTACTGTAGTGCTAGGTCCATCGGACACAAGAGTCCTACTTGATCCATAAGAACATAAGATATGCCATACTGGGTCAGACCAAGGTCCATCAAGCCCAGTATCCTGTTTCCAACAGTGGCCAATCTAGGTCATACGTACCTAGCAGTTTCCCCAAAAGACACAGGTTCCACAATGCTTGTATTGGGTCAAGTATTGATATCCTGGGTCCCTTCTTAATAATGGTTTATGGACCTTTCCTCCAGGAACTTGTCCAAACTGTTTTTAAACCCAGCTACACTAACAGCATTTACTACATCCTCCGGTAACAAATTCCAGAGTTTGATTACACGTTGCGTGAAAAAATATTTTCTTTTATTACTCTTAGTTTACCCTGTAGCTTCATTGCATGTCCCCTAGTCTTTCTGTATTCTGATAACGTAAACAATCGATCTACGTTTACCCGTTCCACTCCGTTCATGAATTTATAGACTTCTATCATATCTCTTCTCAGCCGTCTCTTTTCCAAGTTAAAGAGCCATAACCTTTTTAGCCTTTCCTCATAGGGGTATCTTTCCATCCCCTTTACCATTTTGGTGGCTCTTCTCTAACCTTTTCTAATAACGCTATATCCTTTTTAAGATACAGCGACCAGAATGGCACACAATATTCAAGGTGCGGTCTCACCATGGAATGATATAGAGGCATTATATAATATCCTTCGTTTTATTTTCCATTCCTTTCCTTTTGATACCTAGCATTCTATTTGCTCTCTTCGCTGCCGCTGCACACTGGGCCGAGGGTTTTAACATGTTATCCACAATGACACCTAAATCTGTTTCCTGGGACGTGGTTCCTAATGTAGAACCTTGCACCGTGTAACCATAGTTTGGATTGTTCTTCCCTAGATACATAACTTTGCCCTTGTCCACATTAAATTTCATCTGCCATTTTGATGCCCAGTCTTCCAATTTATCAAGATCCTCTTGCAATTTTCCACAATCCTTTTGGGTTTTAACAACTTTAAATAGTTTTGTTATCTGCAAATTTGATAACTTCACTCGTAATTCCCTTTTCCATGTCATTTATGAATATGTCAAAAAGCAGCGGACCCAGCACAGATCCCTGGGGTACACCACTATTCACCTTTCTCCATGGGGAAAATTGGCCATTTAGCCCTACCCTATGCTTTCTATCTTTTAACCAGTTCCTGATCCACAGTAGTACACTGCCTCCTATCCCATGACTCTTTAGTTTTGCCAAAAGTCTCTGATGAGGGACCTTGTCAAAGGCTTTCTGAAAGTCCAAATACACTATATCAACCGACTCACCTTTGTCTACCTGTTTATTCACACCTTCAAAAAAACATGACAGATTAGTAAGACAAGATCTTCCTTCTCTAAAGCCATGTTGGCTGTCTCCTGTTAAGCCATGACTATCTACATGTTCAGCAATTTTGTTCTTTTTCCCGGTACAGACGTCAGGCTCACCGGTCTGTAGTTTCCCGGATTACCCCTGGAACCCTTTTTAAAAATTGATGTTACGTTCACCATCCTCCAATCTTCAGGTATTACAGATTATTTTAATGATAGTTCATAGATGACTAATAGCAGGTCTGCAATTTCATATTTCAGTTCTTTCAACACTCTTGGATGTATATCATCCGGCTCAGGTGATTTGCCACTCTTCAGTTTATCTAATAGTTGTAATACATTTTCCCAATGTATCGATATTTCCTTCAATTCTTCCGCTCCTGGAGTCCTGCTTGGTCCATTATACACACTTCATTGCTGCTGCTTGTGGCTCTCCACGAGGGAGTCCCTTTTTTGGCTATAGGTTGGTAGCCTGTAGCTGGGGAGTCCCTTATGTGAGGACTGATTTCCTGCTTGTTCCCAGAGATAGCGTAGTTACTCACCTGTAACAGGTAATCTCTGGGGACAGGAGGAATCAGTCCTCACAACCCTCCCTCCTCCCCTTGGAGTTGCAGTCCTACCATCTTGTTTTTGCTGTCTTTTAGCTATGTCATTTGACTGAGCAAAATGGCACCCTTGGGTGGGAAGGGGACCACATATGCGTGATAGCAATCCCAAAGTTTTAATTTGAAAGCTGGGGATTTGCTCCGCGCGGGCTCTGTCTGCGCCGACGTCAACCATAAGTGAGGACTGATTCCTGCTGTCCCCAGAGAACACCTGTTACAGGTGAGTAACTATGCTATCTCCGGGAACAAGCAGGAAGTCAGTCCTCACATATGGGACTCCCCAGCTACAGGCTACCAACCTATAGCCAAAAAAGGGACTCACTCGTGGAGAGCCACAAGCAGCAGCAATGAAGTCCGTATAACAGACCAAGCAGGACTCCTGTGTCCGATGGAACTAGCACTCCAGTAGCCTGAACAGAGAAGGGTCGGGAGGGTAGGAGTTGCCTAGACCCCGAAAAGGTTATGGAGCACGGCCTGGCTGAAAGCACTGTCCCATCGGGACTCCCTATCGAGGCAGTAATGAGATGCAAAGGTATGGACTGAAGACCAGGTGGCAGCCTGGCAGATGTCTGCTAGCAGGACCGAGCACAGATTAGCTACTGTGGTCGCCATAGCCCTGACCTGATGCGTAGTGACCCGGCCTTCCAACGGAAGCCTCGCTTCCTCGTAGGCCCGGGCAATATAGTCTACCACCCATGTGGAGAGCGTACGCTTGGACATCACTTCCCCCAGCTTACTGTGGTCATAGGAAACGAAAAGCTGAAAGACTTTCTGGTGGCCTTGAGTGCATTGTATATAGAAAGACAAGGCCCTCTTACAGTCCAAGGTATAGAGGACCGTCTCTGTCCTACTGGCGTGCGGTCTGGGAAAGAAGATAAGAAGGACCACCTCCTGGTTGAGGTGGAAGGAGGACACCACCTTCGGAAGGAATTTAGGATGCGTGCGGAGCACCACCCTATTGTTTTAAAACCTGTTGTATGGCGCCTCAGCCACAAGTGCCTGCAGCTCGCTTACCCTACGGGCAGAAGTGAGCACGACCAAGAAAACCACCTTCCAGGAGAGACAGCGAAGGTGGCATGTAGCCAGAGGTTCGAATGGTGGCAGGGCGAGCTGCCCCAACACCACATTGAGATCCCATTCGATCGCCGGGGAGCGAACTGGGGGCCTAGACAGGAGTAGGCCCCGTAGGATAAGGGACACCACCGTATGGGCTGAGAGAGGCTTTACATCCACCTGATGGTGGTTCGCCGCTAGGGCATTGAGGTGTATCCTAACAGAGTTAGACTTGAGCCCCACCTAAGAAGGGTGGAGAAGGTATTGCAAGACCAGGACCACCGGGCAAGAGAAGGGGTTGGCCCCCCACTGAGTGCACCAAAGTGCGAATCTGTGCCACTTAAAGGCGTAAGCCCGACTGGTAGATGCCTTGCCTGAGGCCAGCAGAATATCTTCCACCTCCCTAGGGAAGTGGAGTGGGGCTATAGCCACCCTCTCAGCAGCCACACCGTCAGCGAAAGGGAGCCGAGGTTGGGATGCAGAAGAGAGCCCTCCTCCTGGGATAGGAGTTTGGGGGGGGGCGGACCCCCAGGGGTGTGGGGTCCTCCACTGCCAGTTGCAGGAGCAGTGGAAACCACGGCTGCCTGGGCCACCTTGGAGCTACCAAGATGACCGAGGCCCTGTCATGGAGAGTCTTGAACAGGCTCCTGACGATCAGTGGCATCAGAGGGAAGGCGTACAGAAGTCCCTCTGACCATGAGACTAGGGAGGCATCGGCAGCCACCCTGGCAGGGTGAGGCTGCTGGGAGCAGATGCGTGGCATCTGTGATTGTCCGGGCTTGCAAATAGGTCCATCACCGGTTCCCCCCACGTCTGGGAAAGCCTGCTGGCTACCCATGGGTCCAGCTGCCACTCGTGTGGCTGGAGAATCCTGCTGAGTCTCGGCCAGCAAGGTGTCTTGGCCCGGCAGGTATACCGCTCCGAGGAGGATGCCCTGTTGGACTGCGTAAGAACAACCTACGCTATCTCCCCCCCTCCACCAGTCTGGTACCTGGGATCTAGTGAGTCCCATATGTGAAGATCACATTCCTGCTTGTTCCTGGAGATAGCATAGTTACTCAACTATAACAGATGATCTCCAGGAACAGCAGGAATCCGTCTTCACAACCTGCCCTCCTCCCCTAGGAGTTGTAGGATTCTTTTATTTTATTCTTCTTATCAGTTACAAACTCAGTTGAGGAGAGGAGTTGGGAAGGCAGTTTTTGTAGGTACAGTAAAGTGCTCCCAAAGACTTTCCTATTGGATACTGGGGAGCATTCCCATGTAGGCTCCATTGTGACGTTCACCCATATGTGAAGACTGATTCCTGCTGTTCCTGGAGATTATCTTTTACAGATGAGTAACTATGCTTTCTGCACACAGCAGTCCCCCCAGTCTCTTCAGTTTTGTGTTTTCCACTCTGATGAACCAGTGTGTAAACAAACCTTTCCCAGTTTCTTTTTCTCACTGAGAAATCCTGTGTTCTCTTTTTCCCAATGTGTTTATTACTTTTGATACTTTTTTTGAAATTTATATTGTAACAGAAAAATCAAGTATTTTACACCATAGAACCATGGCACAGGCAAAATCCAGGCTGTAGGCTTATTTTAACCTGTGGGAGAGAGAGTGAGCCAATAATGACTTTCAAAAGTTTTGTGCCATTTTCTTAGGCTCAGTGCATCACCAGAAGGGTTGTAGTGAATGCAAATGCATGTCCTTGTGAGCCCAAAAGAATCCCTGATGCATCTCTGGGCTCCAAGATCTTAAACCAGTACTAGAGTAGGCCCTAACGGCAGCCTTTTAAAAATGATGAAAATTTTCTTCTGCACAGAGGTCTTCTGTGTAGTCAAACAGATCTATCTCATTGATGTTGTCTCCATTCCCTCACACAGTGATTTCAAAATTCCCATTACTAAAGGACAGCACCATAACTCTTGAGCTTGCATCAGTCTCGGCTAAGATTAAAGCACAGACGTCTTTGGTGCTGTTGCACAGGTCTGAGCTAGAAGAACCTACTAAACTACATGGTTTAAGTAGTTAGAAAGTGACACCATCTGAGAGAAAATGACATCATGGAATGAAATGGCCACATTAGAATGCAGCTCCAAGCCAGGACAGCACATTAAATGTGATTAATAGCATCTTTTGCGCTCACCAGTATTGCAAGTGTATCCACAGTGATTAGTGAGACAGTATTCATATGAAAAAAGCTGGAAATGCTTTAATAGTTGGGGGATGGAGTGGCGCATAGCCAAAGGTAAGCCAGCACATGCTGCCAAAAAGGATAAACATAGAAACTATCTAGTCTGTCCTTCCATATCAACAACTGCAACAGTCGCCTTTTTTCCTTTAGAGATCCTCTGTGTTTGTCCCATGCTTTTTTGAATTCAGATACTGTCCTCATCTCTACAGCCTCCACTGGGAGACTATTCCATGGATCCACCACTCTTTCCGTAAAGAAATATTTCCTCATATCACTCCTGAATCTATCCCCTTTCATCCTCATTTCATGTCCCCTCGTAGCAGAACTTGCTTTCAATTGAAAGAGACTCTCCCCCTGTGCATTTATGCCACGGAGGTGTTTAAACGTCTCAAATCATATCACCTCTATTCCGTCTTTCCTCTAAGGTGTACATATTAAGATCCTTAAGTCTGTCCTCAAATGCTTTATAATGAAGACCACTAACCATTTTAGTAGCCACCCTCTGTACTGACTCCATCCTGTTTATATTCTTTTGAAGGTGCGGACTCCAGAATTGCACACAGTACTCCAAATGAGGTCGCACCAAAGAATTATACAGAGGCACTATCACCTCCTTTTTTCTGCTGGCCATTCTTCTCCCTATGCACCCAAACATCCTTCTAGCTTTTGCTGTCACCGTTTCTACCTGTTTAGCTACTTTACGATCATCAGACACAACCACACCGAGGTCCCACTCTTCTTTAGTGGACAAAAGTACTTCACCCCCTATACTATATTGCTCCCTTGGATTGCTGCAGCCCAAATGCATGGCCTTGCATTTTTTAACATTAAATCCCAGCTGCCAAATTCTAGACCATAATTCAAGTTTAGCTGATCCCTCCTCATGTTATCTACACCTTCCTGAATGTGTACTCTATGGCAGATTTTAGTATCATCCTCAAAGAGGCCAACCTTACCCGACAGCCCTTCCGCTATATCACTAACAAAGATGTTAAAAAGAATCAGACCAAGAACAGATCCCTGGGGCACACTACTGGTAACCACCTTCTCCTTAGAGTGAGCTCCATTTACATGTACCCTTTGTTGCCTCCCACCCAACCAATTTCTATCCCAAACAGTAACTTCAGGGTCCATCCCTAGGGGACTCAGTATGTTTATAAGTCGCCTGTGAAGAATAGTGTCAAAGGCTTTACTGAAATCTAAATACACCACATCTAGGGCTCTCCTTCGGTCCAACTCCCTGGTCGCCCAGTCAAAGAAATCAATCAGATTTGTCTGACAAGACCTGCCTCTGGTGAATCCATGCTTCCTCGGATCCTGTAATTCGCTGGACTCCAGAATCCCACTATTTTCTCTTTCAGCAGCGTTTCCAATAATTTACTCACCACGGAAGTTAAACTAACAGGCCTGTAGTTTTCAGCCACATTCTTATTTCCGCTTTTGTGTAAAGGGACCACACAAACCTCTCTCCAGTCCTTTGGCACCACTCACAACTCCAACGAGGCATTGAAAAGGTCAGTAATAGGAGTTGCTAGAACGTTCCCAAGTTCCCTAAGTATTCTAGGGTGTATCCCATCTGGTCCCATCGCTTTGTCTACTTTGTTTAGCTAGTTTCTCAAGAACACAGTTTTCTGAAAATTGTTCAAGATGCCCCTCACTTCTGTTCCTGTTTGTGGGTGTTTTCTGAAGTCCTGCTCCTGGTTCTTCATCTGTGAACACAGAACAGAAATATTTTTTAAGTGATTCCGCTTTATCCTCATCAGCTGCTACATATTCCTCCCCTTCACCCTTGAATCTGACAATACCACTTTTGCCCTTCCTCTTCTCACTAACATATCTGAAAAATGTCTTATCCCCCATTTTATTGCATTGGCTGTTTCCTCCTCTCTTGATTTTTATTTATTTATTTATTTGTTTGTTTTTATATACTGCTTTGTCTTTGAAATCAGAGCAGTTTACATGGAACATTTGAACTACTGCACAATGCAGTTTACATAGAACAGGAAACAGTTACATATAACAAGTGTAGTTAACAATTATAATAAATACTGAAATGGTTGAATATAACACGTGTAGTTAACAATATCAGTAAATAATGAAACTATTTACATGATTAAGTATTCTCATTATTTTACAAGAGGGAAAGTGGTCACAGTGCGACAATTGTGAGAGTGATTGTAATATGGACTGGAGGTACAAATGATAGTTATTGCTGTTGATCACATTTACAGTAGTCCGTGAAGATGAAAGTCTTGAGATGTTTTCTGAATTGGGTGAGGTCTTTGATTTCTCTTAGTGCAATGGGTATGTTTTTCCAAAGGACAGGTGCGTAGAAGGAGAAAGCTCTATTGCTGATTATCTTTTCTTGCATTTTTTGGGATGGATAGAGTGTTTTTCAGGTTGTCTCTTGTTGTCCTTGTGTATTGCTGCATGTTTATTAGTGCACTGAGGTATGTTGGTGCAATGTTGCATATAATTTTATAGATGTTTGTAAGGGATTTGAATTTGATTCTTTGAAGAATTGGGAGCCAGTGTAGGTGGAGCAGAATGGGCATGCATAAATTGTATGTGCAACCGTATTTTGACCAAGTTGTAGTGGTTTTAGTGTTTTCTTGGGGAGTCCTTGAAGTATGCTGTTGCTGTAGTCAAAGTGTGGGCAAATCAGTGCTTGAGCTACAGAGCGGAAGTTGGAGTGGGAAAGCAGTGGTCTCAGGTGCTGTATCATTTTGGTTTTATGGTAAATTGCACAGGTGGTCATGTTGATGTGTTTGGTCAAGTCAAGCTGTTGATCTAGGTAGATACCAAGGGAAGAAAGCCCCCAGGTAGGTGATACATTAAATACCTTTATGGAAATGGGTAACAGGGGTAACATATGGAAAGCAGTGTGTATAAATGCCCGTAGCATGGGAAATAAGATCCCTGATGTTGAAGCTTTGGTGGGAGTGGCTGACTTGGATTTAGTGGCAGTTACAGAAACATGGTTCACAGAAAACCATGATTGGGATGTAACTATACCTGGCTATACTTTATTCAGAAAGGACAGGGTAGGAAGAAGGGGAGGAGGAGTGGCACTATATGTAAAAACTACTATTAAAGCTTTGGAATTACAGAGCTTAAAAGGGAGAGAGGAGGCATTGTGGGTTAAACTAGAAAGAGGGAAAGAGAAATCTATTTGCATTGGTGCGATATACAGACCTCCCTCACAAGAGGAAGAGGTGGACAGAGTTAATTGAAGACATACGCAGCATTGCTAGGAAAGGAGAAGTGCTACTGATAGGAGATTTCAATATGCCAGATGTTGATTGACACATTCCTGCTACAGTATCATCTAGAAGTAAGGAGATCCTGGATTCTCTACAGGGATAACTATTCAGGCAATTGGTAACAGACCCGTGAAGGGGCCATACTGGACTTGGTGCTTACCAGTGGTGAAAGTGTTTCTGATGATGTAGTGGGAGATCATTTTGCATCCAGTGATCACCAGATGGTGTGGTTCAGTATTAGGACTAGGGCTGTTAGAATCCATTGCAAGGTGAGGATCTTATACTTTAGGAAGACTAACTTTGTGAAGATGGGCCAATACCTCAGGGAGTCGTTAGTGGGATGGGAACAGCTGGGGGATGTAGAAAAGCAGTGGGCAAAACTGAAAGGGGATATTTTAAGGGCAACCAACCTTTTTGTTAAAATGGTAAATAAAGGCAAAAGGAAAAGGAGACCGCTATGGTTTTCGAAGGAAGTAGCTGAAAAAGTGAAGAAAAAGAGGGAGGCCTTCATGAAATACAAGAGATCACAGAGAGAGGAAGACAGGCATCTGTATTTGGAAAAACTTAGAGAAGCTAGCAAAGTAGTCAAGAAGGCAAAGATTCAATAGGAGGAGGAAATAGCCACTGCAATAAAATGGGGGGATAAGACATTTTTCAGATATATTAGTGAGAAGAGGAAGGGCAAAAGTGGTGTTGTCAGACTCAAGGGTGCAGGGGGGGAATATGTAGAAGCTGATAAGGATAAAGCGGAATTGCTTAACAAATATTTTTGTTCTGTGTTCACAGATGAAGAACCAGGAGAAGGACCTCAGAAAACACCCACAAATAGGAACAGAAGCGAGGGACATATTGAACAATTTTCAGAAGACCGTGTTCGTGAGAAACTAGCTCAACTTAAGGTAGACAAAGCGATGGGATCGGATGGGATACACCCTAGAATACTGAGGGAACTTGGGGACGTTCTAGCAACTCCACTGACTGACCTTTTCAATGCTTTGTTGGAGTCTGGAGTGGTGCCAAAGGACTGGAGAGAGGCTCATGTGGTGCCTTTACACAAAAGCAGAAGTAAGGATGTGGTTGAAAACTACAGGCCGGTTCGTTTAACTTCGGTGGTGAGTAAATTATTGGAAACGCTGCTGAAAGAGAAAATAGTGAGGTTTCTGGAGTCCAGCGGATTACAGGATCCGAGACAGCATGGATTCACCAGAGGCAGGTCTTGTCAGACAAATCGGATTGATTTCTTTGACTGGGTGACCAGGGAGTTGGACCGAGGGAGAGCTCTAGATGTGGTGTATTTGGATTTCAGTAAAGCCTTTGACACTGTTCCTCACAGGCGACTTAAACAAACTGAGCACCCTAGGGATGGACCCTAAAGTTACTGCTTGGGTTAGAAATTGGTTGGGTGGGAGGCGACAAAGAGTACAAGTAAATGGAGCTCACTCTGAGGAGAAGGATGTTACCCGTGGTGTGCCCCAGAGATCTGTCCTTGGTCCGATTCTTTTTAACATTTTTGTTAGTGATAAAGCAGAATGGCTGTCGAGTAAGGTTTGCCTCTTTGTGGATGATACCAAAATCTGCAATAGAGTAGACACCCAGGAAGGTGTAGATAACATGAGGAGGGATCTAGCTAAGTTTGAAGAATGGTCTAGAATTTGGCAGCTGGGATTTAATGTTAAAAAATGTAAGGTCATGCATTTGGGCTGCAGCAATCCAAGGGAGCAATACAGTATAGGAGGTGAAGTACTTTTGTCCACTAAAGAAGAGCGGGACCTAGGCGTGGTTGTGTCTGATGATCTTAAAGTAGCTAAACAGGTAGAAAAGGCGACAGCAAAAGCTAGAAGGATGCTTGGGTGCATACGGAGAGGAATGGCTAGCAGAAAAAAGGAGGTGATAATGCCTCTGTATAAGTCTTTGGTGCGACCTCATTTGGAGTATAGTGTGCAATTCTGGAGACCGCACCTTCAAAAGGATGTGAACAGGATGGAGTCGGTGCAGAGGGCGGCTACTAAAATGATTAGTGGGCTTCATTATAAAGCATATGAGGACAGACTTAAGGATCTTAATATGTACACCTTAGAAGAAAGGCGGGATAGAGGTGATATGATTGAGATGTTTAAATACCTCTGTGGCATAAATGTTCAGGGAGAGAGCCTCTTTCAATTGAAAGCAAGATCTACTACGAGGGGACATGGGATGAGGGTGAAGGGAGATAGATTCAGGAGTGATATGCAGAAATATTTCTTTACGCAAAGAGTAGTGGATCCATGGAATAGTCTCCCAGTGGAGGTGGTAGAGATGAGGACAGTAACTGAATTCAAAAAAGCATGGGACCAACACAGAGGATCTCTAAAGGTAAAAAGTGGACTGTTGTAGTTGTTGATATGAAAGGACAGACTAGATAGGCCATGTGGTCTTTTTCTGTCATCATGTTTCTATTTAATTTCTTTTTTATTTCCAGCGTTGCATTGTTTTACATGGAGAGAACAGGGAGGGTTGAATGTTCAGTTTCTAGTAATGAGTGCTTCTGTTTTCTTCAGGTTGACTTTGAAGTTGACTGAATTGAGCCATGCAGCGACATCGTTGAAGCAGTTGGTGATCTTTTTGTAGGATGGGTCGGAGGTGTCAAAGGATGTGAATAGCATTACATCGTCTGCATAAATTCTGTAGTCAACATCATGTGATTGTATGATTTTGCAGATGGGCTGAAGATATATATTGAAAAGTAAAGCAGATAGTGCAGATCCTTGGGGGATGCCTTGAGGTTGGGTGAATAGTTTGGTTAGATTGTTGTTGAAGTGCACGTGATGGGAACGGTTGAACAGGTAGTTTTGGAACCATTGTAGAGTGGTGCCACCTATTCCAAGGTTCTTCAGGTGGTTGATTAGGATATTGTGATTTACAGTATCAAGTGCCGAGGATATTTAGAGGAATATGAGGATGAATGCATGTCTCATATTGTCAATTCCTTGTAAGATTGTGTCAAGTAGTGATGTTAATAGAGTTTCAACACCATGATGTGCTCTAAATCCGTATTGATGGGGGTCAAGTGGGACACTTCAGTCAATGAAGTCCTGGAGCTGCAGTAGTACTGATTTTTCAGTGATTTTGGATAGGAATGGTAGGCTTAATATTGGTCTGTAAGATGTGTAGGCAGGATTTGTTTAGTGTTCTGTTTCAAGATTGTGCGTATGGAGGCTCTTTTTAGATTGTTTGATAGTTGACCTTGGGATATAGAGAGGTTGACTATTCTTTGTGTATATGGTATTTGTTGATTTGATCCAGCTGACAGGACAAGGATCTATGATTGAGGTAGTGGTATTCAGAGATTTGATGCAGTGATCTGTCTGGTCTTTGCTTGTTGGTAAGTATGAGATCCAAGTTGGGGTACTGGTTGGATCAGGGTCGTAGTAGGTTGTGTTGCAGATTTGTCTTGATTTTTGATTTTTCAATGTAGTGATCAGCGAATTGTTGAGCACTTAGGTTACTCGTTATGGGGTTATCTTCATTTGGTTTCTTTATTAGATGTTGGATTATGAGGAACAGTTCCCTTGGCCAGTTAAGGGATTTAGATAGGAGATTTGAGTAGTAATCCTTCTTTTTGTCTAAGAGGGTCTGATGGTAAGTTTTTTAGTTTGCTCATGTACTTGAGTCTGTCTTCATCAGATTTGGTGACTCTCCATTTTCTTTCAACTTTTCTTAGGTCTTTCTTCATCTGTTTCTCAAGGATTGGGAGTACCAAGGTTGGGAATTTCTGGGTTGTTTTTTTTTAAATCGGTTGTTTTGGTGTTTTGCTGATGCTGCACTTATGGTTCTGTTTCATGTTGATGTGAGGACATCAGTATCATCACTGGTGGTTGATAGATCTGAAATTATTTTTTTGATGAATTCTTTGTCAAATGTTTTAAATCTATTATTTGGAGAGGTTTCCTTGTTGTTCTTGGTTGAAGTGTTGTCTAGTTTAGTACTGAAATGTATGAGGTGGTGGTCTGACAATGGGACTGCTTGGATATTTATAATGCATATGTTTCCTTTTCAAGACCATGATTTAAGGTAGAAGATAAGGTCAAGGGTGTTGCCTTTTGTGTAAGTTGCAGTTTGGATTTGCAGTTTTGATTTTTTGTTCGTATCCAACATCTTCCATTGCTTGAAGGAAGGATGTGTTTTGTTCATTATTTAGTGATGCAAGGTTGAAGTCACCTAAGATGATGTGTTCTTTGCCTGGGGGTGCTGCAGAGCATGTGGCTTCCATTGTTGTCCAGTGCATTGGGTTCAGCAGAAGGTGGTCTGTAAATGAGGGTTATTATAAGTTTTCTTGTGCTGTTGGTTAAGAACATAAGATATGCCATACTGGGTCAGACCGAGGTCCATCAAGCCCAGTATCCTGTTTCCAACAGTGGCCAATCTAGGTCATACGTACCTAGCAATATCCCCAAAAGACACAGGTTCCACAATGCTTGTACTGGGTCAAGCATTGATTATCCTGGGTCCCTTTTTAATAGTGGTTTATGGACCTTTCCTCCAGGAACTTGTCCAAACCTTTTTTAAACCCAGCTACACTAACAGCCCTTACTACATCCTCCGGTAACAAATTCCAGAGTTTGATTACACGTTGAGTGAAAAAATATTTTCTCTTATTTGTCTTAAATAGTTTACCCTGTAGCTTCATTGCATGTCCCCTAGTCTTTCTATATTCTGATAGCGTAAACAATTGATCCACGTTTACCTGCTCCACTCCATTCATTAATTTATAGACCTCTATCATATCTCCCCTCAGCCGTCTCTTTTCCAGGTTGAAGAGCCCCAACCTTTGTAGCCTCTCTTCATAGGAGTAGCCTTCCATCCCCTTCACCATTTTGGTGGCTCTTCTCTATACTTTTTCTAATGATGCTATGTCCTTTTTAAGATACGATGACCAGAACTGCACACAATATTCAAGGTGCGGTCGTACCATGGAACGATACAGAGGCATTATAATATCCTTTGTTTTATTTTCTATCCCTTTCTTTATGATACCTAGCATTCTATTTGCTTTCTTGGCTGCCACTGCACACTGGGCAGAGGGTTTTAACATGTTATCCACGATGACTCCTAAATCTTTTTCCTGGGTGGTGGTTCCCAATGTGGAACCTTGCATTGTGTAACTATAGTGTGGGTTGTTCTTTCCTAGGTGCATAACTTTGCACTTGTCCACATTAAATTTCATCTGCCATTTGGATGCCCAGTCTTCCAATTTATCCAGATCTTCCTGCAGTTTTCCACAATCCTCTTTGGTTTTAACAACTTTAAACAGTTTTGTATCATCTGCAAATTTGATAACCTCACTTGTTCCCTTTTCCAGGTCATTTATGAATATGTCAAAAAGTAGCGGACCCAGTACAGATCCCTGGGGTACTCCACTATTCACCTTTTTCCATTGGGAATATTGGCCATTTAGCCCTACCCTCTGCTTTCTATCTTTTAACCAGTTCCCGATCCACAATAGTACACTGCCTCCCATCCCATGACTTTTTAGTTTCGCCAAAAGTCTCTGATGAGGGACCTTATCAAAAGCTTTCTGAAAGTCCAGATACACTATATCAACCGACTCACCTTTGTCTACCTGTTTATGCACACCTTCAAAAAAACATATCAGGTTAGTAAGACAAGATCTTCCTTGTCTAAAGCCATGTTGGCTGTCTCCCATTAGGCCATGACTATCTACATGCTGTGTAATTTTGTTCTTTATGATGGTTTCTACCATTTTCCCCGGTTAGTATGTCTGCGGCTTCGTTATTTGAGGAGGATATATGTTGGGCACCTAGTGATGTTTTGCATATGATAATTACTCCTCCGCCCTTTTTTTGTTGAGTCTTGCAGATGATATATATTGTATTCCGGTGATTTTAGTTGATTGAGGATTACCGAGTCCTTATCGTAGAGCCATGTTTTAGTTAGGCATATGAAGTCAGGTTTAGAGTCCTTCAGAAGGTCCTGTATGATGGTGATTTTCTTCTTTATTGAACTTGCATTTATTAGAAACCATTTTAATGGTTCAGGGTGTTCTTTTCGGTGTGGTTTGGGGTTGCATTGGAATCGTTGAGCTTTGATGGGTATGAGTCGAGATGGTCTTGGGTATTAGAGGTAGAGCGGGGGGTGTATTATATCAATTTCTCTTTGTTTAAGATGATAGGGTATTATTGGTATATGCTGTTGAGGCTGGTGATATGAAAGGGAGTTGGTTTGGTTGAAGGAGGTGCACATTAGGATGGATAGTAGGAAGGCTGCTGGAATTGCCGACATGATTACAGTTCAAATTTACAATATGTTTTAGATGCCTGATGCAATCTGTTCTAGTGGAACACTGGTTGCACAGTTATACAATGAGAAGTATTAGAGATACAAATTGATACAAAGTTATGTGATGTGTTTAGTAGTGATAATAGGTCAGTACATCAATAAGTATTAATCGAGTTGATAGGGGTGTTGAATGTGCTGCAATCAGCACAAATATGGAGTAGCTTGGGAACTTACTTGTGTCTCTCGATGTATGTCTCAGGGCGCCTGGCGGGCGGCACCTAAGGGCCACACCAAAGGATCCTCAGGCGCGGGCCCGCCTTTGCGCTTTTAGTTTTAAGGAGGAGCGCGGCGTCTGATGGTTCCGGTGGGGAGGAGCTCACCTGCCCGCTTCCTTCTGATGTGGGCGGCTGGAGGTGTTCAGTTCTTCGCTCCTTTAGTTTTAAGGAGGAGCACGGTGCCTGATGGTCCCGGCGGTGGGGAGCAGGGAGGAGCTCACTTGCCCGCTCCCTTCTGTAGCGGCTGATTTGAATCTTTGCTTTCCTGACTACTTTGCTAGCTTCTCTGTTTTTCCAAATATAGATGCCTGTCTTCCTCTATCTGTGATCTCTTGTATTTCATGAAGGCCTCCCTTTTTTTTTCTTCACCTTTTCAGCTACTTCTTTCAAAAATCATAGCGGTCTCCTTTTCCTTTTACCTTTATTTACCATTTTAACAAAAAGGTTGGTTGCCCTTAAAATATCCCCTTTCAGTTTTGCCAACTGTTTTTCTACATCCACCAGCTGTTCCCATCCCGCTAACGATTCCCTGAGGTATTGGCCCATCTTGGCAAACTTAGTTTTCCTAAAGTCTAAGACCTTCGCTTTTGAATGGATTCTAACAGCCCTAGTCCTAATACTGAACCACACCATCTGGTGATCACTGGATGCAAAATGATCTCTCACTATAACATCATAAAAAATTTCACCATTGGTAAGCACCAAGTCCAGTATGGCCCCTTCATGTGTGGGGTCTGTTACCAATTGCCTGAATAGTTCTCCCTGTAGAGAATACAGGATCTCATTACTTCCAGATGATACTGCAGCAGGAATGCGTCAGTCAACATCTGGCATATTGAATCCCCTATCAGTAGCACGTCCCCATTCATAGCAATGCTGCGTATGTCTTCAATTAACTCTCCATCCACCTCTTCCTCTTGTGAGGGGGGTCTGTATATCAGGCCAATGCAAATAGATTTCTCTTTCCCTCTTTCTAGTTTAACCCACAGTGCCTCCTCTCTCCCTTTTAAGCTCTGTTCTTCCAAAGCTTTAATATTATTTTTTTACATATAGTGCCACTCCTTCTCCCCTTCTTTCTACCCTGTCCTTTCTGAATAAAGTATAGCCTGGTATAGTTACAATCCCAGTCATGGTTTTCTGTGAACCATGTTTCTGTAACTGCCACTAAATCCAAGTCAGCCACTCCCATTAAAGCTTCAACATCTGTGATGTTATTTCCCAAGCTATGGGCATTTATACATACCATTTTCCATTTGTTGCCCCTTTTACCAATTTCCATAAAGGTATTTAATGTTTCACTTACCTGGAGGCTTTCTTCACCCATCCCCAACTAATCTAGTTTAAAGCCCTCTTCAGTAGATTAGCCAGTCTGCTACTGAAGACACGTCAACCTTTCTTGGACAGATGGACACCATCTCTGCTCTGCAAACCTTGGAACAGCATCCCATGGTCCAGGAAACTAAAACACTCTGTGACCCCATCCACGCATTCATCTCAAGGATGCGAGCTTCTCTGCCTTGGACTTTACCCTCAACAGGGAGGATTGAAGAGAACACCACCTGTTCACCTATGTGCTTCACCCTCTGTCCCAGAGCCATGAAGTCACTTTTGATATGCCCAGAGGGATACCTGGCAGTATCATTTGTGCCGATATGGATTAGCAACATTGGGTAATAGTCAGTGGGCTTGATGAGTCTCGGCACACACCTATGAAAGTGGGATGAGGATTTTCTTGGAAATAAATATTCTGAGCAGTACTCATCCTCTGCAGAAAATAATGGGAGTGGGAATTTTGTTATTGCGTCACCTGGGTGTACAGGACCCAGAAGGTCCTCGCAGACTGAGCAGGTAGATACATTCTGTTAAAGTCAAAGATCCATCAGGGGGAATCTCTTTTTTGTGATTGTTTATGTATGAAATGGGTCTCGGGGGGAGAATGTTTTTTCAAGGCGCGGTGGATAAGCTACAAGGGTTGAAGATAGGACAGTAGCAGTTTGGGGGGAAGGTTGGATTTCGATATCACATTCATTCTGACATTAGATAATATGGTGGGGGAGGGAAGAGGGGTGCTAAGAATAGAGGTTAATGCTGGCCTGGGGCTTAATGGGTTTATGTTGAGTATTTCATCCAATGAGTAGAAATTTAACTTTTCTTCTATAATCTACATGGATCCTACTGTCAGCTTTGCTGTTGTCCATGTGGAGTGTGACGTCTAGACTAGAGGATGTTGAAATAGGGAGCATTACATGGCTGGATCATTTTTGGCACCTGGAAGACAGCATACTTCTCTGGACATCGTCTGGTCGGCAGATAGACGCCTCAGTACCTTTCAGAAGAGAGTCACCAACCACCACTACCCTTTGTTTCCTTGTGGTCACCGATTCTGCAACTTTGGGGTACTTGAGCTGTGGTTCTTACCTTTCCAGGGATGCTTTCACCTCCTCCACGTCAAGGGCTGCATAATGGTTCTTCAGTTCAAGGGCTGGGGAAGTTGGATTGGTGATTCTGCAGGCCCTGGTAACTTGTGTCCAACCTTTATCATTCTGTAGTCACCCATCTTCTCCTCTGCTGGAGAGCTTGGATGTTGCAAGAAGCATCTCATCAATGTACTTCTCACTGTCTTGAATGCTCTTCAGCCTTGCCACCTCCTCTCTGAGTTCCTTCACTTGTTTCCTGAGAGCTTCAGCATGCAGGCACACCCTGTACACTGAACTGGTCTTTCAACTGGCATTGGGACCTCTGGACAGAGGCAGAAGCTTTAACGGGGGCAACAGCTTTAACGATACAATTTTTCCCAGCCATTGTTCAGTTCGTGGAACTTAGGCATCTGTTAAAACAAAAGAGAGAGATCTACCAAACTACCTGCCGGTTTCCCAGCTGTCCTTTCAGAGAAAAAGCAGTTAAATCTCTTTAAGTATGTTCAAAATGTGCTGTTCCAAGTCCCTGTGTGTAGTTAATTGGGGAGTTGCCCTATAAAGCAAGACTGCTCACTAGGGGTGGGTGGGAGTTGTGGGGGTAGGGAGGGAACTAACTCCTGATTAGGTGTCAATAGCTTCAAAGAGCTGAGAAAGATACTAAAGCAGAGATTTAAACCTACCCCACTAAGAAAAATATTTCTCCTTTTAAACTAAAGCACCAGAAAGAATGTAACTTTGTTTTAGAAATGTACCAAAATCCTTTTAAGAGCTCCCAGGCAGAGAGCTGTAATTTAAAAAGCCACAAACTCTTACCTTTGCTTGAAATGTATAGCCTCTGTTAGGAATAAGATGGCAGTCACGATTTGGAAGGGGACGTGAGCATGGAAGAATGAGAAGATGCAATGCTATTTACTTGACATGAGATACAATTATGGCTTGCAGAGATTATAAAAAGATATGATAAAGGAGATGCTGGCGTCAAAGCTGAGTTTATAGGAGCAGTAACGGAGCTTGTGACAAGATTTGAGATGGGTAGGCATATAACTTAACTGGATGAGAGGGTGTATTACCAAGCAGAATAAACTGAACTGGAAAATCAAGTGGAACAATTGAGAGTGGCTCAGAAAGAATGTGAGGACAAGATCGAGTGGGATAATATCTGCATCACGGGTATTCCTGAGTTTGAGGCCTTCACAGACACTGTGGCCACAGTGCACAAATTGTATGGTACATTACTAGTGAAGGAGACCAATGCATCAGAGAATGCAGATTATAAGGTGGATCGAGTACAGCCAGAGTCTGGGGCTGAGAAGAGCCCACCAGCTCTGGGATGTAATAGCATGCCATCAATAGCTGATGATGCAGCAAGCAAGGGCCCATTTGAATGGAGAGGCCATACAGTGAAAACTTTTTAGGTCTTATGAGCTATCACTTTGTAGAAATGCAGGGGCTTGAGAGAGGTTACTTGGTTCTTTTAGAGTGAAATATACACTATTGTTGGTTCATTCATTTTGTTATGATGTTTACTCTCATTGGGGGCCCCAAGGTGGTTTAAGATGGCAGAAGAGGCCTAGATGATTTAGCTGAAGGCTTGAACATGAAATCTTCTAGAGAAGGCCAAAAACCATATCGAGAAGCTCAAAGATCCTCTGGTGGAATTGAAGTGCCATAGGGTGTTCAGTGGTGGAAAGTGTCTTAAAAGAGAGTCTTTGAGTTTGACAGAGAAGGCTAGTGCTGAGAATGGGCATATGACATAGATATGATTGACTTTACAAGGGCATAATAGGTTCACTAGAACTGTGAAGGTTGTTGAACATTCTTTGGGCTGGCCTCTGCAGTTGGATGTGTGCAAAAATGCTGCTGTTTGCATGTATGAGGGTGAATGAGTGTGACAGAAAAGGGATGCATGGAGTGAATGTGGGTGCGC
Source organism: Ichthyophis bannanicus (assembly GCA_033557465.1). NCBI lineage: Eukaryota > Metazoa > Chordata > Amphibia > Gymnophiona > Ichthyophiidae > Ichthyophis > Ichthyophis bannanicus. Next base: position 88,601,492 of record CM066040.1, read on the forward strand.
TTGATATGAGTGAAATAAAGGAGGAAATCACAGTGTGGCCATTCCGTCGGTGTATTTTCTTCTTTGGCCATTGATTTGGCTGAAAGACAGGGGAGGAGGGTGGGTGGGTTGACGGTAGGGGTAATGTGAGAGGCAAATAGAATTTGGACGGATGGGGAGGGTTCAAGTAAATCTAAATGGGAAGGATGAGGAGGAAGGGGGATGGGGTAAAGAGTTAAAGAAAGTTATGCGTAAAGTAAAAAGATCTCAATTCTCCTCTCCTTAAGGAAAGGATATTATTAAAGGAGCTGGAGTGCATGAGAGCAGTATGGGGTTGATTCAGTGTTCCTTTCTCTTCCCTTTTGTTAGCCATCTTTGTCCCCCGACTGCTCTCTGTTTCTATCCCTTTTTTCTTTGATTTTATGGCGTTCCTTTTCTGGCTCTTTTTCGCAGCCCTCTCCTTTTTAACAATTTTATGTATTGTGAACCGCCCAGATGCTAATTGTATTGGGCGGTATATAAAGATTTAATAAACATAAACATAAACATTAACATACCTATGAAAGTGGGATGAGGATTTTCTTCAAAATAAATATTCTGAGCAGTACTCATCCTCCGCAGAAAATAATGGGAGTGGGAATTTTGTTATCGCGTTACCTAGGTGTACAGGACCCAGAAGGTCCTCACAGACTGAGCAGGTAAATACATTCTGTTAAAGGCAAAGATCCATCGGGGGAATCTATTTTTGTGAATGTTTATGTATGAAATGGGTCTCGAGGGGATTTTTTTTTCAAGAAGCGGTGGATAAGCTACAAGGGTTGGAGATGGGACAGTAGCAGTTTGGGGGGAGGGTTGGATTTTAATATAACATTCATTCTGACATTAGATAATATGGGGGGGGGAGGGAAGAGGGGTGCTAAGAATAAAGGTTAATGCTGGCCTGGGGCTTAATGGGTTTATGTCGAGTATTTCATCCAATGAGTAGAAATTTAACTTTTCTTCTATAATCTCCATGGATCCTACTCTCAGCTTTGCTGTTGTCCATGTGGAGTGTGACTTCTAGACTAGAGGTCGTGGAAATAGGGAGCATTACATGGCTGGATCATTTTTGGAGAATAAATGATAGTCTGTTGGAGGATGTCAGAGTTGTTCAGAATATGGTGCAAGATATAAAGGAGTAGTTTGAACTGAATAATAATGGTGACATCTCTGTTACTGTTTTCTGAGATGGGGTTTAAAGCAGGGGTGGGCAATTGTTTTGGCTCGGGGGCCACTTTGAGAGGACTGTGGTTAGCGGAGGGCCGCACCTTCTAAAACTGATTGTATTCATTAGTTAACATTACATTTCATTTAATGTGAAGTGTAAATAGCATAATAATAATAAATAAATAAAAAGAGATCGTAAAGGATCTCTGACAAAAAGGAGCAAACAGATATCTATATACAAAAATATTTTGAGATCACATTTCAGCTGTCTTCCAGCCCCACCCCCTTCCCCCCTTTCAGCTCTCTTCCAGCCCTCACCTTCCACCTGTCATTTCCTTCTGCCACCTCTTTCCCCTTGCTGCTGCTTCACCCCCCTTAGTGCTGCTTCACCCCCCTTAGTGCTGCTTCACCCCCCTTAGTGCTGCTGCTTCACCCCCCATAGTGCTGCTGCTTCACACCCCCATAGTGCTGCTGCTTCACACCCCCATAGTGCTGCTGCTTCACACCCCCATAGTGCTGCTGCTTCACCCCCTTAGTGCTGCTTCCCCCCTTAGTGCTGCTTCACCCCCCTTCCCCTTAGTGCTGCTTCACCCTCCCCCTTAGTGCTGCTTCAAAGTTCACCCCATGCAGCCGCTGCTTCTGCTTTTTACAGAGCAGCGGCTGCAATAAACTTAATTTGAAAAGGAAAAGACAACCTGTGAGGAGCCCTCCAGTCAGCGCCCGAGGAAGTGATGTCAGAGGGGGCGGGCTTCTCACAAGTTTATTTTCTTTTTCAAATTAAGTTTATTGCAGCTGCTGCTCTGTGAAAAGCAGAAGCAGTGGCTGCACGGCCTGGGGATCGTGTTCGTGATCACGCCGCGGACTGCGGGAGAAAAGCCGTTTTTTTGCTGTGGCCGCTCCGATCTCGCGGCCAGAGCAAAAAACCGGCTTTTCAAGGGCTGGTTTTATATCTGTGCTGCGGGCCGCAGAAAACTCTGTGGCGGGCCACATGCGGCCCGTAAATTGCCCATCCCTGGTTTAAAGTGGTAATATACGGTAGGCTGATTAAATGGGGAACCCAAAAGAAGCAAGATCATAAGCAGAAGATTGAGGCTCTGTGGAAAACCATTAGGAGTTTAGAGTGCCAGGACAAAAGCTCCAACTAGAACACAGGGCAAACTTTCTGAAATGAGGAGTAAATTATGGGCGCAATTAAGGACCAAAATTAATTGGCACATTTTGCAAGTGAAACAGGTATTTTATGGGCATGGGGATAAGGCTGGGTGTATGTCGGTGGCACAGTAGAGACAGCTGGGCACCATTTGAGGAGTGCAGGGAGAACGCCCTGTGCAGGTAAAAACCAAAAGTTTTCAAAAGTTCTATGAAGCTCTGTAGGAGGAGGGGAAAAGTATGGATCCAAGAGGTAGAGTGCTATTTGGATTCAATTGCTTTGAAAACCATTACTGGGGATGAGATAGGGATTGGATAGAGATAACTGAGTGGAGGAGTGGCCTAGTGGTTGGGACAAGGTACTTCAGGCCGGAAGGTCAGGGGTTCAAATCCCACAAGAGGACAGCAACCTTGGGCCGGGAAGGACTGGGGTTTCTAGTCCCACAGGTGCTCCTTGTGGTCTTGGGCAAGCCACTTAACCCTCCATAGCCCATGTTCCCTGTAAAATAGTTATCTCCAAGTTATAATGCCCTGTTCAATGTAATTTCAGTTTGTTCAATGTAAACTGCCTTGATATCATGAAAGGCGGTATATAAGAAATGTTAAAATATTTAAAATAAACTGTGGAAGAAATTAGGAAAGCTATAAGCTCCCTCAAAGTAGGTAGCTCTCCAGTTCTCCGGGAACAAGCAGGAAGTCCATCCTCACATATAGGTGGCATTGGCGCTGACATAGCCCACGCAGAAGCATCTCCCCAGCTTTCAAAGAAAGCCTTTTGGAGATACACCACACATGTGTGGTCCCCTTCCCATCCAAGGGTGCCATCTTGCCTCAGTCTCCCTTTTTCTGTGGAGCCCTCCAGACGCCTGTCCAGTATCCCCCTGGAAAAAGTGTTTTTTATCCTGTTTTTCTCCAGTACGCTTACTGGTTCCTTCCCACCCTCGAGTCAGGTCACCTCGGCGTCACTGCTTGTGTTTATTCCTTTGTGTTTTGTTTATTTTTTCTCGAGATATCCATCAACCTGCACTTTGTGCCCCTTTTTTTGCCGCAGGCCTTGGATCCCTGCCGTGAGCAGGGCCTCCTTTTCCCCCAATGGCCTCCAGTGGTTTCAAAAAATGTGATCGGTGTGTTAAGATGATGTTCTGCACCGACCCACATGACCATTGTCTCAGCTGTCTTGGACCCCAGGGTATGACTACTCTGCGAGCTCTGCAGGACCATGACCACAAAGGCCATAAAGAGTGTCAGCTGCAGCAGGATCAGTTCTTTCACAAGTCAGACTGCACCGGAGTCTCTGGCGACATCGCGCTGCGGGTGCCCCAGAGGCCTGGGCTGCCTTGGAGTCCCATGGCTGTAGGTCCTCTAAGGGGAAATCCCTGAAGGTGGAGCGCAAGAAATTGAAACCCCCAAAGACTACCTCGGAGGACGAATCCAGGAAGAAGGGAAAATCCCATTCCAGGCCCCACAGTCCCCCTGGCATGAGTCCAAGGGGCTGGAGAGGGAGCGGCCCCATAAGCTGCCCTAAAAGAAGTCATTTGTACCTGGTGACACCCAAGACCATCTTCATCGAGGACTCCCCTTCGACAGAACCGTCGCCGGGCCCAAAGTCCTCTGTGTCTGCGTCGAAGGTGCGGAGTCAACTTGCATGGAGACCAGGATGATGGCCTTAGAAAGCCTTATATCTGCCCTCATGGCCATGCAGCAGGTGTTTATGTCCGGTTCTTCCGCCCCGATGAGACCCTCTACATCGAGGACCTCCCCAGACGTCGAGCCGATCCTTGAGCGCCACCAGCCTCGAGAAACCCATCGGTATCAGACGAGGTTCCTGGTCCTGTTCCTCGGGACACCGGTCCTCTCCAATGAGTTCCCGTAGTTCAGACAGCAGATCCCCTGGAGGACGTGGGCCTTCGGGCCCAAGCTTCGACCATGGTGACCGCGGGGCCTCGGACTCATCCTCAGACTAAGAGTTGGACTGAGGATGAGTTCAAGGATGAGGAGTTCCCAGAGACTCTGTGACACAGAGATGTTCTCACATGCCCATCTCCCCCGGGGTCCTGTTGCCGTTCTCCACCCAAGGATGTCACTTTTCTCGACTTTGTGCGAGACATAGCTAAGGCGCTCGCTATCGAGACCGAGGCCAAAGAGGATCCCCTGCACAGAGGAACTGGAGATTCTCCAGTATGACGCGCCCCCTAACAAAGCCCTTACGGTGCCTGTTCCTCCAATCCTTGAGCTCCACTGCCTCCTTATGTGGGAGACACCAGCATTGGTGCCCCATTGTAAGCAGGTGACTTGATTCTATGTACCAAGTGTGCCGAAGCCCTGGGTTCCAGAAGACGCAACTTCCTCACAACTTGATGGTTGTTGAGTCTGCCATGTGCGGATACTGACGTCAGACACCACTCTTTGGAAGGACGTTCTTTGAATGTGCAACAGTCATTTGTGAGACTATCTGAATGAATATCCCAGTGAGACTACCTGAATGAATATCCCAAAACCTAAAGATGTTTATTTCAATGCCATCTGAAGCAGGGTCGGAGGATCCGAAACACAGCGCTGGGTTATGGAGTTTTGAAGAAATGTTTTCTCAATGAGTTGTTTAAGAGGATGTTTTCCCATTGCAATATTTTGGGAGGAATGGAGCCTTGAAGAATGTCTTCTTGATTTTTTTGCTAAAATATCTTGGAAGGAGTGTTTGGGAGACCATTGCAGGACCCGATTGCCAGCTAAGTTTGATTTTGACTTTTTGGTCATTAAGAATTTTTATTCTTAGCACTGTGGCTCTTTGGGTCTGTTTTTACTAGGACTGTTGTAGAAATATAATAGTAAAAAAAGATTAAAGGGAGAAGTCCGTTCACACGAAGGGGTCTCTTGTCCCCCGACTTGACGGATGTTCCTACATTTAATCATATATGATTTGTGTTGTGAATGTTAGTTTGTTTGTCCTAACACATGATCTGATTTTTTAATTGAGTCTGCCATGTGCAGTTTCAAGAGTCAAAAGACCCATTTTTTGGTGCCCCCCGGCAGGGAGTCCTGGACCTTCGACGCCCTCAGCTGAAAGACCTTCCAGGGCTTGATGCTTGCGTGCCGAGTACAATCCTACCAACTGTAAGTGAAAGAGCTCAGTGGCTTCTCGGCAGGCAGGGGATAGTATTCTAAAGATTTTAAATTTAATTTGAGCTGCCCAGGAAATAGAGTCCCCATTCCTGCTCCTTTTGATCAATGCCGAATAGGCTTTTCAGCAAGTAAGCTGGTCCTTTGTTTAGGACATTGGAAAATATTTTATTCTTTATTTATGTGACTTTTATACCACCATTTTGAGTAATCATAGTGCTTTACATTATTAACAACTGAGTTGCATTATAACATATTAAACAAATTGTAACAGGTGCAGATAAATTTCAATCCCAGATATGTGCATGATTCAAATTCTTATGTTACCTTATTTACAATTCCTGTAAATAAATGATGACCTTGGTGGTTCATATTTGATAGTTTCTTGGTTATATTATCTAATTATTTTACTATTGAGTTGGATGATGATTGGTGTGGGATGTAATGCTTATTATGTTGAATTGGTGTCTCTAGTTTGTCAGGTCACTGTTTGTGTTTTCTCTGTTGGATCCGAAGTGCTCTATGATTAGAAATGTTTTGAGTTGGGTGCGGAACATGGACAAGTCGGTTATAGATTTAAGTCTATCTGGCAATGAGTTCCATAGGGTTGAAGATAAATATTAGAATGCTCGGTTACTGGTGTGGTGTTTTGTTTTGCAGTAGTCAGCTGGGATTACTAGGGTATTTATCATTTGTCCTCTTCTTTGTTGGTCATTGGGTGTTGTCTTGATTAGGTGTGATAGGGTTGTGGGCGCTATGATCTCTGATAGTTTTAAAAGTGGTCATTATTAACTTGTATTTTATTCTGCTCTGGACCGGTAACTAGTGTAGTGTGTAAAGTATGGGTGTTATGTGTTCTGTTTGGCGTGAATTATAGATGATTCGTGCAACCATATGTTGGGCCATTTGAAGGCTATGAAGTGTTTGCTTGGATAATCCATGTAGTAGTCTATTAGAGTAATCAATATGCGGGAATATCATGGCTTGCAGAACTGTTCTAAATTTGTTACATTGCAGTAGCAGTTTAATGTGCTGTAGTATTCGGATTTTGTTGTATATGGCCCTAGTTGTATGTTTGATGTGTGTTTTAAAACTAAGGTGTTTGTCAATTGTGGCGCCCAGATATTTCACTTCTTCTTTAACTTCAAGTGTAACTTTATTAATTTCAATGGTGATGGGTGGTGTGACGTTTTAGTTTCTGGTAATGAAAAGTACATCTGTTTTTTTATAGTTTGTTTAGGCCATGGGTTTTGAGCCAAAGAGCTATTTCATTGAAGCATGATATAATGGGCTCCAGTATAGGTCTGGTTATGCTAAATGGCAAATATAGCATAATGTCATTGATGTAGATGGCATATCCAACTTTGAATTTTTTTGTTATTTGGCATAGTGGCTGAATATATATGTTAAACAATAGAGCAGATAGGGCTGAGCCTTGTGGAAGACCTGTTGTTTGGTGATAGGAGTTAGAGCATTGTGTTGTGACCAGTCTGATAGATATGATATAAACCATTTTAGGGTAGTTCCATATAAGCTTATTTGTTGAAGCCTTAGTATTAGTAAGTCATGGATAATGGAATTAAAGGCCACAGCAATATCAAGGAATATTAAAATGAAAGCTTGATCGGGGTTGTCTATTCCTTTTACTATATTGTTGAATAATACCAGCATTAATGTTTCAATACTGTGGAAAGGCCTAAATCCATATTGATTGTTCTCAAGAGGTGCATGTTGTTCAATGTAGTCTTGGAGTTGAATGTGGACATTTTTTTTCATTTTTGGCAAGAAATGGTAGACTAGATATTGGTCTGTAGGAAGTGGGGCACTTTTTGTCGAGTGTGTTATTTTTTAGAATAGGGCAAATGATTGCTTTCTTGAGGTCTCTAGGCATTTGGCCTTGGACTAGGGACAGGTTGACCATTGTTAGGATGATGGGTGCTAGTTTGTCACGGGCCGTTTTGATCCAGCCTGCAGGGCAGGGATCAACAGTGAAAGTTTGTGTTCATGTTTGAGATTATCTTTTTGAGGAGTTCGAGGGATGTAAGATGGAACTCTTACCATCTTTCTAATTGAGGACCTATATTAGTGGAGGGCTTCAGGGAGGAGGAGTTCAGAGGATTTCTTTTCATCATTAAATAGTTCGCTAGGGCTTGTGGTGAGATGGCTTGTAGCTCAGTGGAGTCTTTTGGTTGGTTTGTGAGGGATTTTATGATAGCAAATAGACCCTTTGGTTTGTTTAGAGATTTCATTAGGAGTTTAGTGTGATATTCTTTTTTTTTTATTTTATATTTATAACTTTATACACAATTAATCAAGAAATACATCTTGAAAAAGAAATTACAGCAGGAAAAGGAAAATACATCAAGAGTCAATTAAGTCCCTCAGATTAATACAGGTAACATACATAAACATTCCCCAGGGGTGGTTAGTGCTGATGTCCTAAATGTAACTGAAATTCTGGAATCTTCTCAGGAGCAACATGTAGTTCCATCTACTTTACTGATTACGTTAGCTTTGTTGTCTGATAAAGAATGGCTTATGAGGATGTTTTTTAAGAAACGGCTTATGTTGTTTAAAGGTTTAAAGGTCTGTATGTTTCCAGATATATCCAGAGAGACTCAGAAGAGGCGGCGTGATTTCCTCTTATTAAGACCTGGGGTTCAACAGTTGGGTGGGCTCTTTTTTTTGAAGTTCCCCTGTAAGTGTCTGATTAAATATCAGTCACATTCTTATATTTTTTATGAGCCTTCCCAATGGCTGGACTTCATTAATGCCCGACAAACTGAGGCTGGACCGGATCCTCCTTCAGTTTAGGATAAGCGTCATTTAGGATCTGACTGTATGGTACACTCTCTTTTTCCTTCGTATTTTGATGAATGTTTATTTCTTTCTAGGTATCCCCTATATGGTGATATTCTTTTTTTAACGTTATTAATATGTTGACGGTATTTTGCTAGCACTGTCAAGTATTTTTCTCTATTTTCTGTTGTTTCTGCTTAATGCCAGGTGTGTTCTAGTTTTCTCAGCTTTCTTTTTAGTAATCTTATTTTATTTATTTATTTATATTTCTTATATACCGCACTATTTGCAATCAGTGCGGTTCACATAGAACAGAAACATCCGACAACTTAAATATGTCTGGTCATTACATTAAACAGGAAATGCAACTTGGAAAAAGGGTACACTATATACATATGAGGTGTACTGAGAAAGGATGATAATTGGTGTTTACATTGTAGGGGACGCCTGTTGCAAGGGCTTGCCTAGTTGACTACTATTATTGTTGAGTTGCTAGTTATTCGAGTGGGACTGAGGATCGGAGATGTCAGTGAGATATTTGGTGAAGAGGAAATGTTTAAGGGCCTTTCTAAATTGGCTCAAGTTGGGGATTGCTCTGATATGTGCTGGTAAGGTATTCCATAGACTTGGGGTACAGAGTTGGAAGGCTCTGTTAGCTGTTGTTTTGGTTCATTTAGTTGCTTCTTTTGGAATTACTAGCATGTTGGACTCTGCAGATCTTCTTGGTCTGTTGGATGAGGTCAGATAGAGAGGAGGAGGAGAGCTCATTGCCAGCTTTGAAAGTCATCAGCAAGGTCTTAAAACAAATCCTGGCTTGAATGGGGAGCCAGTGTAACTACTTCAGGAGTGGTGTCACATGGTTTCTCCTGGATGCGCCAAAGAGTACTCTCTGCACTGTTCATAGCAAGTTGAAGGGGATTCAGGGTGGACCGGGGGAGCCCTTGTAGTATGGAGTTTGAATAATCGAAATGGGGAATAATCAGGGCTTGGTAAATGGTGCGGAAATCATCTGGTTCGAGTAACGGGCGTAGGTGTCTGAGGGATCTGATTTTAAAGTAGATTGCCCTTACGGTATTGGCTACATGTCATGTGTGTACCATTATTTTGAGATGTTCTTACTGGTGGGGTGCAGTGGTTGGGGTCTGAATGCAATCCTAGAAATGCTATTGTTCCAATTGTGTATAAGCTCATCAATATCTTTTGTATTTGTGTCAATGGAGTCCAGAAGTTCTTTAGTTAAGGCTTCCTTTTTGAATGGTTTAAATTTTGGGTATTGTTTTATCGAGTGTTCAGTTGGATGTTCATGGTAATGTTCAACCTCTATGGTGAACTCAATGAGATGATGGTCTGACCATGGGACTGGAGTTATTTCTGGGCTGTTATTTGGTTGTGTATAGATATCTTGTGGAAGGAATATAAGGTCAAGTATATTCCCTTTGTTATGTAAGGTCTTTTACTATTTATCTAAAGTGTAAGTATTCCATAGCATTAAGAAATGATGTGGATTGTGCATTTTATAGTGAAGTAAGATTGAAGTCTCCTAATAGGATTACTTTTTCCTTATCGTTCCTCCAGTTTAGTCCTCCACCTCTGGGTAGTGCACCTCCTCCTGCAGCTTGGAGACTGGGCATGTCAAAATCGTGACATCACTGGATATAGCCTGCTGGTTTCTCCCATCAGCCCCCAGTGTGTCCAATCTCCATGTAGCAGGAGGACTTAGTTGAGCCTAGGTGCTGGGCTCACTTGAGGAACAGAAGGAGCAATTTAGTTAGGGTTTAGGTTTTTAAATTTTAAATCACTCTGTTTTTAGTTTAATTGGGCAAGGATTAGTCTATTAATTCAATTTCTTATGGTTGGTTCATAATTTTACTTAAGTCCTTAACTTGGGGTATGTCTCTTTCTCCCATCTACCTTCTTGCTTTTGGCTGCTTGCTTGATTAATTTCCTCACCAGATTGGATCTCTCCTCCAGACTATACGTGGGAGAGCTCTGTGGGACGTATCTGCACTCCCTCTCTCCTGGGGTGCGAGCGTCGGCAGTTCTACTCTCTGGAGGCAGCTTTTCTCTCTCTGTGGCAGCGGAGACAGCTCTTGCCGCATCGCCGAGCTGCTTCGCAGCTTGAGGGGCTGTAAATTTTCTGGTGAGAGCCGGCTTTGCTGTTAAGGCTACGCGGCGCAGGTAAGGCCCTTGGGCTCTGAAGATGTACACGGCACAGTTTGGCAGAGCGGGCATTTTGGTGCCAAATTAGGCCCGATTGTGCTCGGCGCCATTTTCTCCACTCATTCAGTACCGCATGGCAGAGAGCGCAGCGGCCCGCGGTTGGGGAAAGCATAGGGAGAAGAGTGGCCTTCAGTTCTTTATTGCAATTAATTCAATTGATTTTAATTTCTATTTATTCTAATTTCGGAATCCTCCGGTTAGCCTGGGGTGTCTTGGAGGGGTTATATTTATTTATTTATTTTAAGGGCTATAGTTTGTTTTTCTGCAGGCTGGTTTTTTGTTTCGTGATAAACCAGTTGGTGGGGATTCAGCTGATGTCCTTGCGGCCACAGTGTGTGGTCTGCGGTACACGCAGAGGCACAGTGGCTGACACTGGAATCTGCCGCGGCTGTGCTTCTATTTCCACCAGCGTGGAACAGCAGATGGAGAATGCTATGGTTTCAGACGACTGTAGTCCGCTGACTGTGACTGCAGATGAAGCTCTTTTGGTCACGCCGCCAGGGTCTTCTCAGGAGGGCTTGGCGGGTCCTTCAAGTGCATTAGGTTCAGGACAGCAGCTAAGGGATTTCTGTCCGGATTTTGTGTTAATTATGCATCAGGCACTGTTTGAGGCGTCAGGGGACGTTGCCTGAGCCCTTGCCGTTTGTGAATCCTATGCAGCACCTCCGATCTGGAGAGCAGGGTTGTGCTTCTCCGAGGCCCCCAAAGAGGTCGAAGTCTCGTGACTTTCCCTCCCCAGATTTCGAATGGCACGAGACCGATGAGGCCGAAGTAGAAACGAAGCCAGTATAGACGAATTGGAAGAAGGAGAAATCCCTGAGCCTGAGGACCAGGCGAAAATCATTCAGGTATTCTGAAAGGATGAATTGACGGCATTGATCATGGAATCCCTACAGATGCTAAATCTCGCTACGGCACAGCCGATGGAAGAAGAGGAAGTGGAAGATCCCATTATTCAAGCGGTGAGACAGTCCCAGGTAGGACTGTTCACAGGGTGGTAGATCGGATGATTCAGGAAGAGTGGGACCAGCCCGAGGCCGGACTAAGAGGGGTTTGGACCATGAACAGACTCTATCCCTTATGGGATAAGGACAAAGAGATTCCGTTCCCCACGGATTGATGCGGCTGTCTCAGTAGTCACGAAAAAGACCACTATCCCGGTGGAAGGTAGCGTGGCCTTAAAAGATGTGCAGGATAGAAAGCTGGATGGTTTATTGAAACAATCCTTTGAGGCTAACGCTTTATCCTTGCAGGCTTCCATTTGTGGGGCTTGGGTGGCGAGAGCATGTCTCAGATGGGCTCAGCACTTGTGCCAGGCTCTACAACTAGCGCAGGACTGTATTAGGGAGCTGGAGCATCTAGAGTCTGGTTCCGCGTATTTCGCTGATGTGCACTATGACTTGATCAGAGCACTGGCAAATAGTATGGCTTCGTTGGTTGCCGCCCGGAGATCCTTGTGGTTGTGGAATTGGGCGGCCGATGGCTCATCAAAGTCGCGCCTTAGTAAGCTTCCGTTTAAAGGGAGGTTGTTATTTGGAGAAGATCTTGACAAGTTGGTCAAGGATTTAGGAGAGTCCAAGGGCGGAAGACTTCCAGAGGATAAACCTAAGCAAGGGAAATCTTTACCAGTCTTTCGAGGTCCTTTTAGAGATTTCAGGAGATTTCGCACATCTCGCTTGGGTGGTTTCCAAAGGGGGAGATTTGCTTCTAGAGGCCAGGGGTTTCAGGGGTTTTGAAGAGCAAATAGAGGCTACGCAACTGCTTCCACAGCGACAAATCGTAAACCACAAATGCGGCGGGTCCCGATGGGAAGCCAACCAATCGGAGTACGACTTCGGGAGTTTCTTCCTGCGTGGACCCAAATAACATCCAACCATTGGATGTTGGAGATTATTCGCGAGGGTTATGTGCTGGAATTGGCAAGGCCGGTGCTGGACTCGTTTGTGATGTCTCCCTGCAAAGGTCCACAGAAAACTCTAGTGGTTCGTCGTACGTTAGATCGGCTGTTACAGCTGGGAGCAGTCGCGCCGGTTCCTATGGCGGATTATGGCGGAGGTCGCTACTCCATTTATTTCGTGGTGCCAAAGAAGGATGGATCCTTCCGTCCTATTCTGGATCTAAAAGGAGTGAATCGTTGCCTTCACGTAACCCATTTCAGGATGGAAACGTTGAGATCAGTCATTGTGGCGGTGCGTCAAGGAGAGTACTTAACTTCCCTCGATTTCACCGAAGTGTATTTACACATCCCAATCAGGCAGATGCATCAAAAGTTGCTGCAGTTCGCTCTTCCTTGGGGACATTATCATTTCCGAGCATGGCCATTCGGTCTTGCAACGGCACCTCGGACCTTCACCAAGATCATGGTGGTGGTAGCGGCGGCATTGCGGAAGGAAGGAATTCTGGTTCATCCTTATCTCGACGATTGTTTGATTTGGGCAAAGTACAAGGCCAAGAGTATTCGGGTTACAGATAAGGTGGTGAAGTTTCTTCAGAGTCTCGGCTGGGTGGTCAACTCGGCCAAGAGCCAATTGGTTCTGTCCCAGGATCTCGAGTATCTAGGAGTGCGGTTCGACACTCAGAAAGAAGCGGTGTTTCTGTCAAATCATCGAGTGCAAGTGCTTCGACAATTGGTGCGCAGGTTCAGGTCCGTTCCGTCGCCCACAGCGTGGAATTACCTTCGCGTGCTGGGGACAATGGCGGTGACTTTGGAAGTAGTGCCATGGGCCAGGTTTTATATGAGGCCATTACAGAGAGCGCTCCTTCGCCATTGGTCGCATCAGGCCGACTCGCTGAGCAAGCGGCTTCCCTGCCCGCTTTGGGTCAGGCTGTCCCTTCAGTGGTGGCTGCTTCCATGATAGCGGGAATGCCTCTAGAACAGCCAGAGTGGCTTCCCTTGCTGACGGACGCGAGCCTTGCGGGATGGGGTGCTCATTGCGGGATCTCTTCGCGCAGGGCACTTGGTCCATACTGGAAAGCACATGGTCAATCAATCGGCTAGAGCTGAGGGCGGTCTGCCTAGTGTTGCAAACCTTCGAAGCTGCGGTGACAGGTCGGGCGGTTCGAGTGCTATCTGACAACTCCGCGACGGTAGCCTACATCAACCGACAGGGCGGTACCAGAAGTGTGGCCATGGAAGAAGAAGCAGAGGCGCTGTTTTCTTGGGTAGAGCTTCGACTACCAGCGATCTCGGCGGCACACATTGCAGGGAAGGACAATGTGATGGCAGATTTTCTCAGCAGGGTCCGGGTGGATGCTGGAGAATGGGAGTTGCATCCGGACGTATTTGCACGGATAGTTCAAAGAGGGGGACCGCTGATAATGGATCTCATGGCGACCTTTCAGTCAGCAAAGACGAGTCGTTTCTTCAACAGGCGGCGAGAAAGAATGTCGGAAGGAATCGTTGCCCTGATACAACAGTGGCCATCGTCAGGTCTCCTCTGTGTCTTTCCTCCGTGGGCACTCATAGGTCGAGTAGTGCAGCGGATCGAAGCTCATCGGGGAAAAGTATTGTTGGTGGCCCCGGACTGGCCGAGGCGCCTGTGGTATGCCAATTTCATTCGGTTGCTCGACGGGAATCCCTGGAGGTTGCCGACATCGGAGAATCTGTTGCTACAGGGTCCGCTTTGAATGCCTCAGGTGGTTCGAATCTCACTTATGGTATGGCCATTGAAAGGGCAAGGTTGAGGAAGAAAGGTTACTTGTCAGCAGTCATCACTACTTTGCTTTGAGCGAGGAAAAAGTCCATGTCTCTGGCATATGTGCGCATATGGCATATATTTGAGGACTGGTGCTCACGGAGGCAAGTACGCACGTCTACGGTATCCGTTCCCTTCATTTTAAGTTTCCTGCAGGACGGATTTGATAAGGGTCTGGCAGCTAGTTCTTTGAGAGTTTAGTTAGCAGCCCTCTCATGCTATAGAGGCAAAGTCTAGGGGGTGGCTCTAGGGTCGCATGCGGATGTGTTGCGTTTTCTTAAAGCAGTATCCAGGTTGCGGCCCTCATGTAGAGTCACAGATCCCGCCGTGGGATCTCAATTTGGTTTTAGGGGCATTAGCTAAGGAACCATTTGAGCCTTTACATCAGGATTTAACCTTAAAGACAGTGTTTTTGTTAGCCATCTGTTCAGCGAGACGAATTTTGGAGTTGCAGGCGCTGTCATGTAGAGAGCCGCTTTTGTCTTTTTCCAAGAAAAAGGTGGTGCTGCGGCCAGTACCATCGTTTTTGCCAAAGGTAGTTTCTCTGTTTCACCTAAACCAAGCGGTTTCTCTTCCAGCCATAAGTTCGGCAGAGGGGAACCTTTCGGACCGTAGTTTACGCCGTTTAGACATAAAAAGGGTACTATGACAGTATTTGAAAGTCTCAGAAACGTTTCGCAAAACAGACTGTATTCGTGTTGTTCAGAGGTTCCCGCAAAAGGGAGACAGCGTTGAAAGTGTCCATTTCCAGATGGATTAAGGAGGCAATTGCGTCTGCATATCTATTGCAAGGACGCCCAGTGCCAGCAGGTTTATGAGCTCACTGTACTAGAGCGCTAGCGGCTTCATGGGCGGAACACAGTTTGGTTCCACCAGTAGAAATTTGTAGAGCGGCCACCTGGTCGTCTCTTCATACTTTCAGTAAGCACTACCGTCTAGATGTCTTGGCGGCAAACGATGCCTGTTTCGGGTCGGCGGTGTTGCGATCCGGCTGGAAAGGTCCCTCCCAATGACTACTGCTTTGTAACATCCCAGAGGTGGAGGACTAAACTGGAGGAACGATAAGGAAATAGTAACTACACTTACCTGGTAATTGTTGTTCCTTGAGTGACGACAGTTTAGTCCTCATTCCTGCCCGAGGATGGATTCGTTTGCAGTGCGTGGTCAGTGGGAGAAGTACAAGTCTACAGGTGAGTAGAGCTTTTAATAGGTTCTTGATCATCTCCATTCTTCATGTCTCTTTTTCTGTCTATTCTTCTCTCTCTTGTCTTTGGTTAAGCATAGAGCGCAAAGGAGAAAGTACAAAAAGCAGTCCCCTTCTTTTGGGAGAGGGGGTTTGGTGGTTAAATTGCGTTAAGGTTAGCCGTTCAGTTTGAGTTTAGCGTTGAATTTGATATGATAGCTACTTATTTGTTGCTCCTTTGAGTCTTTGTCAATAGTTCACTGGGGGCTGATGAGAGAGACCAGCAGACTATATCCAGTGATGTCACGATTTTGACATGCCCAGTCTCCAAGCTGCAGGAGGTGGTGCACTACCCAGAGGTGGAGGACTAAACTGTCGTTACTCAAAGAACAACAATTACCAGGTAAGTTTAATTTCTATTTTCTTACATGACATGGTACAGACAGTTTCAAGGATATTTGTAAGACCATTGGGATCTGCAGTTGGTGGTCTGTAGATTAGATAGAATGCCATGTATCTATTCTTGATGATCAGCAGATCTATATCAGATACTGTGCTAGATTTTTAGTGATAAGCATTCCTCCTCCTCCATGTTTATTTGCTCTGCGTGTGTGATATATTTCATCGTTAGTGGCTCTCAGTTGTTTCAGTAGGACATAGTCTACTTCGTTGAGCCATGTCTCAGTAATAAATATTATATCTGAGTTGGTATCATGTATGTGATCCGATATGATTGGGATTTTCTTTTTTTTTATTGATCTTGCATTTATGTATGAGCTTTTTAGGGTTGTATATTTATAGCAGTCCTGCTGGGTATTAAGTTTGGTCATATCAGTAGTGTTGATGTGGATTAATCTTTGGTTGTTAGGGTTGTTCTGAGCTCTGTAGATTGTTTTATCTAATGGAAGTACTTTGAGATCTCCATAATACATGTGTATTATTGGGATTTATTTTATTTATATCTTTTTTTTATTCCACGCTCTTTAGAATCAGTGCGTTTTACAAATAACATTAATTTGTACAATGCAGGCTGAAACATACATTGAACTTTACAAAGAACAGGTATTACAACTTGGGTTTCAAGAGGGGTAACTATATATAAACTGAGCAATTGTGTCACGGATAGATTTATGTCAACATGACATGATCTGACAACTATTTACAGGTTGAATAATTGTATTGATGGATATGGTTACGTCAACATGACGTGTGTGTGCTGGTGGTATCGTCATAATGGGTGGGAAGTTATGCTGGGTTGTGTTATGTCACCGGTATGGGAGTAATGTTGAAGGAAAAGATGGTGCTTTAGTTCCTTCCTAAATTGCACGAGGTCAGTAATAGCTTGGATAGTGGTTGGGAGGGCATTCCAGAGTGTAGGTGCGAAGAACACAAAGGCTCTGTTCTTTGTTGCAAGCGAGCATTTTGTTATTGCATTGGGGATTGCGAGTATGTTAGCAGCGAATGACCTTCTGGATCTGTTCAGAGGAGTGGGGTGGACAAGGTCCGTAAGGGAGGTGGAGGACAGTTTGTTAATGGCTTTGAAGGTCAGCAGTAGTACTTTGAAGGTGAGCCTGCAGTGGATTGGAAGCCAGTGGAGGTGTTGCAAGATTGGAGTTATGTGATCTCTTCTGGAGGCTCCATGCAGGATGCGGGCAGCGGCGTTCATTGCTAGTTGTAGTGGGTTCAGTGTGCTCTTAGGGAGACCATGCAGAATGGCGTTGGCGTAGTCGAAGTGGGGGGGTTACAAGTGCTTGAAAGATTGTCCGTAATCGTCAGGCTCCAGTAGGGGTCGTAGGTGACAAATTGTATGTATCTTGTGATAGATTGCCTTGATGGTGTTGCTTATATGTGCTTTCATGTCGAGCTGCTGGTCTAGGGTGATACCCAAGTAGCGGATGGTGGGCCTGCTCGGGAGCTCCGCGTCTCTCACCTTTATCGAAGCAGGAGGGGTAAAGGATTGATTTCTGGTGATGAATAGGACATCTGTCTTGTTGAAATTGATTCTGAGGCTTTGCGTGTGGAGCCAGTCAGTGACAGCATCAAAGCATTTCGTTAATGGCGAGAAGTCAGGCTGGTCAGAGAATGGTGTGAAAAGCAGTACATCATCGGCATACACCAGGCAGGAGATATTAAAGGAGTGGATGATTGAACAGATGGGCTGCATATATATGTTGAAAAGGAGGACCGAGAGTGAGGAGCCTTGGGGGACACCTTGCTTTTGTTGAACAGGCTCAGAGGTCGTGGAGTCAGTTCGTACCTGTTGCCATCTGTCTGATAGGTATGACTTTTGCACCAACTCAAAGCTGAACCATGGATTCCCTTCTCTTGGAGACGTGCAAGGAGCGGCTCGTGGTTGATCGAGTTGAACACAGAGCAATGTCCATGAAGATTAGAGCATATCCTTGTCTGATGTTATCAATCCCTGTGATTAAGGTACTGAGTAGAGTGGTGAGGAGTGTCTCGACGTCATGTAATTCTCTAAAGCCGTGCTGACATGGGTCGAGAGGAGCAGTGGTCTCGATGTAGTGCTGGATTTGGCGTTGAACGACCTTCTCAATTATCTTGACCAGCAGGGGGATGCTAGAGATTGGTCGATAGGATTCCGCCTTCTGGGGGTTCAGATTGTTGTTCTTTAGAAGGGGCCGGATGGACGTTTGTTTTAGAATCAATGGGAATGCCCCTGTTTAAAAGGACAGCTCCTTGGATGGGTTGGTTTTGTAGGTGGGTAGATAATTTGGCATTTAAATCTATGGTTAGGCAGGAAAGTAACAGTGTGCCGAAAATTATACTTACTATTAATTGGGTGTTCATCTTTGCTGAAAGCTGACAAAGTTAATACAGTATTTAGTAATATTCAGGGTAGAATTGAGTTTTCTATGTGGTTACACGGAGCAAATCGATTATGAGGTGTATCTTAAGTCAACATGTTGAATAGGCAACAAAGTATCAAATTCTGACTTTGCTTAGGATACAATGTAAGATTAGATATACAGATTAGCATTACATGCAGTGTTTAGTCTTAATGAAGAGAGTGGCAGTATGCCGTATCGTATTAATAAGATGAGTTGTAAAAACAGTAGTTCATGGTTAGTTTTTGAGAGGATAGTATTACTTCTGTTATTTTACCATTAATACAGTCTAGACTTGAAGTGTCAGTCTTGATTCCAGTAGAACAGTCTGTGGACACCTAATTACCACGCCTAAGGGCCCTCTGGCGAGGCCCTCGGGGGCAAGCCCACCAGGCACGGGTGCACCTTGTCGGTGCTCAGCTTTATCTGATGGAGGCAGGCTGGGACGTGCTCTGATTGCTGAGCTGATTGGAGGATACCACTGGGGGCAGGGAGGAGCTTACCTCCTTGCAGTTCAGGCAATCTGTCCGGCGTGCAGATTTGAACCCTCTGTCTATGGGTTGGATCAGAGCAATATATAAATGCTCTAGGGCTGTGCAAAGGTTAATAGAGATCATTCCAATTTTTTTTTTAAAATTAATCTTGGCAAGGAAACCCGATAGGGTTGTCTGTCTCTGCCACTGTTTGCTGTTTTCTGCTGGCGGACAAAATTAAATTGAGTACAGACATGCATGGGATAGAAATAGGGACGGGTGGTTTACTGGATCGCGCTTTTTGTGCATGATGATGTTCTGTTGGTAAGCAGACCACTTATAACATTTTCCATTTTTTGGTATTGGAATTGGAGGAATATTGTAGATTGGCAGGCTTTAAAATCAACATGCAAAACAGAAATTTTGCCAATCAAGATGCCTTCAGAGTTTGTGGTTAGGCTTAAGAAGAGGTTTGCTTTTAAGTGGTCTCACTCTAGTGTTAAATATTTAGAGGTTCAACTTAGCTCGGATCATAATAAATTATAGCAGGCAAACTATAAGCCATTATGGGAGAAGATGGCAGGAGAGTTGGAAAAGTGAGGCAAATTGAGTGTATCATAACTGAAACATATTCTTAAAATAATACTCCCAATTTTGCTTCCTATTGCAAGCCCAGAGAGCATCTTTCAGAGAGTTAATGGGAAGGTTTTTCATTTTATTTGGAAAGGAAGGCCCACTAGGGTGGCAAGATATTTTATATCAGTCTAAATTTCAGGGAGGATTGGCTGTTCCTGATTTCAAATGTTATTTCTTTGTGGCACAGCTAAAGGCTATTTGGGACTGGAGCTGCTGTTCTGGGAAATCATGGATTTGCATGGAATGGAGGTTGATTATAATATGTAGAGCCCAGTTCCCCATGTAGAAAGATAAAGAAAACCCTTATACTAGATTTACTGTCGAATTGTGGAGAAAGCTTACAGAGATTTTGTTGGAGGGGAGAAGGGTGGCCTTCCAGAACAACCATTATCAGCAGAGTCCTGCAATTTGGACTTTGCTCAGCAACCTGGTAGTTATGGCTGCCCACCTACAGGAGCAAGAGCTCTTGGTTTTTTTATACCTCAGCAGTTGACTTTTATTATCCCCATTTCTGGATCTGGCCATCTTCCTCAGAGACCAAGGCCGTACGCTTTATATCTCCAGGAATAAGCAGGAATGTAGTCTTCACATATGGGTGACATCGGGTACTGACAGAGCCCATGTGGGAAGCTCCCTAGCTACCAATAGGAAAGCCTTTGGGAGCACTCCACTGCCCCTGTGCCACTGCCTTCCCACTCTCCCAACTCCATCTCCTCAGTTCTTCTTTTTCCACGGAGCAAACGGGTCATTACCCTATCACTGCAGAAAAGAACTTTAAAACTTTTCTATTACCGCTCTGCCTAACCGCACCAGTATCATCCCGATACTGGTCTCCTTTTTTCCCCCCTTTTTTTTCTATGTATTTTTTCATTTTTCTTTTCTTCAGGGCCCTAGCCCACCATCTTAAGATGAAAAAACCCTCTAGTGGTTTTAAAAAACGTACCAAGTGCTCCAGCACTATTTCAATGACAGACACACGATTGGTGTCTGAAATGCTTGGTGCCCACCATATTCCCCAAGAATGTTCTCTCTGCAAACAGGTGATGAAGAGGGGCTTAGGGAACGGGGCCAAAATGTTTGGGGCACTCTTCCTATCGGACTCAATGTCGGCCTCCACTTCCTCCAGAGCATCATCATGCTCACACGATTCAAAGCACTCCAAAGAATAAAGACACTTTGAGAACAAGACTAAGAAAACCACGTCTCCTTCAAAACCTGCAAAAGATAAGATAAAACCCCGAGACTCCTTTGAGAAGCTGAAGGAACCGAAGGAAAGTCCAAAGATTCATTGGGCAAGTCTCAGGAATCGAGGGAGAGATCCCGATCAACTCACTGGGAATCATCCAGGACTACTTCTGACTCTGGACATCGGTCCACGCGTCCCCGGCGGGAGGACGACTTCTCCAAAGCCCTGATGGGGAATCGGGAGGCACCAGAGGCTTCAGCCTCTGGAAAGCCCCCGATGCCTTGCTCTGGTACGATGGC
Organism: Ichthyophis bannanicus; assembly: GCA_033557465.1. Lineage (NCBI taxonomy): Eukaryota > Metazoa > Chordata > Amphibia > Gymnophiona > Ichthyophiidae > Ichthyophis > Ichthyophis bannanicus. The sequence goes on from CM066040.1 coordinate 88,622,283, forward strand.
ACCCAGCTCCATTCTTTGATTGGACAAGACGTAAGCTACCTCCCTGGATCAGCGGATGCTATCCTTGGAGAGAACTGTAGTGGCTCTCTTAGCTGCTTCGGTTCCTCTAACACCGACAGCCCCAGGAATGTAGTTGGGAGCATCCACATCGATGACTCTATCCATTCTGGTGTAGCCTACTTCGTCAGTCTTGTCCTCGGCCCCGATGTACCCTGCACTGAGAACCAAGGTATCGGTACCGACACCAGTATCAGCATCGGCCACAGATAATCCCTGGTCTACACCAGGCTTAGCTCCTGAGGACATCGAAGAGTATAGACACCGCTTACGGCGTCGTCGGCATTATCAGTACTCACCAGTATCGGATCCAGATTCCTCAGATTCTCCAGGAACAAAGCAGGTAGTCAGTCCTCACTTAAGGGTGACGTCGGCACTGACAAAGTCTGTGCGGAGCAATTCTCCAGCTTTCAAAGAAAGCCTTTGGGATTGCTACCACGCATGCGTGGTCCTCTTCCCACCCATCTTACTTAGTCTCCCTTTTTCCGTGGAGCCCTTCGGACGCACGTCCTCGTCCCTTGAAAAAAGGTTTTCTTACTTAGGCCTTTTGGCCCTTTTTTCCAGTTGCACCAGGCCTCTCCCATCCTCCCCTTCACCCCTGCTTCGGCTGTGGGCTAGGGGATACCCTTTTTTTTTTTTTATTCCTTAGAGATTTTTCTGTTTGGCCCTTTTTGCACTCTTTTTTTCCAACCGCTGGCCTCTAGGGTTTTCGACCTCGCAGGGGCCCTTTTTGCCCCCATGGCCACCGGGTTTAAGAAATGTGACATGCTCCAAAAATATGTCGCTCATGGACACCCACAACTGTTGTCCACGGTGTCTAGGGGCTGACCACAACCCAGAGCTCTGCTCACTTTGTAAGAAAATGTCCACTAAGGCCTTGCTAAGCCACAAGCAGAAGTCCGATGGCATTTTCTGGAAAGCAGCCCCGGGATCCCCAGTGGCACCTCGCCCTACCGGTCCACCACTGGCGGGTCCCCCGCAGTGACCTCGCGGCCCAGGCATCACTCTGATCAGGGTTCGCCCAAGGGGGAACGGCAAAAGAAGACGATGACCTTGAAGTCACTGTCGGGGGCTCCGGATAAGTGCGAGCGGTCTCACGCTCGTTCCCTTAGCCCTCCCCAGCATTCCCGAGGGTCAGACAAGGAGCGGCCTCGGAATGTACCTCGTACAGACACAGAGGCCTCCAGCGATGGCGCCTGATCTCCTGAGGGTCATCCCAGTGAGGATCCCCTCTCCTCCTCCACACCAGACCCAGTAATCTCAACATCAGCATCGCAGGGACCCACTCCCGAGTGGGAATCCCGTATGCCGGCACTGGAGCGCAGTGTTTCTGCCTTCCTCACTGCCCAGCAGGTGCTCTTGCCCAGCACGTCTGGCCCATGCCTCGAGATCGAGGGTCACCCGACTGGGGTCCCAAAAACTACCCAGGAAACCCCCGAGAGCCGCGGGCCTCGTGAGGGTCCTCAGCACCAGTCTCGCTCGCTGTCCTGTTCCTCGCCACAGGATGAGGGGACCAGCCTGACTCCAAGTCCTCCTTGGACCTCTCAGGCTGGGAATTGGACAGGGGCACTTCCCCGGAGACCCGCACCCACAGGGATCTCCCCTTTGACCCATCCCCGCCCGCCTTCCAAAGGCAGTCACCTCCAGAGGATACACCTTTCCTGGCGTTTGTGCGGGATATGGCTCGGGCCCTCAACCTGCCAACGCAGACTGAGGAGGAACTCGACATCTTGCAGTACGAGTCTCTGCCCAGGGAGTTTCTTATGGTTCCAATACCGTCCATGCTATCCCGACTGCTTCTCCGCATGTGGGAAGAGCCCGCCTCGATCCCTATTTGTCAGTAGGAGACGTGGTGCCATGAATAGGGTCCAGCGCGGCCCGGGGTTTTAGAAGACCCCTGGCCGCACTGGACCCTATTCCCAACTTCCTCACACCTCCATGGTAGTCGAATCTGCAGTGCAGAAACAGAATTGAGTCAGAAGTTGCACTCATTGGTCCTGCCTGGCAGGGAATCCTGTGCCCTTGATGCCCTCGAGCGCAAAGCTTACCAGGGATCCATGTTGGGTATGTTTCTTTGCAATCTCGCCAAGGAGCTTGGCGTTCTTTCCACAGGTCTGGTTGGGGAGCACCTTCTCAGGTTCCAGACCCTCCTGAGCTCAATCGCAGACTGCTCGAAATACCTTTCCTGCGCTGCATATGACGGGTTTGCGTTTTCTGCCTGTGTAGCGGTGGCTGGCATCGGAGCCCGACGCCAGGCGTGGCTCCTGTCTTTGGACCTAGAGCAGTGGGTCCAGGAGAAGCTCGTGGATGTCCCCTGTCTCGGCAAAAAGCTGTTCAGCAAGCCCATGGAGGACAAGGCAGCTGAGATCGAGATGGAGTTTGTGATTCGCACCCATCTCTCTTGCAAAACCACCTTGCTTCCACGGAAGAAGCAGCATACCAAAAAGCCCTTCTTCCAGAGGAAAGGGCTCCCCTACCTGGGATACCCGCCATACCCACCTGCCCCCATGCTGACAACCAGCGCTCAGGGCAAAGGGGGGTGCTCAGGGTCACCGGAAACCCAAGGGGCCCAAGACTCAGCCACCAGCGCCACCCCAGCCAGCTCCCAGGGTTTTGATGCTGAAAGCATAGTCTCTTGCCCCCCGAGGTCACTTACACCTGTGGGAGGACACCTGTCTCTTTTTGCCCCCGAATGGGCTGCTATCACTTGGGATACCTGGGTCTTACAGGTGATCCGGGATGGGTATTGTCTTCGTCTAGACAGATTCCCTCCTCCCTCCTCTCCGGCGGAGCCTACCCGGCTTGCTTGCAGCAAGAGCTGAACAATCTCCTCGGTCAAGACGGTCAAAAGGGTTCCGCTGCACCTCCAGGGTCAGGGATTTTATTCCCGGTACTTTCTCGTTCCAAAGAGGATGGGGGGCCTGCGCCTCATCCTCGACCTCAGGAACGTGAACAAGTTTCTGGTGCGGGAGAAGTTCAAAATGCTATACCTTGGCATCCTGCTGCCCTACCTCCGGCAGGACGATTAGCTATGCTCCTTGGATCTTAGAGACGCTTACGCCCACATTCCTGTCCACCCCAAGCACAGGAAGTAACTGTGTTTCAGGGTGCAGGGAGAGCACTTCCAGTACAGAGTTTTCTCTTTCGGGCTCGTATCTGCCCCGTGAGTCTTCACCAAGTGCCTGGCAGTGGCCGCAGCCCACCTCTGGCTGTGGGGCATATCCGTCTACCTAGATGATTGGCTCGTCTCGGGCGCCTCGGCAGAGGAGGCTCATCTCTCGGCATCGTGCACAGTTTTCCTCCTCGAGCGCCTCAGTTTCCTGATCAACTACTTCAAATCCCACCTCACACATGTGCGGACCCTGGAGTTCATTGGCGCTCTTCTCGACACAGAACATGTGACTGCTTTTCTCCCTCGAGCATATGCGGATCGGCTCCATGCTCTGGCTGCCGAGGTCCAGGGCCGGCCTAGAGTCTCAGCGCGGACCATGCTGCGCCTCCTGGGACACATGGCCTCGACTGTACATGCCGTTCCCCATGATCGCATGCACATACAATCGGCCCAATGGTGCCTCAGGGCGCAATGAGCTCAGGCCTCGGGCCACCTCCGGGAACCCATACGGGTGTCTCGCAGCCTAGTCGAGTCCCTAGTCTGGTGGCAGGACCCCCAGAGCCTCCTTCGGGGCATGCCCTTCGAGTCACCCTCGCAAACTCATCTTGACAATGGAGGCCTCTCTGTTGGGCTGGGGAGCCCACTGCGGCCACGTACCCAGGGGCGGTGGTCACCCGAGAAATCTCAACAGCAGATCAACCTGCTCGAGCTTTGGGTAGTCTGGTTGGCCTTGAAGGTCTTTGAGTGCCACCTGAGGGGCAGGTTGGTGCTCGTGGAGACCGACAACAGAGTCGCGATGTTCTACATAAACAAGGAGGGGGGCATGGGCTCCCACCTCCTCTGCCAGGAAACAGTCCTCCTCTGCTCCTTCGCAGTGTGCCAGGGCATGACCCTAAGAGCTGTCTACCACCCGGGCCAAGACAATGTCCTCGCGGAGAGGCTCAGCGAGCTGCTCCACCCGCACAAGTAGCACCTGAGTCCGCATGTAGTTATCCACCTGTTCTGCCGCTGGGGTATTCCGTCCATGGACCTGTTCACCAGCCCGGCTAACTCGCAGCTCCCCGCTTCTGTGGGCCAACACCATACCCGAGCAGTGTGTCCCTGGGTGCCTTCCTCCTGGACTGGACCTGCGGGCTTCTGTATGCCTTCCCTCCCACTCCTCTCCTGGTGAGGACCCTCCACAAGATCCAGCGCGACTAAGCCTCGGTGATTCTTGTGGCGTCGACAGCCTTGGTCCCCGCTTCTGCTCCAGCTCTCGTCGGAGCCTCTGGTTCCCCTGGGAAGTGCCCCTGGTCTGCTGATGCAAGAGGAGAGGCGGGTGCTTCATCCGAACTTGGTCTCGCTATCCCTGACAGCCTGGTGGCTGAATGGGTCTCTTTAGCCTCGCTGTACCTCCCAATGGAGATCGAGGACATCCTCCTCGCAGGAATTGCTTATACTCCGAACAGAGTACAGCCTGGCCGAAGGCGCTGTCCCAGCGGGATTCCCTTTCCAGGCAGTAGTACGAAGCAAAGGTATTTGCTGAAGACTAGGTAACAGCCCGGCAGATGTCTGTCAGAGGCACGGAGCTCAGCAAAGCCACCAACACCATGCACGGTGACCCAACAATCCAGTGGGGCACTCGCCTTTGCTTGGGCGAAGGCAATGCAGTCCACCACCCAAATGGAAAGGGTGCGCTTGGTGACTGCCAGTCCCCGGCGGTTGGGATCGTAGGTGATAAAGAGCCGGGTGGACCTGCGATGACCTTGGATGTGTTGCAGGTAGAAGGTGAGAGCCCTTTTGCAGTCGAGCGTGTGCAGGACCTCCAATGCCCAGTCGGCGTGAGGTCTTGGGAAGAAAGTCGGTAAGACCACTTTCTGATTGAGGTGAAAATCCAATACAACCTTCGGTGGGATGGGTGCGAAGGACCACCCTGTTCCCGTAAAACTTGGTGTAGGGGGCCTCGGCCATGAGGGCTTGAAGTTCGCTGACTTGCCATGAATCGAGGAAGGACTCGACGAGGTGGGCCTCCGAGCTCCAGATTGACCCGTTCTCCTGCTCCACCCGTTGGGTTCTCCAGTACCTTCTCCACCTTTCGCAGATGGGACTGAAGTCCATCTCGGTCAGAGTTCACCTGAGTGCCATCTCTGCCAACCACTTGCCCTCTGACCGTTCTTCTGCGGCTACCAAGAGCTTGCCCTGAAGGCCTGAGGACTCGGGCTTCCTTCGGACATCGGCTTCTGCTCACGGCCACGTGGAGGCGCTTTTTGTCTTACAGGTTCGGTAGCCTGTAGCTGGGGAGTCCCATAAGTGAGGACTGACTTCCTGCTTGTTCCTGGAGAAAGCGTAGTTACTCACCTGTAACAGGTGTTCTTCAGGGACAGCAGGAATCCGTCCTCACTACCCTCCCACCTCCCCTGAAGAGTTGCAATTTTTTTTTTGTCCTTCCCTTTCCTTCTGCTTAGTAGGGCTCTAGCTCTGGGACCTGACTGAGCAAGATGGCAACCGTGGGCGGGAAGAGAACCACGCATGTGTGGTAGCAATCCCAAAGGCTTCTGCTCCCTCTGCTTCCTCATTCCATAGAAGTCAGGAGACCACAGGCGCATTCTTGACCTCAGGGAGCTAAACAAATTTCTCGTAAAAGAGAAATTCAAGATGATCTCTCTGGGAACCTTCCTTCCCTATATACAGGAACATGACTGGCTCTGTTTCCTAGACCTCAAGGAGGCCTACACCCAGACCACAGACAGAATCTTCGGTTGCTCTGTCAAAGCACCTATTACCAATACAAGGTCCCCCCTTTTGGTCTTGCATCTGCACCAAGAGTCTTCACAAAGTGCATGGCAATCGTAGCAGCATATCTTAGAAGCAACAAAGTCTTTGTCTTCCCTTACTTAGACGACTGGCTAGTAATGGCAGAGACTCCCCTGGAGAACTCTGCTCATCTCGACAAAAAGCTCTTGCTCTATTACAACATCTAGGCTTTGTGATAACTTGCCAAAGTCTCACCTCATTCCTAAGAGATTGGACTTCATAGGAACCATGCTGGACACAAAGCAATCCAGAGCCTTCCTTCCTGTGGACCGCATAAACAGGTTAGTGAACCTAGCCATCCATATGCACCAACAACAGACTGCCATGGCTCGAGGCGTCCTATGCCTACTGGGACACATGGCTTCCATAGGCCATGTAGTTCCTTATGTGAGACTCCACATGCAACAGGCACAGTGGACACACTCATCTCAATGGATCCAGGCCATCGGGAATCTACGGGATATCGTCCAAGTAACAGTCCCTTTTGCCGAGCCTCTCCTATGGTGGTGCACCCTAACAAATCTTCTCGTAAAGTCATCTTTTCAGATGCCTCAACCTCAACATATGCTGATGACAGATGCTTCCAAGCTGGGTTGGTGAGCCCATCTGGATTCCATCTCCGCAGAGTCTGTGGACAACCCAGGAATCAACACAGCAGATAAACTTCCTCGAGCTTCGAGAAGTCACGAATGCCCTCCAAGTTTTCCAGCACCACCTCTCCAAAGGTCAGATCCTAGTCAGGACAGACAACCAAGTCGCAATGTTTTATATAACCAACAGGGTGAAACGGGCTCCCTTCCCCTATGCCAGGAAGCCTGCAAATTATGGAAGTTTGCCATTCTCCACCATATGCATCTACGTTCAGTTTACATTCCAGGAGAATTCAATCACCTGGCAGACAAGCTATGTCTGATCCTACAACCCCACAAATGGTACCTAGATACGACAACAGTGGCAAAACTCTTCCAAATCTCGGGAACCCCAGTGATAGTCTCTTTGCCACTCCGCAGAACTCTCAGCTCCCACAGTTCTGCTTCAGGATACCATCCAAATTCAGTCTGGCATCCAATGCCTTCATGATCCATTGAGAGTCGAGGACTCCTTTATGCATTTCCCCCCCATTCCCCTGATCCTGAAGACTCTCCTCATACTACTATGATACTCATAGCCCCTTGCTGGCCCCGTCAGCGCTGGTTTCCCCTTCTACTTAAGCTGACGCGAACTCCTCTAATCCCATTGGGATCCAGGCTGGGTCTTCTGTCTCAGAACAGTAGAACACTCCTCCATCCAAGCTGCAGTCACTCTGCCTGACAGCATGGATGCTGAGAGCATAATCTATCAAAATCTATCCCTTTCTACTGCTGTAAAGGATATTCTCATTTCCTCCAGAAAACCTTCCACCAGGAAGACGTACTCTTTCACATGACACAGATATGCTTCATGGTGCTCTCAAAATCAGAATCCTTTTGAGGCATCAGTACCCCCGCTTCTTCAATATCTTTTGCATTTGTCCTCTTTAGGACTCAAAACGAATGCAGTGCGAGTGCACCTCAGTGCTATTTCAGCTTTTCACAAACCTGTGGATGGTAGGCCTATCTCTACGGTTCCTCTTGTGGCATGTTTCATGAGGGGCGTACTCCTCATCAAGCTGCCCCTTCAGCCACCTTTGGTAGCATGGGATCTTAACGTGGTATTGACTCAACTCCTCAAACCTCCATTTTGAGCCCTTAGCAACCACATATCTATGATACTTATCTTGGAAAGTTCTATTTCTCATCGCTCTGACCTCGGCTAGAAGCATCAGTGAGTTGCAGGCCTTAGTGGTTCATGCTTCATATACTCGCTTTCATCATGACAAGGTCATCCTACGGACATATCCCCACTTTCTACCAAAAGTGGTGTCTCCTTTCCATCTCAATCAGTCATTGATCCTACCGATCTTTTTCCCAAGACCTCACACTTCTCGTGCAGGAGCAACCTTACATACACTTGACTGTAAAAGGGCTCTAGTCTTCTATCTTCAAAAGATAGAAGACATTAGGAAATCCTCCCAGCTCTTTGTCTCCTTTGATTCTACTCATTTGGGCCGTCCAGTAACCTAACATATTCTGTCGAGATGGATTGCAGACTGTATTTCTTTCGCATATGACAAAGCAGGTCTTTCCCTCATGGGACATATTACTGCTCATAATGTCCAAGCAATGACAACCTCTGTACCTAACCTTCGTTCAGTAGCCATTGACAAGATTTGCCGAGCTGCTACATGGTCCTCTATCCATACCTTTACAGCCCATTATTGCTTTGACAAGGACTCCCGCCGGGATGCAGTCTTTGGCCAGGCAGTCCTTCAGTATCTCTTTGGGACATAGAAGCAACTCCTAGCCCCCTGCCCATTTCTGCCAGATCTCCTTGGCGGGGAAGTCTAGGTTCAAATGACCTTGTCCAACTTTCTGACCCGGTCCAACTCTTCAGAGATCTGGGAGCTAGTGAGGTCCCATATGTTACTATTAAAGTCCTGCTTGTTCCTGGAGATAACGTGGTTACTTACCCGTAACAGATGATCTCCGGGAATAGCAGAAATTTAGTCTTCACAACCCACCCTCCTCCCCTTGGAGTTGTAGGGTGATCTTTTTTTTTTGTTGTTCTGTTTTTTTTCACTCCTTCAGCTACAAACTCAACTGAAGAGAGGGAGTTGGGAGAGCGGGAAGGCAGTGACGCAGGCACAGTGGAGTGCTCCCAAAGCTTTCCTATTGATAGCTGGAGAGCTTTCCATGCGGGCTTCGTCTGTACCTGATGTCACTCATAAGTGAAGACTAAATTCCTGCTGTTCCCGGAGATCATCTGTTACAGGTGAGTAGATTGTAAGCTCTGATGAGCAGGGACTGTCTCTTATCTGTTTGTGCAGCGCTGCGTATGACTTGTAGCGCTATACAAATGCTCAGTAGTAGTAACCACTGTTCCCTCTAAGCTGTGCGCATGTGCGCGCGCACACACACCTCGCCGAGCGAGCGCACATACTTTACAACAGAGCGCACAAAAATTACGGCTCTGATTCTGATAGAAAACAACACAGACGTCTTAAAATTTAAAAAGTAATGATTGTAATTACTAGAAATTTCCTGCTTCATTTAGTAATCGTCTATTTTCATTTAATTTGATTAAAATCAGTGTGGTGTACATCCTGTATTCTGATGTGTAGTCAAATTTTAAAGTATATAACTCCGAGTGTCGTTATGTGGCGCACAAAAATTTAACCTTCCTTCAAAAGCTGCACACAGCTGATATTTTATGCGCACACAGCCTACAGAAAATTAGAGGGAACATTGGTAGTAACCACACTTTATTCTCTTGGCTTCCTCATAAATTTTGACAAATCAACACACCTGCCTATAAAGCTTTCCTTTTATAGGAGCACTTCTGGACATGAAGCAAGTGAAAGCCTTTTTTTCCTTGGGACGGACTACAAAGTTTTTCTACACTCTATTCACAGTTCAGTGCTCCCCTTGGGCCACAGCCTGAACCTCTTGAAAATGCTAAGTCATGTGGCTTTGTTTCTCTTACATACCTCAGAATGAGAAGGCCTTGAAAGGACTTAGTTTGAGAAGGATCAAAAGTCCTAGCCTTTATCTTTCAAGATATATCATCTGCTTTGCTTATGTTGCAGTGGTGGACCACAGAAGGCAATTTGCTGAATAGACTCCCCTTGACATCTCAGAAGCATCATTGTGTACTTAACATGGATGCTTCCAGAACAGACTGGGTAGCCCTCCTTGGCGCTCATTTTACTCAGTGTGTCTGATCAGAAATTGAAAGGCTATTCCACATCAATTATCTAGTGTTAAGAGCAATATTTTACTCCCATTGAGTATTTGCTCACCTTCTGTATGGATGGTGATCCAGGCATTTGAGTGTCAGTGTTTTATGTCAGCAGATAAGGAGCTGCATGGTCTCTTAGCACAAATATAGCACTTTGTGGTCCTCTGTTACATAGCCATCCAAACCCCACCTATTTTATGAGGAACCAGAACCAGCTAGTGATCAGACTTAGGAATTCTTCAATCTCATAATTGGCTACTGGATTCTACAATGTGCATTTTGCAGGCGGGGGCACTCCTCAAATAGATTTGTTTGCCAGCAGTGAGAGCATAAAGATTCTTCTTTACTGTTTTATGCACAGAGAGGACATAGACTGAACTTAAACTCTCCTCTGTGCTTGTCCATCCATTCCCATGATAGCCAGAGCCCTGCACAAATTCTTGAGGAAGCTCAGTACAATGATTCTCATAGTGCTTTACAGACCTCACCAGAACTGTTTTCTTCTCAAGAGATTCTCAGTTCTCTTTATTGAGGAATATTTTAAGCTCAGTGGAGGCAGTGAGACATCTGAAGGGGTAAGAGGGAATGCAACAAAAGCAGTAGTGAGGGGGCAAATTGATAGCAGGGGGTAGGGTATGTAAAGAAAAACAACGAAGAGGGATGGAGGAGGATAGATTGAAAGGGGAACTGCAAGGAATGGAAGATAAATATCAGAGGCAGAGGGTATGAAATTACTAAAGAGAATAGAATTGTTGAGAAATGAGCTAGCTAGTTTAGATAGGAAGGAAATTGGCTTGAAATTAGTTAAACTCAAGCAAATACATTTCACATTTGGAAACAAAGTCAGTAAATGGTTGGCACAGTGGTTGAGAAAGTTCATCGGCAGCTGGTACACAAAACAAGGAATGCCAAGGGAGTGCTCAAATTTAAAAGTGAATAAATTAGAGGGGTGTTTAAGGATTTTTATTAACAATTGAACTCAAGTGAAGTACATGTGAGGAAGGAATATACTGGGGAATATTTAAACCAGTACTATTTGGAATGCCTGGAGAGTGCTGATGCAGAGCGTTTATATAGGGATATAATGGAAGGTAAGGTCTGTCAGGCTATAAAATCACTCAGAGGTTAAGTCCCAGGGTTTGGATGGACTGATAGCTTTTACAGAAAATTTCAGGAGCAGTTAGTAGGTCCTTTAACTAGCTTGTTTAATGGAATGGTTAAGGGGGGAAAGTTGCTTGGTTCTACTCAAACAGCTGGTATTGCCATTCTTTTGAAGCTAGACAAAGATAGCAGTTACATGTGAGTCCTACCATCCAATCTCATTAATAAATTTAGATACCAAGTTATTGGCTAAAACTTTGGCAGCCAAGTTGGAGTGTAATTACTAAGCTAATGAAGAAAGACAAATCAGGCTTTTCCAGGCATGCAAGCCAGTGATAACATTCGTAGAATCCTCAACTTGGTATGATTGGCTAAGGAGAGACAAATTCAGTCTCTGTCGGTCGCAGTTGATGCTGAAAAAGACTTCAACGGTGCGGAATGGGCATTTGTTTTCTGTTTTACAGAAGGTGGGACTAGGGGAAAGATATATTGACTAGATTAGAGCCTTATTTCAGCTCCAAAGGTGGCTATGCAGAAGCCTTTGAGCTGGAGCGAGAAACCTGACAAGAGTGTCCATTATTATTCTTATTTGCTTTAGTGTTGGAACTATTGGCGGAGGGAATCTGTATGAATAGTGACATACGGGGCATAGAAGTGGGAGGTCAAATGTACAAAATTGCATTATTTGTAGATGATGCTACCTATATAAAAAGCAATCCTCTGGTGTCCTTGACTATTTTGCCAAATAAATTAAGGAGTATAGTGGATTACCTGTTTACATAATGAACCTGGTGAAAACTGAAAAATTAATATATTTAGAAGAGAGCCTAGTGGGAAATTTGAGGGAGTCCTTATGATTTAAATGGGCACAGAGATTTATATAGCATTTGGGGATGCATATAGGGAGAGGGGCTAATGTTTTAGTGGAAATCAATTGCAAGCCCCACAGGTCTGCAAAAAAATTTTTTCGAGAGCTGTTTTGGTTATTCCACGTTACCTTTGTTTTTTGGTGCGCTGAATCCGAAAATGACTTCCATTTTGTCATAGGACATCACGTTTCCTGACAATTTAGGAAACTATGTTAAATAAGGCAATACCTCAAAATAAATGGAAATAGACTTATAAAATTAAAGTTTTATTACAATATTTTCATGAAAATCTTTTTTGAACTGAAATGAGCTCACCTACACACACTAAACTTGATTCTTCTTCCTTGTGAGGCTCCTCTTGGTGCATTTACGCTT